>OX463757.1:75621623-76088423 GCA_949824845.1 Rhingia rostrata | reverse complement strand
TTTACACATTTTTTTCTAGTTTTAAAATTTGAAATATTTTTCAGATCTAATGGTAGTAGATTAAGTTCTGAAGGAACGCTGTGTTTTAACTGTCTCTTGTCATAGTTGTTGTAGTAGCGGGGTACTTGAAACATGGCTTGAGCACGTCTTCTGGTATTGATCTTATGGTTGAGTGGCCTCTTGAAACGATTGTCGTCATAGCATTCAAGTATTAACGTCATCTTGAATATATGTTGCACCTGAAGTACTTTAAAGCTTCTATCATCGGGAAAAGATCTGAGGTTGATTTGCCTCAACGCTCGATTTTGTAGTTTCTGAATATGTGTTCTTCAAGCGCTACCCCAAGCGAGTGTTCCGTATCTTAATTTCGATTCGACCAAGGCATAGATTTGTGGTGTGGCATGGTGTCGTAGATGAGCTAAGGCAAACATAGCTTTTTTAAAGATCTGAGCGAGTCTTATTAATGTGCATATCCCAGATGAAGTGGCTATCAATGATGACTCCCAGATATTTATTATTTCCGACGATGTCAATTTGCAGTCTTCTTGAATTTGGACAGGCATAATTTCAAAGGTATACTTGCTGTTGCTTATGATGTGGACTTTGGATGTGCATCATCTTTGTTTTCGCCGAATGATAACTAGGCCATTGTCGTGACACCATATGTTAAACTCTTCTTTCATTATTCCTGTCGCCGTCTCCAGAGACCTGTGACGTACCACTATGACAGTATCGTCGGCATAAGGAAACGGAACGCTCCTTTTTAAGAGTACGAAGAAGTTCATTTGAAAAGATGAAAAGAATTGGCCCCAGTTTAGACCCCTGAGGAACTCCATAGTGTACCTGTTTCCTCTCACTGTACACATCATTTATTTTTACTAATAAAATACTGTTGAATAGATACTCTTTTAGCCAGTTAGACATCCGTATGCCGATACTTTCTAGAGCTTCAAGTAGTTTCGTATGATTAAGAGTATCAAACGCCTAGCTAAAGTTCATAAACATAACTGACACGTGATGACTTTTATGGAGACTTTCGTTAAAGCAATTGGGAAATTCTCCAAGCAACTTTCCGGTGCTTTTATTCTTCTGAAAAACAAACTGACTTGGGCGAATAAGTGATTAGTCCTCCATATAACTATATAGTCTACTTGGAATTACATCTTATAAACATTTTTCAATTATTGGTAAAATGATATTGGTCTGTAATTGCAGATTTGACTTTTAATATCTTCTTTATATATATGTCTCCTCACAGCAGTTTTAAGGGCAACTGGAATTCTGCCTTGTATCAGACTGAGGTTGATAAATTTGCACAGGATTGGAGCGAAAATATGCACATGTGTTTTCAAATCAACCGCACGAATACCATCTTCTCCAGGAGACTTTTGATCATCTAAAAGTTGAATATTGTTGCATATCTCTACGATGTTGGTTTCCTTCGTAAATATTGAGTTGCCTAAGATTATATTCGCATAATTCGATGTCGTTGAATCACATTGATGCATTATTTTGAGGGTCTGCTCCGAAAAATGTTTAGCAAATTCATTAGATAGTCTAATCATACAATCTTCAGATAAGAAGTTCTTAGCGATGACATAATCAACACTTAGCTGTTTTCTTCCCATCATCTCGTTGATTAAGCTCCAAGTTTTTCGAGGGTCAGCTTTGATTTCATTGAATTTGGTTTTATAGAAATTCGATTTTTGTATCAGTATATCACGATTGAGTTTATTTCTGAAGTTCTTATATTCGATTTCATAGGTTATGTTCAGTCTATTATACTTCCATCTTCTGTAAAGTTCATCCCGTTTCCTACATTTTGCAGTTAGTTAGAGGTTTTTCCTGCACTTACTCCTTAATATTTTAGTGTACTTTGCTTTTTTGTAAATGGCATGTAACTTGCATACAAACTTTTCATACATTGTAGAAGCATTACATTCATTTAATACTTCCACCCAGTCCTCATCACAAATAAGTTCATTTACCTTTCTTGTGCATATGTAGGATGTACTCGTTAGTTTCAGTTCATCAATTGTTAATGCATCAGTGTAGTACATGGTTGGATAATCACCGGTTACATCGCTTTCAATTACAGACGAATTTATTTGTTTGTCTGTTCTGCTTACTAAAATGTGATATATTATCGACTTTGATCCCCTATTTGGATCTATTCTTATAAATTCCGAGATAATATTAACCATTCCAAGTGATGCTAGCATCTCTAAATATTGCCTCACATAGTTTGAGTTCAAATCTCGTGTATTAATGTTAATGTCACCCATCACAATCACATCTTCTTTTTTTTCATTTGGGCAAGATTATTTCCTATTTCTTCAATGAAAGCTCTTTGACTAAATCCTGGTGGTCTATATATACCGAAGACGTATTTATTTTCTTAAGTCAAATGAATTTTTATATTTTCATACGACAAACTTTCAGAAGGTATAAGCGTTTGTAATCGGTATATTTTCTTATAAATATTAATATTCCTCCACCTCTTCTTTTATTTCTGTTAAGGAATTCGGGTTCGAAACCATCCAATTTATAAAAATCCTTTTCTTCGTCTTCTATATTCGTTTCTACGAGAACAATTATTTTCAGTGCGCTCATCAAATCACTTATATTTAAACTTATATTGAAACATAAATAACAAGAATTATTTTTTTAAGGTCATTTGCATTGAAGCCACTAAAACCTTCTATCACCCTACAATCTAAGTAAATTAGTAATTCATCGTTTCTGTTTGTGTTATCCATTTTTGCAAAAACAGTTGTGTGTTTCTTTTTGTTGTGTATAGACAGTATACATATGTTATACTGTGCGCGTTATTTTGCTTAAGTCGTCAACAGTACCAATCAAAATCGGTTGGGTGCTGTTAATTCTTCTTGCTAATAAAGGGTGCTCCATTTCGAGGTTCCCTACTTTTTTAAAGAAAAAAACACAGAAAATTCAAATTTAATGGAGAATGTTTATTATCATTTGAAAGAACATTCTTTGGCATTTATTTGTTGAAGATTATGTCTATCAAATGTTGGCCGTTGTTACGTCGCAGATGGTCCATCCGTTGAGTCCAATTTTCGATCACTCGTTCGAGCATTTCGACTGGTAACTGGCGAATGACACGCGTGATGTTTTCCTCCAAGGCCTGAATCGAAGCGGGTTTGTCGGCATAAGCTTTTGACTTTACATATCTTCACAGGAAAAAATCTAACGGTGTGTTATCACACGATCTTGGTGGCCAATCGACCGGCCCAAAACGTGAAATTATGTGCTCACCGAAATGTTCTCTCAATAAGTCCATTGATTGATGCGATGTGTGGGAAGTGGCGCCGTCTTGCTGAAACCAAATGTCACCGAGATCACGAGCTTCAATTTCAGGCATCAAATAGTCAGTAATCATGGCACGATTTCGGTCGCCATTGACGGTTACGTTCGCACCGGCATAATTTTTAAAGAAATATGGACCGATGATTCCACCGGCCCTCAAACCACACCAAACCGTTTTTTTTTCTGGATGAAATAGCAGTTCTTCAATCTCTTCAGGTTGCTTTTCGTCCCAAATGCGGCAATTTTGTTTGTTTACATACCCATTGAGCCAGAAATGGGCCTCATCTCTAAACAAAATTTGCCTTGAAAACGTCGGATCTTCTTGGAACTTTTCAAGAGCCCATAGAGCGAAGCGATGTCGCTTGGGAAGGTCGAGAGGCTTCAGTTGTTGCACAAGCTGTATTTTGTACGCTTTCAATTTGATCTTGACGTAAAATGCGCCAAGTCGTTCCATACGTCAGTCCGAGTTGCTGCGAACGTCGCCGAATCGACTCTCTACGGTCTTCGTGTACACTCTCAGCTACGGCCGCTATATTTTCTTCACAGCGTGCTGGACGTGGTCTATTCGGTCGAATACTATCCAATAATGAATGCTGGGTCTCAAAATGGGTGATGGTGTTGCGAATAGTACGCTCAGTAGGCCGATTATGTTGACCATAAGTTGAGCGAAGTGCACGAAACACATTCCTCACAGAACGTGAATTTTCATAATAAAGTTGAACAATTTGTAAACGTTGTTCACGCGTAAGTCTTTCCATTATGAAATGCCAAACAATACTAAACAAAAATAACATGACAGCATGACACGACTCACACGTGATCTGTCAAAAAAGGCTATTGAAAAAAGTATCTCTACTTGGATCACCCGTTACATTTCCTGCACTCTCCCACACAAGTCTCCAATTTTCAGATTTTGCTTTTTCCATTGCCATCCATAGCAAGTGTTTATTTTGTTTTGTCAGCTGGTTATTTATATAAACTGTGACATCGGACATCGCATTACGTTATTCAACTTTATTGGGCGGGTTGCGCACGCTTGTTTGATGAATTGTGATTTGCATATATAAGAGGAAAAGGACGCAGTTATTATTGATTTCATAGGATCTTTTGGTTTGGTTCTATATATGTCAGTGATATCAGTGTCTTTTATCTCGTGGTTTATGGTTTTTCCTATAGCTTTTATTATTTCAACCAGATTTTCATTGGTTGTGGGTGGAATGTTGTTTACATCGATATTGCTCTTAAGTATTTTTTGTTCGAGCGTGTTGATTTGTGATTGCATGTTCTCTATTATCTCATATTTTTTCTGTTGGTATCTTTTAACTCTGTTAATTCCTTGGTGATGTTTTCCATAAGATTGTTGTTTCTTACGAGGTTTGAGTTAAGTTCATCGTATTTTGTAGCTAAGAAATCGCAGTTTGCTGTAATATCTTTTATTTCAGATCTCAACAGCTTGATCTCCGCTTGAATAGCTGTGTCGCCTTCAGAATTGGTGTAAGTTTTATCGGGACTGCTGGCTGGTCGCACTCTCTTTGCCGATGGAACTGCTGGGGGTTGTGCTAGAGATGCCAACACACTACTCGCAGCAGTCATACATTGATTGTGGTAGATGGTGGTAGAAGGTGGTAGATTGGCCGTCCGCCTTAACACATCTGTTGCTCATCCGTTGCTCCAGCGTTTGGGGGAAAGAGATCGTCTTCTCTTTGCCATCGAACCTGACTTCTATTGTTTCGGCTTTGTTAGAGGACCGTCCGCCCTACGCCTCTGCTGCTCCTCCGTTGCTCCCTCGTTTTGTGAAATTGGAGAACGTCTACCTCATGCTATCGCACTTTTTTCTTGCGTTTGCGCCAATAATGCGGTGGCGCTAACTATTTGTTGGGGTGTAGGTTCCAGGGATCGTCCTCACCCAACCGTCATCATCATGTTGTGGTCGACGAGGGATCGTCCTCCCTCACGCATCGCACTTTTCGGACCGATCCTGGCCAATGCTGCCTGTCGCAAGTCTCCGACGTCCTTTGGGCTCCGTCGACGGCGTTTCTTTTGGGTGGTTTTGGGTGGCGTTGCTCTGTCTTGAGTCTCCCTAATCTCCTTCCTTTAAATTCTGGGCTTGTAATCACAAAGAAAAGAGGGAAGGAAGGATTTAAGAGGAATACGAGAGTGAGCGGGGTCGGAGGATCTGCACTATAGGTGTTTTTGCTTGCTCCGTCAGGTCCTCGTGGTAGAGGCTTCCAAGAAGCTTGTTACAGTTGTTACTGATCGCGGGGCAGTGGCACAGTATGTGAGGAACGTCCTCCTTGACGTCAGCATACCCAACAGATTGTGCCCTACTATCACTCTGACCGCTTTGGAAATGGAGGCTCTATTAAGAACTATGAGATTGTTTGATTTGCTACCGCCTATTTTCGGCCACAAGACCTTGGTGTGTTTGCAGGTGAATGTATTTTACCATCTGGTTATTGTTTTACTTTGTGTGTACATTTATTTTCTGTTTTTTTTTAATGCAAGTGGGGGTTTTACCGTATTATCACATAAGAAGATGCATTTAGACGATCCTATTCTGGCTAGCTCGTCTGCTTTGTCATTCCCTGGAATATTATTGTTTCCTAGCACCCAGATAATTTTGACTGTGTTCTGGTTATAAAGATCCTTTAGCTCTATGTGGCAGCTTTTATGTCCGCTTGACCATCTACGTAAATGGACTAATCCTCTTGTGATAAACCCAATACTTTAACCGATTCGACACCTTCGATTATATCTAGGAACTCTGCTTAAAAGACACTGCATGAGTATGTTAGTCGAAGGGATGTTGTTAGGCCGATTGCATTGGAATAAACCTCAGAATCCACTCCTATCTTAGACCTAATTCAGTGCTATATAGCACATAATAATGTGCTGAGCAATTCTCTACTTGGCATTTTAGTTGAGTAATTAATGTCAAAATCAAATATGGGATTAGGTAGTCAGATATGCCATTCTCGTATGCTACTAATTTCAGTTTTGTGATATGACCGTAGGGTTTGATACATAGGTTACCCGCCTCTTTGGAACGTGATGCAGATCAATTGGTGGTAGGTTTAGGATAGTTTCCAACCCTCCTGTGGGGCTGCTGCGCATAGCTCCTGTTATGAGTATGCATGCTGGTCAACGATCGAGTCAATCATTTGAAATGGAAACCCACCCAGACTAACAAACGGAAAAATCAACTGGGATGGCTTCAAAAACGATATTGAAAATAATATTCGACTGGGTGTATC
The DNA here is from genome assembly GCA_949824845.1 of Rhingia rostrata. Classification (NCBI taxonomy): domain Eukaryota; kingdom Metazoa; phylum Arthropoda; class Insecta; order Diptera; family Syrphidae; genus Rhingia; species Rhingia rostrata. The sequence goes on along the minus strand of OX463757.1, from coordinate 76,081,839 downwards.
GCTTAGATCCCCACTAGAACTCGAAGTCGCGGTTAACTCCTTTATCGATACCGTTAAAAAAACAGCATGGAAGTATACTCCTCAACAACGCAAAATAGAGAGCTATAGCGATATCAAGTACCCATCGGAAATAAAAGCTTCGGTTAGACAAAAAAAAAGAAAAGCTCGAAAAATATGGCACCAGACTCCATTAACAACTTTAAAACCATGCAGTAGAAACTTATCTGCAAAGCCTAACCGCTGGAAAAGAATCGAATTTTTCACTTTGGAAAGCAATTAAAGTCATAAGATGGCCAAAAGCCGCTATGCCACCAATTAGCGTAACTCAAGGCGTTTGGGCAAAAAGCGGTAAGGAAAACGCAGCCTTTTTTGCCTCACATCTTGAGGAAACGTTGAAACTATTTAACGGTCCAGAAAACAAGTATTGTCGTGCTCAAACGGGAAATACAGAAATAAAAGCATAAAAAAGCTCCGTGGTATGGCCTAATTACATCAGAACTTCTTAAAATGTTGCCCGTAAAAGCATTAACTAAACTCTTCTACATTGTAAATGCAGCAATTAGATTACAATACATACCAAGACAGTGGAAGGTCGCGGAAGTGATTATGGTTCTCAAACCAGGAAAATCACCGAATGCAATAAAATCTTACAGACCTATTTCACTTGTTCCAATAACTTAAAAACTTTTTGAAAGGATATTACTCGGTCGGTTACACCACATTGTTGATCAGAATCGACTTTTACCTGGCCATCAATTTGGGTTTAGAAGTAGACATTCGACTGTGGACCAGTTTATCGCTTTCGAAGAAAACAAAAATTTGCTCAGTCGTATTTCTTGACGTGTCGCAAGCTTTTGACAAAAAGGGCATAGAGGCCTTCAATACAAACTAAGACAAGTTCTGCCTGAAAAATTATATAAAATCCTCGTGTCGTATCTTGAGCATAGACTCCTCCGTTTGAAACTTGGAAACGAATAATCGGAGTTCAAAGAAATATTGGCAGGAGTACCCCAAGGAAGCGTCCTTGGCTCATTCTTGTACCTCCTATTTACAAGTGATATCCCGCAAACAAACAATTCAATAGTTGCCAGGTTTTCTGGCGGATTGCAATTCACAAGAGCAAATAGATTCACGTAGATTTTTCGTATAAACGGACAAACAATTTTCCAGTATTTCTCAATAGGATTCGAGTCCCTTTTGCATGTGAAGCAAGATCTCGGAATGACACTCGTTGCAAAATTACAATGGAAGTCGCATGTAAAAAAGAAATGCGAGGAACTTAAAAACAAATACAGAGAACTATACTGGTTACTCGGAAAATATTCGAAGCTTAACCTTGATAAGAAGCTGCTATTATACAAGCAAGTGCTAAAGCCGGTCTGGACATATGGTATACAACTACGGGATTGTACCAGTGAAACGAATCTTAATATTTTACAAACTTTTGAAAACAAAATGTTAAGATCATTCGTCAATGCGCCGTGGTATATAAGGAATGAAGATCTACGCAGAGATGTGGAACGAAAAATTTTGCACGCAAGCATAAAAAAACGTTTATTGGGACACGTTAACACGACAGTCCTCCAAATTCTTGACGAAACAACTTAATTGCGTCGTCTTCAAAGAACTAAACCTTTAGATTTGGCCCGATAATAACAAACCACGCTATAAATTTGCGGAAAAAACAGGAACTCTCAAAGGAAAGTTCCTTTCCAAACATTCATTACCTGTGATAAAAAAAATTGCTAGATAAGTTGCATACTTAGTTGCAATACAAATACAAGAAGGGTGCTGGTTTTAGTGGGTTCAGGGAACTAAACCTTTAAATTTGGCCCGATAATAACAATCCGCGCTATAAATTTGCGGAAAAAACAGGAACTCTCACAGGAAAGTTACCTGCCAAACATTTCCTTTTAGTTGTCTATCTGTCTCTCTCTCTCTCTCTGTTGTATTAATGTTGTCCCAGCCGACGGCCTTAGTCGCCAGTCCTGTTACGTGTCTGCAGTTCGTTGTATTCATTCAATTTCATTATAGTTATACGCTATCCAATAGGGGTATATTAGTATTGATACATAGATTGTAACATAGAGAAATAATTAAGCTATTAAAGTATATGGATCGACTCAGAATCGCTAGCTGATTCGATTAAGCCATGCCTGTCTGTCCGCCCGTCCGGTTTTTGGCCTAAAATGTTGAGCTAGGATAATGAAACTTGGTACATGTGATCCGTGTACGTGCTGTTCGAACAAGTGTAAAAAATTTTGAAATCCGCCAACTGACACGCCCTTTTTTTAGAAAACCTAATTTTAGGCCAAACCGTTAAAAAAATTAAAAAGTGTCTAATGTCTATATTTCGTCTGTACAAACTGTTTTGCCACTCCCAATTTTTTGGGGGCGTTTTCAACTAAGTACCTCATTCGGTAAAATTTTAAATGATATTTAGCCGACTGCGCATGACTGCACCTTGCGATGGTCCTGCAGTAGACTGTATTTTGTCATGTGTTTGGCGATCAACAGCTCGCGTCATCGTAGCTGATATAACTAGTGCGGCCATTTTCGACTGTCGGCTGGCTACTTTTCGGCTTGGTGTCATCTGTCACTCCAACTGAACAACCTTTAGCGATCGTGGGTAGTCCCAACGATGCTTTGGGGTCGCCCCCTAGAGCAGCCGGTCTTACCATTTTGTCGACGTTCGTTATATTCACAGGTTCCCGCTTATAGGTAGTCCCGACAGAGTAACAGGATTGCCTACAAAGATGACCGGTCTTTCCTTGTTGTTGCCGGTTTTGTTGGAAGCTACTATTAAACCAACATCCGAGGGTGGAGATAGTCCTAAGGAGGCGAGTGCTCTTGCGAACTCGTGACGATGTTGCTTGCTCGATTTCCCTTTTCGCGTACGGTTCACCCGACTTAGCATTTTCAAAATTACTTGAGATATAGCTGCGATCGTCCTTTTAGAGTTCATCCTCTCTGATTCCGATCGCAGCTTCATCTTCAGATACCGCTCTATCCGTGCCGGATTCCAATCACTACGTTACAAGCAATGTATCAAAACTAACATACTCTTATGTATGTTAATGATATTCAAAATCAAAAAAAAAAATATCTGACACGTCTCAGGCAAACTTCCCCAGAAGATTATTGTGTTTGATGTTACATGTGAATAAATTTACTTTTCCTTCATCGTTAATTTGCTTCTGTACAATAATTATAGTTCTAACTGACAACAACATCTTGTCAGAAACAAAACTAGGGCTTCCTCTTGTCAACCACTGTTTCATAGAGCCCTCACTCGAAATACTAAGGACTAAGGAGAACCTATATAAGACACTGATCATCCCAGTTCTGTTCTACGGCGCTGAAGTATAGATCGTATAAAAAGCGGCTGAAGAAATCATTGAACTTTTTAAGCGAAAAATTCTTCGTTGATTATTCGGTCCCTTTTTAGTTGACGGAGTATGGAATTTAATGGAACTACCACGAACTATACGAGCTGTACAGCGACATACCCCTACTCAAAAAATCTCCGCATTGGTTGTTTAAGGTAGCTAGGACATGCAGAGCAAATGGACACCAAATCAACGGCTCGCACTGGAAGTGGAATTTTTATATAAAGATACTTATTTTACATCCGATATTTTATAGTATCTACCATTCGTTGAAAGCAAAATCATAAGACTAAGTTATCAATATATTTGGAAACAACATTATTTTGAATTCATTAACAATAACTTAGCTATGAAATTTGATAAAAACAGAAAATAAAATCATTAACAGTGGAATTTGAGAAATATCGGATTTACCAAACCCCTCTGGCTATTTACTCAAGTAAATCCGTCATTTTATTTAGACTTCCAGCAGCGATCACAGACAATTTTCCGGGCCTCTTCATCATCTTAATGTTAAGTTAAATTAAAATATCGAGTTTGATTTTTTTCACGAAACCAATACTTACTCTGTTAGGGGCAAGTAAAAAGTAGATTCATTATAAAAAAAAAGGTTCTCTAATTGCGACACAAATTATTTATGTGCATTACGTCAATTTACTTAAATTCCAATTAGAGCTGTCTTGCTGAATGAGATCTATAAATTCGTAAGAAGACATAGCACATGTAGTCCTTAAGTCAATCCCATATCCATGATATTCGTACATATACAAGTTTTATCTGTAATTTATTACACCCGGTAATAGCTTAATAGAAGTATGATTTACGCAAAAACTCTCCTGACTTTTGAACAGCCCCAAGGAAGACATACTCGAACAGCGTACAAGCATCTGAAGGTTGGTTTTCTTTTAACCGTCCACTGTCCCCAGTATACAATGTCAATATTGGAGATTCGTAATTTTACGTTAAAATCTTCACGATCTTCTTCCTTCTTTCAATGGAGGTGGTACACAAAGATGAGAAACACCAAAGCGACAACAACAGCGCAATTGAGCTTAGACACTGCTGTTGCATGGGACATGGCAAGCGTGGCAGGAGCAGTCCCAGAGAATTGAACAACAACTTATCTTCGTATAGAATTGCGAAATAAATACGGAATTACCGGCTATAAATGTCAAGTTGTAAGAGGAAGTTTTATTGTGTTGTAAATATTCCATTGGGCAAGGATCTGTACCTCATTGAGAACGCACAGAACGCTTCAGGAGAGCCTTACACCTGAAGAGCTTTGCTCTTAGTCGGGTACCAACATTTATCTATTATTAATGGAAAGTTTACGATCGCCTTCAGTCGCCAACTATAAAAATGACCTTTTTATGGTCGGAATTTAAAGGGGACCAGGGTTATAGTGGCTTGCTTTAGGGGTGCGTGACTCTTTTGGTTTTATATCAAAGGGTACTTAAAGCAGATTGCGATTAAATGGATATATTTACCGAAGATAAATATAAATGCATTCTTGAAGGTAATATTAAAGTGCATTTCAATTGCACTCTCTATTTCGTTTAACGACGCGTGTTTTAAAGTTAAGTTGATGGCATGACTGCAAAATTTCTATCATATGTATTTATGTTTAGCTAATTGAATATACTTGTAAGGACAGTTAAATATTTTTTTTTCTATTGAATAAATGTAAACAGAAACATATGGGAAGGTTTTAATCTGCTGTGCGGATCGTTGAACACCCTCCTAAGAACTAGGCGTGACTTAAAACTGAATAGGAATGAAATAAAGAAAATTCCATTGTCAACACATCTTGTTCCGAGAGTACATATCTAAATCTTTTTTGGTTCGACAAAAAAGATGTTTTTTTTATGGCATATGTTATAGGGTAGGCTGTAAAAAATGATTTTTGTAACAAAAATTGTCCCAAAAAGTGGGCGTGGGTTAAAATTATGTGAGGACGAAATTTTAATATTGACATTATGAAAGTATTTGCATCCAATTTTTTTTTCAAAAGTCTTTAAAATTTTAAACACGAAAGGACACACAACATCGATGAATTGGACGAACGTCACCGTTGACAGATATAACTTTGAGGTAGTACGGGACATTGTCTATCTCGGCTCCTCTATTAACCCTACCAACAATATCTCCTCAGAAATTAAACGAAGAATTACTCTTGCCAACCGCTGATTCTTCGGGCTAGGAAGACAATACAGTAGTAAGGCCATCACTCGAGCTACTAATGAGATCCTATATAAGACCCTGATCATCCCAGTCCTGCTCTACGGCGCGGCGCTGAAGCATGGACCGTCTCAAAAGCGGCTGAAGAAATCCTTGGTCGATTCGAAAAGAAAATTCTTCGAAAAATATTCGGTCCCGTTTGCGTTGATTGGCTATGGAGACGAAGATTCAACCAAGAACTATACGAGATGTACAGCGACATGTCTTTGGTAAAAAAAACTGCGCATTGGACGTTTAACGGGTTAATTGGAGAGGCATGTTGGTTGAGGCCCAGAATGAGGCCTATAAGGCAAAGATTTTTTGAAAAAGTTCCTTATGAGCCTTAAAACTAAAAGAGAAGAAGAAGTTAAAAGGAAACAACATCTGCTTTTTAGAAAGAGCAGCGTGGGTTTAATGGAAAGAGATCTACCACTCCAGTAATATTGTAAATAGGTTTTACCAAAACGTTAAACGTCAAAGCTACAAGCTGTAGAGCAAAGCAGAATCCTGTCGAGATAAACTAAGTCAAATACTAGAAAGTATCGGAGCACCAAAATATCCCTTTGTCAGCAGACAGATATCAAGTATAGAAATCATCACCCACCACCTGATTTTTGACCTTGAAGCCACATACTGGCGGAACCGGACCAAAAACAGGAACCATAGTTTCTTGTTGGAGCTCTTGGTTTTTTTGAATAGTTGCCTACATTTTGTCCTAAGGGTACCAAGGATGATGATACAGCATGGAGGCTTGCTCTTCCCAGGCAGTCATTTGATAGGGCGGGATGATCAATTTGCATTGTTTAGGGCTCGTGATTTTAGCACTTAGCAAGAATCCATAATTTAGCTTTATTTTCGTTCCTTTCCTAGAGCAGTTTATAATTTTGGGTATGAGTTGCATACCAGGTTTTTGACAACCCTGGGTTCGTAGATCAGAAATAATACTTCTACGTTCTTTTGTCAATCGGATAAGAAGGGCATCGGATGCTGATTTGGAGTGGTGAAGGTTAGTCTGTAAGAACAAGGGATTCCTCGTCTACAATTGTACACTCGTGTGGAATCTCCCTTAGCCTCCTCAATCTAGCCAATTCTCTAATTATGGGTTAGAAGGAGCGAGTTGCTGAACTTGATTATGTGCAGAATAACCATTGGGTTGTAGGACTCAAATAAATGATCCTGACCAAATCTTCCCCGCCCTAGACACTGCGATCTTAAAAAATTCTTTGGTCTGCACAGGCAATGCTATTAATGTGCCCTGATATAAGCCTAGGTTGCGGCAGATGGGCGCAGAGAACAGGTGAGTGTAAAAGATTTGCAAGAAGCTGGAGGCAAGTTTTACCTCTACCTTCTATCCATTTTTTCATTGTGATGCTTTCATCCGGGCTACTGCGGCAAATTACCGCAAATTCCAGACGTTCTTTCATCATCTGACTGAACGTTCAGTTATGGGGTTCTAAAGTGCGAGGGATTAACCGTTTGTTTTCTTTTGTCGTTTTTCTTGATGTCTTCCCTCGACCTTTGCCCTTTGGTCGCGAAATCCTGACGAAACCCTGATTATGTTTCTTGGCCTAGCTCGGATAACAAGCTTGTTTTTCTGCCCGATCTGAGGTCAGAAAAAAGGTTAATTCGGGCAATTACCTAGGTAAGTGACCGTTTATCTCTGTAAGCGGCTTAAACAAGGTGGACACTGGACATGCTTGGAGCTTAAGGACCGTCGGTCTGTTAAATAATAGGGGGGAATTCGGTGCGATCTCTAAGCTTTACAGCAGATTGATCCATAAGGGCTGGCAGGTACTGGTTGATCTTGGTGCGATCACGAAACCGTACATAAAGTTGGACGAGATGGGTCAGAATAATAATGGTGGTGTGCCCCTAGCAACTCATGGCTATGACCTTATCCAGGATCAAAAACCAATGTCTTTTCTATTGACACAGATGCGTATTCAGCCATAGAGGTATGAACTATACATGCACTGCATTTGAACCTGGCTTCTTAGTATTTGTTACGGTTGGGGGTTTGTGTTAGGACTAGGCTTTAAAGCCATTGTCTTACTGTTTCCACTGGAACATGCCTGCATTCAGCATCTTTCGGAGTGCTTAACTTTCAGCAGTTGCCTGCTTTTTTCACAATTTTCCAACATTTTTGTATTGAGTAAGGCCAATTTTGTCTATACCCTACCAACACAAACATTCATAAGATAAACTAGTAGTGGGTGCCGAGTATGTTGTAAGTAGTTGCTCCTTTTGGGATCAATTTAAAATTACTTACATACATGCTTCCTACCCAATTAAAATTTTTTAAAGTTTCTACAAATTTGGAACACTAATTTATACATACTACTGTTAAGTTTATTCAAAGATAGTTTTGAAATTGTTTAATGTTATAAACCCCTTAAAAGGTCTTAGTTTAATTCGTTTAATGCCAATATATTATAGAAAACATTTGGTTATATTCACTTCCATCATCGATATGTTAGGTTTGATTAAAACCTCTAGTTCGATTTCACGAAACCAATACATGTCCAATAGGAGCAAGTTAAAAGGGAATTCCTTTAAATATCAAGTCCAATTCAATTGAATTTATTCGTAGGTAGGTGTGAATAGATACACAACAAACGACTTTCGGTCGATGAAATAAGAGCACAATTTTATGTTACCACAGCGAAGTGTGTACCACAAGGCGGCGAGTGCGGTACGCACATACTCGTAAGTCTTAACTAGTTCGGGTGGTATGATGTTTTATGGTGACATCTACGATATGTCAAGTGAAATATTATGTGTCTGCAGCAATTGTCCGAGGGATTTCAACGTTGAGTTCGAATAGTTTCTGTAGCGCATTGGAATTCCGACACAAGTACGTGTGGCATAAATAGTTTGCAATTTTGAAATTTGACAAGAACATGTAACTTGTAGAAAAGTATTATGGCTTTTCTGCAACGGCATGGGTATGATAGTTGGTTATGTAATCTACTTAGAGAGTAGTTTTTTTATTATTCACCATTTCCTGTAATAAAGTTGCAGTAAATTAATAAATTTGCAAATATGCGTCCAATTGGAGAGCAAGATATTTTTCTTTGGAGATAAGCTCTAAAAAATTCTTCGTCTTGTCCTGAAAAGAATCACAGCAATATCATATCCTATACCTACAAAACGTGTCAATGGCTATTGTTTCTATCTAAAAAAAAAACCAAAAACTTTTTTTTGGGGGGCAACAGGCTCGTTGGGAATAACTTTTTCTCACAACAGTTTGTTGGCCCAGCACGATTAAAACATCGTTCTTCGTTAGTCGTTCATAATTTTTGGAAGTAAAAACAGTTTTTCGGAATATCATATTTTTCCTTCGTCGGGGAGTAGGCGTGCTGAAGGCTTATGTGTCCGAATTCGGCCTTGATGCAGGTTTTAACAATGTTTTCGCTAATGTCTTCAAAACATAATGTCGGAGAAATATTGCGAACAGATTTTCAGAAGAATACCTCGAAGCTAAAATCCTCCGTACAAATCGGAGAATTTTTCGCTCCGACGGATACCTCGCTAGGGCTGAATATATTCTTATCCTGCTCTCGGACCGTACTTGCCGTCAAAATGGGTTTTGCAGTAAATTAGCTTAAGACCAAATATATGCTGTCAACACGAAAGACACACGACATCGACGAATTGGATAGAACGTCACCATTGACAGATATAACTTTGAAGTATAACGGGACTTTGTCATCTCCACTATTAACTCGGAGAATATCATCTCAGAAGTTAAACGAAAGATTACTCCAGCCAAACGCTATTTCTTCAGGCTAAGAGTCAAGTTAGTTGTACAGCCCACACTTGAACTACTAAGAAGATACAAAAGGGTGATTTTTTAAGCAGAGTTTTTTTTAAAATGGAATAATTTACTCAAATTTTTATCAAATGTTAAAATTTTTTATTGTAATCGATAAATTGGCCTTTGCTATTTCCGTTTAAGAGACAACGTCATGTAAATGTTGTTCGCGGCTCCGTTTCAAATGGTCCATTCGAAGGTCCAATTTTGCGTCACTTTTTCGAGCATTTAGGCCTGTATTCCACGAATTACGCGTGTTATGTTATCCTGTAAGTTCGGCTTGTCCACATAGACTAACGATTTTACATAACATCGCATGATCTTGACGGCCAACTCAGAAGTCCATTTCTAGAGATAAGCTGCTCACCTAATTTATCCTTCAACATTTCCATTGTTTCACGAGCTGTGTTGCACGTGGCACCGTCTTGATGAAACCACATGTCAACCAAGTTCAACTCAGCCAACTGGGGCAAAAAAAAGTCTCGTATCATGGCTCGATATCGTTCGCCGTTGACTGTAACGTTTCTTCACGGTAGTCTTTGAAGAGAAACGGTCCGATGATGCCACCAGCCCATAAACCACACCAAACTGTCGTTTTTTGGATATGTATCGGTAATTCTGGTATTGCATGGGGCTGTTCATCACTCCAGAGGCGATAGTTTTGCTTATTTACGTATCCGTTGAGCCAGAACACAATTTTTCGATAAACAGCGGATTTTCATGGAGCTGTTCTAAATCCCATTCACCAAAAATTAGACGTTGTGGTAGGTCATTCGGCTTCAATTCTTGCACAAGTTGAATTTTATAGGCTTTCAAACCCATATCGACACGTAAAATGTTCCACGTGGTTGAGTAACACATGCCCAATTGCTAAGAACGGTGACGACTTGACATTTCACGATCTTCATTAACATTGACGATAAGACTGCAATATTATCTTTGGTACGCACTGTTAGCATGCGAGTCGATGTAAATTTGGTGATAACAGCACGAATTTTTGATTCACCAGGTCGATTATGACGACCAAAATATGGTCGTAACAAACGGTGCACATTTTTCACAAAGCACGAATTTTGATAATAAATTTCAATAATTTGCAATCGTTGCTCGTGTGTAAGTCTTACCATGATTAAATGGCAGAGGAATTTAACTCTGACAGATGACGTTTGGACGCCATTATTAACCAGTGATGCCAACCTGCAAGACTTAACTCTTAAAAAACCAGCTGTTATATATGACTCTGATCACACCAGTCCTGCTGTATGGCGCTGAAGTATGGCCAGTATTAAAAGTGGATGAAAAATCTTCGGCTCCGTTTGCGTTGGCGGGCTATGAAGTCGATGATTCAACCAAGAACTATACAAGTTATAATGCGACATGCTCCTGGTCAAGATAACTCCGCATTGGACGTTTAAGATGGCTAGGACATGTGGACCAAAACTTCGGCTCGCAGAGTCTTCATCGGATGCGCACAAGTGAAAACCGACCCCAACCAACTTGTAGTGCACAACTGGAGGCAGTTGACTACGGATCGGGCTATATGAAGAGGCAAGTTTGTTGAGGCCCAGGTTCATTCCGGACTGTAGAGCCACTTAAGAAAGTAAGTAAGTAATAGATGTCATAGTTTTTCATCGTCTTTTCGGCAGACTTTGTAACAGCTTAGGGCTTCCGCTAGTTATTTCGTTGCACCTATCCTGTTTAATCTTCTTACATTCCTTTTTTATTTAGCATGGTTTTGAACAGTGAAATCAGGCCTCTCCGAGGCCGTTAGTTGTTCGTAATAATACTTTTTTTGTGTGAATGGGTAGTTAACCCAAGACACAAGTGATTTCATTGACGGGCTCAGTGGCGCTATGGTTGGTGCGATGAACTGCCGCGTAGAAGGATCTAGGTTCGATTCCCACTGGCACTCCTCTCCTGATGGTCTAACAAAACATCCGAGTAGTATCAATAGTCAAGAAAGGCTTATCTCAGATTCGCCCTTCGGAGTCGGCATAAAACAGAAGGTCCCGCCATCGTGCAGAAGTACACACGCACACATGAATGGTTGTGAGAAAGCTCGTCCCAGGGTACTAACGAGCTGTTGCGCCAAAAATTTGTATTTATTTTTATTTGTACAAGTGATTAGATAGATAGATTGATTTTATTTCGTTAAATATACATTTGGTTTGTTATCGCACATTTTACAGAGATTTGATAAGATATATCTTTCTACTGAAACATTATTTATTCAATTGAAAATATAAAGGAGACAAAAATAGATAGTTTGGAGGAAACACGAAAAAAAAACCTCCAATTTAAATACAAAAAAAAAAAATAAATAAATAAATAAACAAATAAGAAAATAAACAAATAAACAATAAACAAATAAATAAATTACAAAAAAAAAATAGATAAAAAAAAAAAAAAAATAAATAAATAAATAAATAAATAAATAAATAAATAAATAAATAAATAACTAAATAACTAAATAACTAAATAACTAAATAACTAAATAACTAAATAACTAAATAACTAAATAACTAAATAACTAAATAACTAAATAACTAAATAACTAAATAACTAAATAACTAAATAACTAAATAACTAAATAAATAAATAAATAAATAAATAAATACATAAATAAGTAAATAACTAAATAAATAACTAAACAAAAAAAAAACAAATAAATAAATAGAAGATTTCAAAATAAATCAACAAATAAATCAACAAAAATCAGTCAAGTGGTATCACATATTTTGGTTTTGTTTTAATTCCAGAAGGGAATAAATATTTCACTCAAAGAGTAAATATATAAACAAGACATTAAGATAAAAAAAAAACATATTTTTATATAAGACACACCATAAATAACAATTAAATAATTTAATAGGCATTTATATGTTTAAACAAACAAAAATTGATTTTTGTAACTTAGTGTGTATTTAATGCATTAACAAGAGGATTCTCAGCAAAACTACATCGTTCTAAAAATTTATTTGTTAATTTACTGATTCTAGTGGATATCAATTCAACATTTGCTTTTTTATGTATATCTAGAGTTGAGTGATGCCATGGATAATTTAACATCATCTTTAATAATTTATTTTGCGATACTTGCAATTTTTTCGTATGACATTTTGCACATTTTCCCCAGACTTGACACCCATAAAGCATTATAGCTTGAAAAATTACTTTGTGTATAATCATTTTGTTTTCAGTTGAAAGCAAAGATTTTCGATTAATGAAAGGATACAGAGTCTTGATGGCAATACCGATTTTTTTTATAGTCCTACTTATATGTTCGTTAAATGTGAGTTTCTTATCTAGGTATATACCTAGATATCTTACGGATGGTTGCCAACTAATACTTAATCCATTTATCTGTAAATGACTCCTGGGAAGAAAACAAGGCTTTCTTTTCCGACTGAAAAAGATGGCTTGCGTCTTCCCTTCGTTTAGTTTTATTTTCCATTTTGTATAGAAAGTTTCCAATATTTTCATCGCATCTTTAAGATTCCTCTCAATATTAAGAGCGAATTCATGAGATGAAAATATAGCAGTATCATCTGCAAAAATTCCTGTATCACAATTCGGCAAATCCGGAAAATCCGATGTAAAAAGGTTGTAAAGAACTGGGCCAAGTACTGAACCTTGTGGAACACCAGCATGAAAGTTGATTGTATTTGAGACGGCACTGTTTACGTATACTTTAAAACAACGACCAGACAAAAAACTTTTGACTATGTTACATAAATATGGTGGGAAGTTAAATTTTATCATTTTATAAATGAGGCCGTTATGCCAAACAGTGTCGAATGCCTTTTCGATGTCAAGTAGAATCATACCAGTAGATCTTCCTGTTTCACGATTTACTTTGATATGGTTACAGATTCTAAGGACCTGATGAGAAGTGTTGTGGAAGCGCCTAAAACCAAATTGTTCTTTAGGATATATATTATTATCAAAGATAAATTTTGAGATTTGTTCTTTCAGCACTTTTTCAAAAATTTTACTTAGGCTGCTTAATAAACTTATTGGCCTATAACTTTCCGGATTTTCACGGGGCTTACCAGCTTTTATTATAGGTACTACTTTTGCAAGTTTCCAAACATCTGGAAAATATTCAATTTTTAAGCAAGCATTTATAATAAATGTTAGATAATTGATACCAGACTTTGGCAGCTCTTTGATATAAATATTTTTAATACGATCAAGCCCTTCCGCTTTTCGAATACGTAAATTATTAACAAAGAACGTAATGTCTTCTTCTGTTGCATACACTTTACAATTTTGATCTCTAGAACTATTTATATGAAAACTTTCTATAGTGCTAGTTACTAAAACGTCTGTAGACACATCCCCTAAATTTTGTGAAACATTATGATTACTTTCGAAAATTAAAGCAAGTGCATTTGCTTTATCATCATCAGTAAAGAAGGTGGTTGTCGGATTTTTTAGAAGAGGTATTTTTTCATTTTTAGTTTTTATTACCTTAATTATATTCCAAAACGGTTTAGCATTTTTGTCAAGACTGCTAAGTTTTTTATTCCATCCATTGTTTCGACAAAGTGAAATTTTTTCAGATATCAGTTTATTTAGATAGGAGACCTTGGATCGGAAAAAATGTTGGCGATATCTCTGCCAATATCTTCTATATATGTTTCTTAATTTAATTAGACCCAATATTTCAGGAGAAAGTTTTAACGAGCAAGTAGTTACGGGAACTTTTGGAACGCACGCTTCGGCGGCTGCTATGATTTGAGTTGAGAAATTGGTGACAATTAAGTCAATATCTTCCTTACCTGAAATATCGTTTAAGTTTGTTGGCATATTCCGAAGTCTTGAAGTAATGTCAAAACGAAATCGTGTCCAATTCGTATTTTTGATGTCGTGATAATATTGCACTTTCTTCTCAACCCACCACATGAGTTTGCATATAACCGGGTTGTGATCAGAGCTTAGCTCATTTATCGAAATTGGTTGGGTAATATAACATGAAACATTAGTTATAAATAAGTCGAGCACTGAAGGACTACCACGAGAACTCATTGGGACATAAGTAGGACTAGATGGAAACAAAACAGAAATTGGTAACGAAACTGAAAGACTCGAAAGCAAGTTACAACATACATTTGCTCTTTGGCAACCCCAATCCCTATGTCTACAATTAAGATCACCTCCAATTAGGAAGTCATTGTTAAGAGTGAACAATCTTCTAAGATCATTTTTGAGGCCAATTCTTTTTTCAGTAGATGATGTACCTCCGGGGAAATACACGCAAATAATTTTAATATCTTTTTGGTTTCCTAAATTAATTTTAATTCCTACATTCTCAATAAAGCGTGTTTTTATAATAGGTAAAAGCGAATGTTGAATTGATCGTCTTATTAGGATCGCAACACCTCCACCTACCCTATCGGTTCTATCATTTCGGTAGCATTTAAAATTTAATGTGGATAAGCTTATATCATTTTTTAACCAAGTCTCAGTAACGAGTGCAACATCAATGTTACTATTATTTAAAAAGTTTATAAACTCAATAGTTCTGCTACGAATGCCTCTCGCATTCCAGGTTACAATTTTTATATATCTATCTACCATATTATTTAACATTAGGGTACAGAAACTTAGTTGCTAAATGTGCGATAACATTAAATTGTTCAATTTTTGTTTTACAGACAGATAATTTAGTGATCATCTCCATAGCTAAGGAGTTTAGCTCTTCAGCAGTAAAAAGTGTGTTGTTAGTGTTGCTAGGCATGTTGCAGGAAATGTTGCTGGATATGTTGCTTGGGATGTTAGTTATGTTGCTGTTGCAGCTTGCATTCAAGTTCTCCCATGAATTCAGCGGCTGAGAGCCGACCGTATTTTCATTTAGAATAGGTGTAATATTAGCGCTTGTGTTTGTTTCAAACTGAGTACGCTTTGGAAGTGAAGGGAAATCAGACAAAGAGGCAAACGAAAATTGTTTTTGTTTCTGAGCGGTGCAAGCAGAAACTTGTGGTGCGTGCAGAGCTTTTTCTTGAAGATACGGTTTATGCTTAATCGATTTCTCTTTCAGCTCCAAATATTTTGTTCTGCTAACACATGTGAGATCGGTCGATTTATGACAGCCGCTGCAATTTGCGCATTTCTGTAATGCTTTATTATCGCATTCGGCAGTCTTGTGTGGACCAGCACAGTTGGCGCAATATGTTTTTATGTGGCAATTTCTTTCACCATGACCAAACATCTGACAGTTATGGCATTGTGTTAGTTTACCTTTTAACTTCCTTTGATAACTCCAATTTACCTGCGTATGACAAATGGAGCGATAACGCTTTTTTAGGTCCACTAAGTTTATAGAACCATTTTCCAGTGAAATTAGATAGAAAGTGTCGCTATAGTGTTCGTATCTTTTCGTTATTTTTTTTATTTCTAAGCACTTTAGACCGAGATTAATCACTTCAGTTTTTAGCAAATTTTGGTCCATGTCTCCCATACCATAAAGAATCACTTTAAAGGCTTTCACACTTTTGAGGTCGTGAGAGAAAAATTGACTATTTTCTTCTTTTAACTTGGAGATTACGGAATCGTAAGAGTTTATAGATTCGCACACAATTTTTATACCGATTGATATTTTTTTTATTGAATAATCACTGATCTTTAATATATTCATAAATTTGTGAACATAATCACTTGATTTATGCAACAGTTTGATTGGTGGTATATAGACCTTTTTTAATGAGTTATTAGGCTCAATCACTTCATCCATATCATCGGTGTCACTGTCTGGTAGACATTGAAGAGGACTCCAGTAATTAGAGCTAGAGTCCTTTCTCCGTGCACTTTTATTCGACATGATTGTACGAAGTTTTTTATTCGAGGACAAACTTGTGTCCTCGGTATCTGGTGATCTATCGCGTTTGGTTATTTTGACTTTTTTCACGAGAGCGAAAGTCAAATTATGATGTCATGCGCAGACAAAAGCTTGGGTTGACTCGTACAAGTGATTACATATAATTGCACTGCCTACCATTTGTCCTCCCAGAAATTGAATATTGCAATCGTCACGACTATAAACTCATTTACGCGGATAACAGGTGTGTCCATCGATTTTTCTTTCATAGCAGCTATCTCGCGGCATTCCTCTATCCACCACCTGAAGGCGCACCCGCATAAAGTTTTAATTACCAATTACTTTTAGGAATTTCCAAAAAAACCTGGTCTTGGTAAATGTTTGAGGAAATTCGAAAAAAAGATTCAAACTAAATACGTAAACAATATTATTTAAAACGTTTATCCGTAAATCATTGTGAACGCCTCTTTTGGGTATCTTAATTCTAAGGGTCGTTTACACCTTGTGTGCATTGAAAGTATTATTTATGGGATGTGAATGTGATCTAGCGCACAGCTTGACAAAAAACTCCATTTTGAAAAAAAAAAAAAAAAAAAACTGTATGTAGGCATCCAAAAATCTCTCTCCTCAGACTATTCGCAGTACATATCTCACTTAGAATATTAAACCCATGACATGTGGCTATGGCCATTGATGCCTGTCCTCTTCATATCATGCATCATCAATAACTCTCCCTTTTTATGTGTTGATTCCTTTACGTTTAAACTGTGCCGTCCGGGAATTATCATCACGTGGCATATCTCATTTTGTTGATTTTGCTTCTCTCATATTTATGTATGTTGTATAGAGTCCTTTGGGGCTCAGCTTGCAATTAGCAAAACGAAAAAAAAATGAAAGCATATTTGATATGCTGAGACTCTAGGTTGGTACTTGTATCACGGTACGTTCTCAATCACAATGAATCCTCAAATGGTTACCGCGCGACATCACGTCACATAAAAATCTAAAAGCGCCGCACTTGTTTAACGTGGTGGTCATGCTTCAAGCTTGACCAAATGTCATTCAGTAATCGTCGGCGGGTTGAATGGCAAGATTTCAAGGTTTCTATCTGACTGCGGTACCCAGTACCTACTCACTACTCTTCAGATCGACGTTCTAGTCGTTGTCGTAGTCATCGTCGTCGTCGTCGACGTTTTCCACCTTCAATGTGTACCTCCACACTGGCTGTGCGGTTCAGTGTCAGAGTAAGGTGCCGTGATTCCCATAAATAGATCGAGCAGTACTTCATCCATCCGTCTATTAAAATTCGTATAAACTTCGCGTCAGCATATTACACTCAAGCTAAAAGGAGGCATAAAAACGAAACACCCATCCTTTAGGAGCGACATTTAGTACCGGGGCTAGGCTATGTGTGTACACATATGATGCACATTTCACACGGGCCAGAGCCCAGGACGATGCTATGCCGATGCCGATGCAACGACACGACTGTGTGGTGAACTGCAATTCATCTGCTGCCATATTTGTCGGTCCACTTGCCGATGCGCAATATTACAAAGTTAGCAATGCGTGTCACAACCGGTACCTACAGATTAGATTGCCAATGGAGTTTGCAATTAGACATGGTGGTATAGTGAAGATCGTCGTCATGGGCATGAGAGACAAGGATTGTCATGTTTTTTAATCCGCATGTACGTATGCATATACATTTTATCCATGAACATGAACATTGCGAATGCACACTTGTTAACTGTCTGCCTTCAAGTAACTACACAACCTTTATAAATATGCGTGCATTTTTGTTCCCTCGATACAAACAATATCATGGTAAATAATTAAATCCAATTTGTTATGCAAAAAAAAAAAGAATTTACTTAATTGCGTGATAAATCTAAAGGCTCGTAACTAAATAATTGATTGCCTCTAAATTAGGCGATAAGACTTCCATCTTTCAAACTTTAACCACAACCCATCGCCAAATGTTAAGGAATAATTAGCCATTGTCAGGTGTCATTCATTTAAGAGTATAAAATAGTGTTAGTTAAACATCGATGGTAGCGTTAGTAAAAAAACTATGGATAGTTTGAATACTTCCAAAATCCATATTATTCTACCACAAAACACCCAACAAACAATTTTGGGTCATGACCTATGCGAATTCGATTGCCGTAACTGATTCCATGCCCTTTTTTAAGATATAGAGCAGATCATGAGAAAGTGTCAGTACCACTTGCTTCCGAAGGTCTCAAGATGAAGATATTATTATTATTATTATAATTTATTAAAAAAGTAAATTAATTACAGAGTTAATATAAGCTTAAACTAGATTTAGCTGCCAGGGCTTTCTACTAGTGTGGTGAATAGAGGTAGTTATACAAATTGTATTTGTAAGATTCATGTTTTAAAAATTTTTATATACAGTTTTCGAGTTTTAGAGCGGACATAATATTATATACGTAATTTATGTTATCAACGTTGACATTCTTTAGTAGATGGAATATGTTATTGTTGCACATTGTTTTGCAGGTTGAGGATACTTTCTTACATGAAAGTAGATGAGCCATTGTAAGAATGCTGTTGTCATCACAAAGATGACATGTAGCAGGTGATTCCTTGTTGAATAGATGTTTGTGAGTTATATATGAGTGGCCAAGTCTGAGTCGGATGTATACCTTGAGTTTTTTTTGTGATATGTTGTTCGGGTAGATAGTTTTAATGCCGTTTGGGTTGATGTTTTTGTATGAGTGGTTATAGTTTGTCCATAAGACTTTACATTTATATTTCCAGTTTTGGAGGAGCAGATTTGTAATGTCTTTTTTGTTGTATTGGTAAAAAAAAGTTAGGGGTTCTTTTATAGCTGATTTAGCTTCCGCATCTGCCGCCTCGTTTCCACTGATACCGACGTGGCCGGGAATCCAAACGATTTTCAAAGTTTCAGAATTATTTATAAGTTGATTGCGTATTGCTACAACGATCTCATTAGATTTTGAGATGTTTTGTAGAGCAGTTATGGTTGAGAGGCTGTCAGAGAATACTACAGTTTTCTTTTTATTGGAAAGTCTTATCGCTTTGTATATTGCAAATGCTTCCGCAGTGAAGATTGATGAAAAGGCTGGCATTAGCCCTTTAGAAAGGACGGACCCATTCTCTTCAACAACCGCAAAAGAGGTGTAGGTATCTCCTTTGGAAGCGTCGGTAAATAGTAGCTTCCAACCGAGAGATTCATAATTATCTGAGATGTCTCGGAACAAGGTCTTGTAAATTTTATCAGTAGTTGCTGATTTAAAGTGTTTGCAAAGTTCAGTATTTATAGTGTAGCTAGGTAAATTCCATGGGGGTTGGCTGTTCTTTGAGTTATTTTTAGTAAGTATTGGAATGTTTAAATCTTTGGCGAACGCAAGTGCTTTACAAAGGGTTGATTGCATTCTCTGATACCTCTTCCGGTTCAGAGCTTTCTTGACATCAGTGTGGATGGGTGATTGATGCGGTGAGTTGATTTTTAAAATGACTCTTGATGTGACGTATATGATTCTGTCTGATAGTTGGGGAAGACCTGCTTCGGTTAGTATGTTGATGATGGGGGTTGAGCGAAGGGCCCTCACGCTGGTTCTGATGGCAGTATGGTAAGGAGTTGTGACAAGTTGTAATGAGGAATTGGAGCATTTCCCGTAGATTGATAAGCCATAGTCAATTGTTGATAGTACAATACATTTTGTTAAATTTATAAGAGTATTTACATTTGAGCAGCTATTTTTAGAGGAAAGATATTTAATTGCGTTGACCCTGGCAGTTAAACTTTTTCTTAAATATGTACAATGATTCTTAAAAGTAAATTTGGAGTCAAATATAATGCCTAGAATTTTAATTAGATTAACATTTTTAATATTACTATTGTTTAAGTTAACTTTAATAGATTTAGTACAATTATGTTTTTTACATAAGTGCAACAGTTCAGATTTTGAAAATGATATGATAGAGCCCGAGTATTTGCTCCAACTGAGCAGAGAATCTATAATGCTAGAAAAAATATTTCCTAATTCATGGAGGTCTTTTATTTTCGAAAAAATGATTAAATCATCTGCGTAGAGTGTATATCCTACTTTATGGAAATTGTCTATTGTTTGTCCGATTTCATTGAAAGCTATGATAAATAAAGCTACAGATATTGGTGACCCTTGAGGTATACCATTTTTTAACTTATGTACGTTTGAGTAAATGTTGCTATACTTAATTCGAAAACTTCTGTTAGAAAGAAATGATTTTATGTATTTAAATATTTTAGGTCCAATTTTCCATTTCAAAAGTTGGTTTAGGACAACATGTGGCCCGATTCTGTCGAAGGCTTTGTCAAAGTCGAGGCTGAGAATGGTGGCATGGTTACGCTCAGACAATGTTGACGAGACAAAATGATCAATATGGAGAAGGGCGTCTAGAGTAGAATTTCCCTTTTTGAAGGCGACTTGCCGACTGTCAATTAGCTTGTCTTTTACAAGGAACCAAAATAATCGTTTGGCAATTATTTTTTCTAAATTTTTTCCTGTGCAAGGAAGAAGAGAGATAGGACGGTACCCATTGATTAGGGTAGGATCTTTATTTGGTTTTGAGAGTGGAATGATGCTTGCCAATTTCCAGGCGTGCGGAATTATTCCGGTGTCTAAAATATTGTTGTACAATGTTAGGAGCCGAGTTTTTAAAGAGGAAGGGGCATTTTTAAGCATAGAGTAGGAAATACGGTCAAAGCCTGGTGTTTTGCCTTTTACTGTATGCAAAGAGGAAATGAGTTCTGGCATGTTTATTTGGGATTCAATAGAAAGAGCTGAAGGACTAGGGTTGAAAGATAAATTTGAGTTGTTAAAAATGTTTAATTTTTCGTTAATGAAAGTTGAGTTGAATTGGGAGTCATCCGCCAATTGTTCCCAGGTCAGTGCGAAATGTTGAACAATTTCTTTTGGACAGGTCAATGTTGAAGTATTTGTTATTATTGTTTTAATTGTGTTTGGAGTATAGTTGTCTGTTAAAGTTCTTATATCAGCCCAAAGTTTTTGGGAAGTTGAGTTTGGATTTAAATTAGCAGTGAATTTTTCGAAACACGACTTTTTTTCGACCTTGACTGTCTTACGAAATTTGGCATTCAGCTTCCGGTATAGGATGAGATTGGTGTTAGTCGGTGATTTTTTAAAATTATACCACGCTTTTTGTTTTTGCATGCGAAGGCAACTTATGTCATTATTCCACCAAGGTACTGTTTTTTTGTAAATTTTGTTGCTTGTTTGGGGAATGGCGAGATTTGCTGCAGTGCGGATGGATTTATGAATTAGGGCGGATTCTCTATTGATGTTATGGCAATATGGCCTAGAGAGTAATTCACTTGAAATAGTTGTTCGGAATAGATCCCAGTTTGCTTTGTCAAGTAAGAATTTTTTGGAAAGTTTTAATTGCTGATTGTAGGTGCCAAATGTAAGTGTGGTAAGAATGGGGAAATGATCGCTGCCAGAGAGGTTATCGGAAATATTCCAGGTAGTTTTGGGGAGGAGGGATGGTGAAATGAGAGAGAGATCAACGTGTGTAAACGTTCTATGTGTAGAAAAATGTGTTGGTCGACCGTCATTAAGGATCGCTAACCCGGAGTTAGCGATAAAATTTTCGACTGTTTTGCCACGTTTATTTGTTTTCGCAGAGCCCCAAGAAGGACTCCATGAGTTGAAGTCACCAGTTATTAATATGGGATTGTTAATTCCGTTGATAACAGCTTCAAGGTCTTGTATTGAAAAATTCTGATCGGGGGGAATATATAGGGAAATTATTGTAAGTGGTATATTAAGATTAACTTGAACTGCTATTGCTGAAATATTTGAATTAATATTTAATGGGGTGTGGGGAATGGATTTATGAACAAGGAGGCAAACACCTTGTTTGGAAGTAGACACGAAGTCAAAATTGTGAAAGTATGAAGAATATTGTTTAGGTGGAAAAGGTATGGTACCGGAAAGCAGGTGGGTTTCTTGTAGGGAAATAATTTGTGGTTGTATGTCTTTTATTAGTAGTTGCAAATCGTGTAAGTTATTAAAATATCCATTAAGGTTCCACTGTAGGACAGTGAAAAGTTGGTTTTTAAAAGGCGAAGAGATCTTGTCAACGCAAAATAAATTGCGTTGCGTGGTGGTGTTATTATTTGGGTGTTTGTTTTGACTCCGCGGCAAGGGAACTGGTGCGGCCGGGCTCATTGGGGAGCCCGGACAATTCAGTTCTCCTGTCGCGGAGTCTTTGTTTTGGTCAAATTTTATTTTTTTAGTTAGATTCATCATCATCAATATTATCGGTTAAGTAGTAACTGTTTTGTGAGAGAAGTGTGTTTGTTAAATTTGTTAAAGGAGATGGAAGGTTCGATGGTGTATGAGATTGTGTATTATCAGGTGAGAGTGAAAGAGATGGGGAGTTAGTAGTTAAGGAGTTGTCATCGTTAGTGGTTGATGCAGATTTATTGTTTTTGTTTTGAGGAAAAATAACTGATTTAACGTTTTTTGGGTCTTTGGCGAGAATAGGTGGTGGTGGAGGGGCATTTAGTTTTGGAGTTTCACTGAATTTTTGTTTGGTTGTGTTGTAATTTTCATTACAATTATTTGATTGGGGTAGATTATTTTTGGTGATAGAATGATTATATGTAGTCTGAATGGTTGTATTTGTATTATTATTTGTGGTTAGGATTGTAGGTTGGTTGGGGTCAGGAGGGGCGTTGGAGGATTGGGTAAGAGGGGTGATTGGGTCTAGTGTACTCGTGGGAAGGGTTTTCTTATTTGAAGTGGATGCGCCGAGCGCTACTGCTGAGTATGTTGATGAAAGCAAGGGAGCAGCGTTTCTTTCTTTGAAAAGTGTTTTTGCATCAGCCATAGAGCATTTTTGTATTGTTTTTATTTTAAGAATTTCTTTTGCTTTAAGGTATTGTTTGCAGGATTTAGAAGATGATGGATGTTCTTCGGAGCAATTGGCACATGAAATGCGCGTGCATTTTTCTGGAAGGTGTGGTGCAAGATTACAGGTTTCACAAGCTGCTGAGAGCGAACATCTCTTGGTGGTATGGCCAAGGAGCTGGCAATTTCGGCAGCGCATTGGAGTGGGGAAATATTCTTCAACTTTTACATTATACCAACCGATATCGACAGTGCTCGGAGGTCGGAAGCGATCAAATGTAAATAGAACAAGACCGGTGGCTCGAAGATTGTTGTCTGTAGTTGTTTTTTTGAATTTAAAGACCTCAGTAACACCCTGAGATTTCATTTCATTTATTATCTCCTCCTCAGACACGTTTATTAGGCAAGGGGCGTATGCTGTTCCTTTGCAAGAATTTAGGTTGGGGTGAAGTTTAACGGAAATAGGACAGAGATTAGCGAGATTTTTTTTTTGTAAGGAATAAATTAGCAGTTTTTTGGGATTTTGTTAGGAGAAGCAGGCTCCCGTCGCGTAATTCCGTTATATTTTCATATGCGGTACTGATACCATCGATAGCTTTTTTTAAAAGGAATACACTAAAGGAAGATAATGGTTTTTTTTCGTCCGAAGAGGAAATAACTATGAACTTAGGATCGGAAAGGGTGTTATTTGTCTGGAGCATTGTGTTGAGGTCAATATTAGAATAGCTTGATTTTTTTCTTCGTTTCACATTGGGCACATATTGTGGCTCTATATCGAGCGCACTAAATCTGTTGCCCGAAAGAACTGGTGGCCCAGGGGCCATGATTTAATTGTTTATTCAGCACTAAACAAATTTATTTTATTCCGATATGAAGCAAGAGAGAAAAAAAAATAGTAAAACAAAAGAGAAAAAAATAACGGATAATGCAAAATTTGCGGTATTTATCCAAATAGAGCGAACAAAACTTGAATTGAAGTTGTCGGCTTGAAGGTCAGACGATGACTGAAGATGAAGATAATGTCACCCAAGTGGTACAAAAAGGGTACGCTGCATTTATTTCGCCAAATGCCACGCAAATATATAACTATTGAAGATTACTATGTGCCACCACCACGACCACCCACATCTAGTTTTGGGCCTGGAAAGTCAAAAATATATAAGCTGCTCTTTTAAATTCCTGCAAAAGGCTGGCCAGGTGATTACCAAAAAGCTCAAGAAACTAAAGGCTAAACATAATTAAAGAGATAAAATTAATATTATTGTATAAATTAATTTAATTTTTAGAATTTATCTAGATTCACTTTTGATTTGATTCAGCTCTTTGCAATTAATTATTTAAATTTTAAAACTTATTTCCTAATGCAATTAGATAAGTGTGCATTCTTAATTTAAACTTTATACGCTTACAGAGCTATTGTTGCGGCGAACATCCCTGCGCCGGTGAAGTCGATACCTCCTTCACACTCCCTCGCAGGTTCTTTGATCTACAGATCTCCGATGATGTTCTCCTGGATTGTGGGGCGGCCCAGATCACGGTGCACACTACAATTAGGAATGTCTATTTTCACTTTCGGTCACTTTTCGCGGCGAGCTATTTTAGGTCGGCTTATGCTTAATTACGGCGAGCTACTTTAGATCGACTTACGTTTGACTGTTAAGTAAACGTTCCTGAACTGTTTCGCGTTCTGATTTTCCGTGCTGGGCCCCATGTTGGGTGCCAAATAATTTAATTTAAACTAAATAACATTAAAAAAAACTTTTATTTTTCGATTTACTTTAAGAGGCAGAATCGCTGCCGGTTGTAAATCGAAAAATAAAAGTTTTTTTAATGTTATTTGGTTTAAATTAAATTAATTCTTAAAGTAATGAACAATTTTATCTTAAAAACTAGAGCTTTAATACTAATCTTGATGTATCTTAGGCGATGTGTTCCCACAGGTACTCATGGATTACACATGTCATACGTGCAGGAATGTGGCTATTGCAGAGACGTTTCCGATGTCGGTCTGAATTCTGATGTCTGGATGGTTGATGTGCTGGATGTTGAATGTTGCGCGTGTAGGTTTCGGGTGTCGGCACATGGTCTGCGCTATATGGAGTATGGGAATATTTTTTGTGTTAACTTATGTGTGGCAATTTAAAAACCTATCAGAATGCTATAATCCGATGTGCGAATTTTACCCAAAACGTGGGCGGTGATAAAACTAAATCTAAATCTATTATGATTTGCCAAACAAAACGTATGAGGAAGCTACAATCCGCTCTGCGGAACGTTCCAATACCATCCTTAAAATTAATATCCCTAAAATTGAAATGTACATGTCACAATATTGTTCAAAATCTTTTAAGGTTCGACAAAAAACAACATTTTATAATGTATACAAATGGTTTATGTATGAAAACGCCTCCAAAAAGTGGGCGTGGGTTAAAATGATATATAGACAAAATATTTAAATTATCATAGCAAATGATTGGTATCAAGAAGTTTTTTGAATATTTTAAAGTTTTTACCGAAAACCGTTCGTTGTCATCCGCTCTCTCTCATATAAATTCAGGCGGAGCATGGCGACACTTTAATAATATCCGACGAAGCAGAACAAGTGTAAACATTTTTGAAATCCGCCCACTGCCACGCCCCAGTTTTTATAAAAACGTAGTTGTAGGCCAAACAGTTAGAGACTTCGAAAAAAGTCCTTTTGGAGGCGTTTTCATACAAAAATAATATCTCGCGACAATGACATTTTCTATATTTCATCGGCATAAAGCCGACATTTTGCGGATATTTATTTTAAATATGGGGTGGGATAAGGTATTAAACGATCCGCACAGTGGATTGTAGCCTTCTCATATGTTTATTCCTATGGTCGTAGTGTTTTATTTACAGTGATCACAAGCCATTAGAACAAGCAAATAAATAAAACTCCGTCTTCAAAATTTCAAAGAACGCGTTTAAAGTTGTTAAATTTTGATGTTAAAGTTATAGTTATATACGTTGGGAAAACATTTACATATAGCAGATTATTTATCAAGGTTTTATGAAGATGCAGGCAAATTTGATGGTGATCCTTGTCAATAAATATAACCGAGGCAGTTTTAACAATAAACATTAACGAGGCAAGAAAATCTGAACTTGAAAGAAAATCTGAACTTGAAATAAAATCTGAACTTGAAAGAAAATCTGACGATGATAAATTATTGAATGAATTGAAAAGGTTGTGATAAAACGGTTGTGATAAAACGGTTGGCCACACGATAAGACAAAAATAGATGAGAATTTTAAATTTTACTTAAAAAAAACGTCAAGATATATTTCTTGATGATGGAATTTTGTTTTTTGAAAACTGAATTTCACTAAGAAACTAGAATTCATAATTGAAAGAAGTAGTCCTGTGCAAATATCTAAAAATCTGTTGGGAAAAAATGGTAGTGAAGACGAATATTATTACCTTGCCTTATTAGACTATGAAAACACCCCAGTCAAGGACATCTCTGCATAGCCTGCTCAACTAATAAAAAACCGGAGACTTAGATCAATAATTCCAGCTCATATTAGCTTATTTGATACACAAATAGCGCAGGATATCGATAGCCAATTTACAGGGTGTTCGCCGGAAAGGTATACTACTTTGTTTGTTTATAATTTTTGATTAAATGAAAGAGAATGGATCTTATATTGAAAAATGTTTTATTTAATGTCGGTAATTACGTTTGGAGTACAATAACAGGTAAATGTCCGCCTCTGTTAGTCTCACATATACGAGCCCTTTTGAGCACATTGTTCATTACATTCTCACACATTTCACGCTAAATTTCATTAACTTCATCACGAATATTTTGTTTGAGTTGCTCAAGCGTTTCTGGTTTGTTTGCACAAGCCTTGCTTTTCAGATATCCGCACAAAAAGATGTCTGGAGCAGTCAAATCAGGTGACCGTGGAGGCCAATCAACATCACCATTTCTTGAAATAATTTGTTGTGGAAAGAGGTCTCGCAGTAATTCCATAGTAATCCTGGCTCTATGCGATGTTGCGCCGTCTTGTTGATACCACGAGTTAATCAAGCCCAAAGCATGCAGTTGTGGCGTTAAAACGTTTCCAATCATATTACGATATCGCTCCCCATTCACAGTTTAAGTTACGAAGTTTTCATTTTCAAAAAATTAGTAGTCCAATGATTCCTACTGACCAATTTGTACACAAGACAGTAGATAACTTTTAGTGGATGCAAAGGTGACTGATGAATAATTTGAGGGTTTCCCTTGCCTAGAACCGACTGTTCTGTTTATTCACATATCCATTCAAATGAAAATGTGCCTCGTCACTCATTATGATTTGTTCATGGGCTAAATGGTCTTGTGGAAGAAGGAAACAAATGCAAATCCTTGTCCAAAACTGTGGCCAAATATGTTTTTTTTTACTTTAAAATTCATTTTTTATTTACTTAAAATATTAACTTACTACTAGACAAAAATGCTTAAATCTAACTTATCAATAACTGGTTTACTTAATCTAACTTATCGGTCCTTAGTGGGCGCTGTAAACTTATATTTAGCTGTTTTATTTTGCCTTTGGGCTTAAATTTATGAGTTTTTTGGTTTTATATATAATTTTTAATTACAAAGAAAAAATAGAAAACTTTGTACAGTGACCTTTTTTGTTTTATAAAAAAGCTTATTCGAGATTATAACTAACTTAAGACTACTTAAAATACTTAAGCCTAATTTAAGACTACTTAAGCTACTTAAACCTAGCTTAAGATTACTTAACTACTTAAACCTAACTTAATTATAATCGGGATGGCGAGCCCTCGTTGCACATGCCGCGAGGGGTCGCCATCCTGATTGCGTCTTTCGGTCCCACGGCAGCCTGCGTTCAACCATATTGTACGCCAATATGGTGCACAAGCCCCGCCCCAGACCTTGTTCCTAATTTTAAAATCTTATCTATGGAGTTGGACTAAAAGTCCGCAAAGTCCTGAGGAAGTGCAGAATCACCTTCCTCATAAAGCCACCAGAATTCAGTGCGCTGTTTTGCAGCATCGATCCTATCGCGATAGGATACCGCCGTGCTAAAGCGGAGGAGCTCCGAAGCATTGCCGACGTACCCGTCGCGGATTAGCCGTTTGTCCCGCGCGTCACGATAGCGGTGGTATAAGACCGGGATACCGTTTCTGTCTTGTACTAACCCTAACGAATCGATGTAAATGAATGCCTCTGGTGGAATAAAGCCCGATATGAACGTGCTCTCCATGTATAAATCATTGGGGTAATAAGCCCCAAAGAGCAGGCTGTTGTCGCTAGCCATCGCCCTTGCAGCGTGCCTTCGCGTCACCTTAATCAGGAAATAGTCAATTCTATTCAACTGAGCCCCATTGTATAGAACCTCGTTGCGATAATATTTTATGTACTCGGAGTCCGGCGTTCGGTACAATCCTAAGCAGGATCGGAGACACCGCCTCTCAAGCAGCCGTATCTTTTCCATGTAGGCTGGTGCCACATTGAACCACACGGGACAACTGGCCAAATATGTTCTTTGAAGACCATGCTCCTGAGCGCGGTGTCGAATTGAGGTTGATGGATTGTTTTGAACACTTCGGTAATGTTTTCAGCAGATCTTGCAGTACGTTGTGGTCCATGCTTAGGTCTATCACCTACATACGCTCTTGCTTCGAAAGCATTCACTACACGATATAAAGTGCGTTTTGTTGGCACGTTGATTTTCCCAAAAATTGTACGTAACTTTCTCATCGTCACAGTAGTCGATGATTGGTTTTGATAAAATGTTTTAACGATTAAAACACGTTGATTTATCGAATATTTTTCCATAATAAATTTGCCACGTGTCTACTTCACGACTGTCACATATGAACTGTCAAGACCAATGTTTACCAAAATGGCGGCAAAACAAAGTAGTATACCTTCGCGGAGGGCACCCTGTATAACCCAAATATATTTGTAATCAAGAAACAATATCTAAAAAGTGGCATACTCCAATAATTACAGGCGCAACAGTTCCGACATTCGAAAAGATGTGAAGATTGTTCATGGTTCAGACGACCTCAAGCCTTTTATCATGTTCAATGAAATGTGCAGAACAAGAAATGGTAAAATGTTTACAACTAATCCTTGTTAGTATCTTGGAATAAAATTACGTTTTTTTTTTATATAAATGAATATGATATCGAATAATAATAATATTTGTACATATATTAAATATTATTTTAAAAGTTTATAAATTCTAAAAACAATATGAAATCTCAAAAAAAAACGTTTAATACCCTATCCCATCCCATCCTTAAAATGAATATCCCCAAAATGGAAAATTATGGCAATGAAGTATTGAAAATTCTATTGTTACAAGATATTGTTCAGACAGCTAATAAAAATCGACATAAAACAACGATTTTCTCATGCATATGGTATGGGGTAGGGTGTACAAATGGTTTTTGTATGACATATTAGCCGAAATATTTGTTTTATCAAACCCGATTATTTTGCATCAAAAGTTTTTTCGAATATGTAATAATTTCACAGAATAACGTTTTTTACTGAAAACGTCAAAAAAGGAGGAATCTTTCAATATTCCTTAAGGTTATGCCAACAACTACGTTTTTTCTTGTTCTGCTTGGAGCAACAACGAGCACGTGTACCAAATTTCATCATTATACCCTATCCCATAGGGATATTAGTTTTGATACCTAGTTTGTAACATAGAGTATTAATTTAGCTAGATATGCCTCAAAGTATATGGATCAACTCAGAACCGTTAGATGAGTCGATTAAGCCATGTCTGTCTGTCCGTCCGTACTCATAGAGCTTCTTAAATCAAATAAAACAACAGTTTGTGCTGGGATATAAGACACAGATCAATTTGTAACAGCAACAAGTGACAGCATTTTTACAACGATTGTAAGTGATTCTGAAAGAGATTCAATGTTCATTTTAATTTTACCAGCTGCGATGTTAATTAGGTGAATATTTACTGTGGAAATCCGTGCCAAATTATAGTTTAGTGAAATTCGAGTAATATAGATTTATCGTGACCATAAATTGGCAAAGGAACATTTCAACGTAGAAGAGAAATCGAAAATATATTTTTAACAATCATAAATCATAGTGCAAAATTCTTGTATGCTTCATTTCCAGACCACAAATTTGTAGTAATTTCAGGGCGGTCGAAATGTAAAATAAATGTTCAATTTTTTGAATTTATTAGTGCAACAAATCTAACCCTTGGTGTTGGTGGCCTTTTCTTTTTATAACAGATCTCGGAAAAGTTGTTGAATCCCTAAGACGCGTATTTTTTCCCATAAACATTTTCACCTCTATATTTTTAGCTTCTACAGCTTCTTCTGTTAACTGGCCGATGGGTAATATAGCCTGTTTGACAATTCGTCCACCATGAATTAATAACTTATCCACAGAAGTTGGAATATCATGGATATTACTTAAGAAAACAATTTAATTGGCCGTTTCTATGGTGCACTTTTCAAAAGCATTGGCGTTTATAGCAAACCAACAGGCCAACGTTTGTAAGACAACTGCACATCTATTTATTGCCAATTTGTTAACAACAGCTATTTTCAAAGGAAGGAAAAAGTTTGCAAGAAACCAACGTAACCAATTTCCGTCGTTATATTCTATCCAATGTTGTCCAAGCTATTAGAAAAGATGCTGGTAAAACGCTTGCAAAATATTATTGTAGACAAATCGCTAGTACCGAGCCATCAATTTGGGTTCAGGAATAAACACTCAACAATTGACCAAGTGCATAAAATCACTGAATCTACAGTATTTCTTGATATATCACAAGCTTTCGATAAAGTATGGCACAAAGGATTGATCCATAAATTACAAAAGCAACTGCCGAAGCAGTATTCAAAAATACTGGAGTCGTATATTCTACAGCGATTTTTCAGAATTAAACAAGAAACAACGTACTCAACATTAAGAGGAATTAAGGCTGGTGTACCTCAAGGCAGTGTTTTAGGTCCAGTACTATATCTCCTATTCAGTAGTGATCTACCAGAAAGTGACGAAATCACTCTAGCTACCTTTGCAGATGATACTGCCATACTTTCTGTAGGAGAAACTGTCGAAATAGCTACAAAAAAGCTTCAAAAGGCAGTAAACAATATCTCAGAATGGACTAAAAATTGGCAGATCAGATTAAATGACATGAAGTCAGTTCATATAAATTTTACGCTAAAAAATGTGTATACATAAATAGTAATGTAGTGGAATATTCAAATACAGCTAAATATTTAGGGATGACTCTAGACGCCTGGCAAGCACATGTAAAGAAAAAAAAGAGATGAGTTAAACATCCGCTACAGTAAAATGTATTGGCTTATTGGGAGATACTCACCCATATCCAACTACAATAAATTATTGCTATATAAGCAAATTCTTAAACCAGAATGGAACTATGGGCTCCAGCTGTGGGCATGCACATGCAAGACAAACTTACTAAGAATACAAACCTTCCAAAACAAAGTACTACGGATATGGTTAAAGGTGAAGCTAAAGCTAAAGTAGCTCTAAGACACAGAGATAGGCTTCTCAGCCATGTTAATTTAGAAATGGCACAGCTTTTAAGAACCGACAATATAGTCAGGAGATTAAGACGGGTTAAACCCCTTGATCTATGTAGCTAAAGATATATATATAAAAAAAAAGAAATACTGAAACTTCAGTACAATTTCAAACAAAACTCATAGAAATCCGACCAACGTCGGAATCTCTTTTAAAATTCATATTTTTTATAAAATATAATACATGTGAAAAATAAATTGCTGATTAGTCTAACGACTAG
Source organism: Rhingia rostrata (assembly GCA_949824845.1). Lineage (NCBI taxonomy): Eukaryota > Metazoa > Arthropoda > Insecta > Diptera > Syrphidae > Rhingia > Rhingia rostrata. Next base: position 76,049,877 of record OX463757.1, on the reverse strand, counting down.
GTGCGATTCCTTGAAGACATACAAAAGTCAGTCTTCGGGAGTTTTTTTTAGATCGGGTAAAACCTCTGCAATGTCTTTCGATGATTTTTCCTTTCAGCGAACCCCCACAAAAAAAATCCTATCCCATATTTGATAGGATATAATGACCACAGTGGGTGGCCGCGGTGTAGTGGTTATGTGTTCGCCTGTTGAGTGGAAGGTTGCGCGTTTAATCCAAGGAAAAAAACAACCAACTATAAAAGAAATCAAAAAGGTCGGTTGTTATATCTAAAAGTATGCACCATCTTGAATTTCTTCATATTTAACGAAAACAAGGAAAAGTGACTCCCCGAAGTTAGTTCGGACACCACCCATGGAGTATTTATCCACTACATACAAAATCTTTCCTATCACTACCTTTCTTTCCCTTCTCTGACGCTCGTACTGTGGTTACATATCAAGGGTATTCATAACCCCTTGAGTGTGTGTAAATTAAAAAAAAATAGGGAAATAATTTAGCTATGTATAGCTAAAGGTAAATGGATCGACTCAGAAACGATAACTGAGTCGATTTGGCCATGCCTGTCCGTCCGTCCGTACGTCACCAGTTTTTTTGCCTTAAATTTAGAGCTAAACTGATGAAATTTGGTACACGTCTTCGTTGTTGCTCCCAGCAGAACAAGCGTAAACTTTTTTTTAAATCCGCCCACTGCCACGCCCCCTTTTAAGAAAAACGTAGATTTAAGGCCAAACCATTCGAGATTTTGGAAATATGTATGAACAAGATATCTAGACAATCTAATGCGTATATTTCGTCTTTACAATTTTTTTTGTTACGCTCACTTTTTGGGCGCGTTTTTTGGAATAAAAAAGTTTTTCGGTAAAATTTTAAACATTTGATGCAAAATCATTAGTTATAAACGCCCACTTTTTGGAGGCATTTTTATACAAAAACCTTTTGTATACACTATCTGATAGCATAACCAGGCAAAAAACGTTGTTTACTGTCGAACCAAAAAAAAAAATTATAAATTGTTTGAACAATATGTTGTGACAGTGACATTTTCTATATTTGATCGCCATAAAGCCGACATTGTGGGGTTATTTGTTTTAAGGACGGGATAAGGTATTAAACGATCCGCACAGCGGACTGTATCCTTCGCATATGTTTTTCTCCCCATCTTGCTTAAGCTTATCAATAATAAGGTTAGTTTTCTCCCGAAATCTTTTTGAATGCTTTTTTTGTGGCTTTCAAAGTGGGATTTTTCAATTTTGCCTGTTCTTGATTTTTTTATTTAAGCCTATACGCTGAATGAATAAAAAACATATGAGAAGGCTGTACGGATCGTTAAATACCCTATACCACCCCATCCTTTAAAATGTTCGTATCCAAAATGTGGTCTTTATGGCAACGAATTATTTCAAATTACATTGTCACAACGTATTGTTCAGACAGTTTATCCTTTTTGGTTGTACAAAAAACAACCCTTTTCTCCTTCATATGTCATGGGGTAGGGTATATCAATTGTTTTTCAAGGAAAACGCCTCCAAAAAGTGGGCGTGGATAAAATGATCTATGTACAAAATATTTATGCTGCCATTAAAGTTTTTTTTTTCAATTTCTCCTAAATTTGGGCAAACTGGGCGTGGAAAAGATTTTTATATAGGTAAAATATAAATATATTGGGACTGTCTACAAATGTTGCTCAGAAACTTTTTCCAAATTCCCTACCGTTCGACTAAAACAATATTTTCTAAAAAGTGGACGTGGCAGTGGGCGGATTCCAAAAATGTTTACACTTGTTCTTCTAAGTTAGTAATTACTGGTGACGACCAAGCCAAAAAAATAAATGTTTATCTGCAACTGCAATGTTATAATATTTCTGTGGCAATAAGTTAAAGTAGCTTATGTCGATTTTTGTCACTTTTCAGTATAAGCAAAACAAGTTTGGTTTACCCTTTTTTATACATGTTTTATTTTAATAAAAAATAACCTTAAGGGCTAGACACATGAATTTTTTTTCCAGTAGAGACAGTAACAATGTTCACAAAGCCTTATATTTATTTTATTTATATCTCAGTCCAATTTTCCGCAAAAAATATTTTTTTAAACTTAAGCTATTTTTAAAAAAAAAACATATAAAAGATAACGCAATCACTTAAGTGACATAAGATGTTTCAATAAAATCGTATTAAATATTTTATGGGCTTATGTCAACTTAAGCTATTTTAAAAACTGATAAAACAAATCATGCTCTTACATAAGTTCTAAGGCCTAAAAAAATTATAGTTTTTAAAACTTCACTTCTAATAAATAAACACTAATTGCTCAAAAGTTTGCTTAATAACAAAACAAAAAATTCCATGCAGGCTTGAAAAAAAATATGTTTCTCAAAAAAAAATTAAAATATTTCTGATATTTCCATCAAAAAAGTTAAAAAAATGCAATAAATTAGTATTTAGTATTATCATTATAAATTAATTTAAAACTTAATAGCTAAAATTAAAAAAAAATACTTTGTAGATTTCATCACAACTCGTAGTTTTAAAAGTCTTAAACGATTATAGGATTAGGATGATAACGAATGATTTTACCCTTGAAGTAAAAAAAACGATTAAGAATTAACACAAAAATATTTGAGAACGTCCGTACCTTCAATTATCATCATCTGAAATTTCACCATCCGTCAAATCAGGATGCGTATTTGCGATTTCAGCAGTTTTGAGATTGAGATAAAAGTCATGGTATGAAGTATCAATAACTGGTAGTAGTTCTAGCAAATCTTTTTTCTTTTCTTTGCTGATGATATTGGGCCCGGAGTAACAGTTAGGAATTTGAAAAGCATCAACGACATTCACACCCCGTTTTTTTATATTAAGTCTCTTAAATGCCTCATTTTCATCTAGACTCATTTTGAATTAAACAATGGCAAATTCTTTGGTAAAGCGCAGCCATTTAACATTTCGCCAGTTGAATTTGCTGTTGTCGTCAGCAATCTTTCGCCAAATGAATTTTTCTTTCGATGTTTTGGCAATGTCTAGGAAGTCTTTTTGAGTCATTTCCTGAACAATGAACGGCTTTTTACCAATGGATCTTATTAACTGGTACCAATCCCTAGGATGGTGAATTTTTACGGTAGATGTTTTCTTCTTTCTCTCAATAGCCGCGTGGTCAGAATCACACTCCATATGTGTGTGACCAGGTACCAGAAATTTGTGGTCAATCACTTCAACATTGGAATTGTTACTGAAAACCTCAAACATTGTAGCAACATATCCATTTTTGTTTTGACATACGCAACAATCACTGTAAAAAATTAGATGCTTTACGTTTTGTGGAATTGTTTGGAGGTGCTTGAAGACGCAAGATGATATCTCATTTCCTCCACGGTTTGCCACAGATTCATCCCACATGTAACAATAAGCTTAATTAGTAACACAATCTTGAAGGGTTAAGTTGTACGTCCATAGTTGCCTTTTATAAAACGACATGTTTGTTCTTAAAAACGGTGTGGGCAGACATTGTTGCAAGTCGAATGCATAAACTTTAACTGAATCCATTGTCCTAGCATATTCTTTGTCTTTGTTCTTGGAATTGTATGCTAGATCGGAAGCCTTGTGGTATTTTTCTTGCTCTTGTTTGAAGATAAGCTTTTCTTCTCCAGTTCCCATTTCAACTTTCGACTTCAATATTTCACATTTGTGGCAAGTATCGAGTTTAGGTTTTTTTTGAATTTAATATTCATAGTTTTAAAGCAAAAAAAAGCATAAGCCCTTAGCTGCTACAAACCAGATATAACAGACATCTAAGAAATGTGATGGAATAGCCCAAGCAAAAGGAGATTGGAAAACTGTTGCTCACTTTCCGAGAAAGCTCAAAATTGGAAACACGAAAAACAGTTCACTGCCCTGGACGATAGTGCGCACATGACTAATGGTCCAAGGTAAGTATTTAAAAGTATTTGAACCCGCGCAAATTATACAAAAATGAGTGGTGGGTGCACGACTGGATCGTACGCAACTTTTTCTTTCACAGGGAGTTGGACGTCAAATCATATGCCAAGAGTATATGACAGAATTTGACGATTTTCATAATTTAGCCAAAAAAAAAATATTCACTTTGATCATTGATCATTTTAGCATCATAAATAATGTCAAAATGTGATAATACGAACATTATTTCGGACTTTGAAAGAATCGGCGTCGTTTTAAAAAAAATAATAATTTTCTGTTATTGGCCAAAACTAAATTTGTGAAATGATTGCAAACAGTAATTCTAGTATATGAATTCAATTTTATTCAATTTGAAATACTTGCGAGAAATTGAAAATTTGATTTTAAAATCCGTTGTATGGATTTTCTCGAAAAATAACTGGGTCGAAAGTTTTTACGAAAACAATACCTACCTTCCTCTTTGTAATAGAAACTGAGAAAGTTAAAAACTAACAATTGAACACCTTTTGTTTGAGGCTCTGAAATACTTTAAAAATATGTTTGTTTGTCTTCTTCTTATTGAGATGCAGATCCAGTAATATAAACTTTGCATGACTACGCTTCTAAAATTTTACATACACAGACTTACACTTGAGTCGATTAAATCAGCGAATGCCAAAAGGATTGCAGCGTAGTTATACTGTTAACGAAAAATCTCCACCCAAGAACGCATTTTAATCACACAACCATGTTACAATTTGCATAGCGTGAACATGGTTCATTGATCCTATCTCTAGTTCCAGCTCGAATGCGAACCTTCCATCAACGACCGTGCGCTCATGTCGATTGCGTAATAGACTGTACTATATAAATACATATATATGCATGTGCGTTCTCAAGTGATCGAGTATTACTCCCGCCGCAGATACAAGTACATACAACATTCCGGATAGGAACGAATTCTACAAACACTAAGTAAGTACATATGCAAAGAGTCTGTAATTTTAAAGTACATCGTGCTCAAGATACTTGAAATTTAATACCCAAGGGCAGCGCCTTTATATAAGTACCTCTTCGATGTAAAAACAAATGTAGACATTAGAACGCAACACAACATAAATAATCAGATACATACGCATGCATGCACAAAGATTTAAATTTGTCGAACATAAACTACGATAGGGCAGTACAAATACCTCTTGCATTCTCAGATGGCGATGTCGATGGTGCTGGTGGTGATGGTTGCGTGTATCTTACAAATTGGAAATTGTACTTTGACATTACATTAATGGATATGATTGACATTTCGTAATGGTTGTTTGAAGGCTGTTTTCAACTTCCAGCTGTTGAAATTTGCGTGTACACATAATGTATGTATAAATAGTCTTTTGACGAATACATTACCTTTTCTTTGCTTGGTATTTGCCTAACAAATACTTACTTTGCATAGGCATGCTGTGGTTGTTGATTGAATCTTGTCTCGAAGGATAGCCCAACATTTTTTATTTATACGTAGTGTGGTATGGACCAGTGCTTGATGCAATCTGCTGACGTGTGATGGGGATATGTATTTTTCCACAAAGACGATGGGAACATTCTTATTATGAATATGCGTCACAGACTAAGTTTTCTAAGCTTAGTGCATTGCGACCTTCTCGGATGTACTTACTTACTTAAGTGACGCTACAGTCCGGAATGAAACTGGAGCTCAACCAGCATGCGTCTCTAATTAGCCAGATCCTTAGCTAACTGCCTCCAGTTGCGCACTCCAAGTTGGTTGAGGTCGGTTGCTACTTGTGCGCGCCACTTATTGCGAGGTCTTCCTCTACTGCGTCCGACGTCTGGCTGGGAATCGAGGACTCTACGAGCCGGAGTATTTATGTCCATTCGTTCTACATGTCCTAGCCATCTTAAACGTCCAATGCGGAGTTTTTTGACCAGGGGCATGTCGCTGTACAGCTCGTATCTTTCTTGGTTGAATCTTCGTCTCCATAGCCCGTCAATGCAACCGGGACCAACGATTTTTCGAATAATTTTCCTCTCGAACCGACCAAGGATTTATTAATCCGCTTTTGAGACAGTCAATGTTTCAGCGCCGTAGAGCAGGACTGGGTAATCAGGGTCTTATATAGGATCTCCTAAGTAGTTCGAGTAAGTACTTTACTACTGAATTTTCCTGAAGAAACAGCGGTTGGCAAAAGTAATTCTTCGTTTAATTTCTGACGAGATGTTTTTGTTAGAGATAATAACGGAGCCGAGTCGTTTCCGACCTTGTTGTAGCAGCGAGAATTCTTCAGTGTCATCCTTCACAAACGGACGAGTTCGGGCGGTATACCAAAACTAGACTAGACGGCTTTGAAATCGATGAACAGGTGGTGGGTATCGATTTGGAGTTTTTGACAGCAGAATGTTATTCGTCATCGCCGTTTCACAGTCTACAGAAGTGGATCTTCCATATCCTCAGCATCGACTGTGTCTCAATTACGATATTTTTTTGTTTATTTCGACACAATTCTGTTGGAACCTTGTATCCTTGGCTTTGACGTTTTACACTTTGGTAAAACTTAAGAACATCGTTTCTTCTTTCTGAAAAACCGATGTTCTTCCCTTCTTATCTGCCTAAAGAGCTCAACGACAGCTTTCGTCCTTACCTGCAGCTTAGCCTTGTAGTCCTCGTTCTTGGCTGCGAGAAAGCTAGCACACCAGTTGCGGCTGATCTAATGGCGTGTTGGCATCGTTGCCATTGTTTTTCGACAATCGATGCTGGTGGTATGGCGTTAATCGCGTTGCGCGAAGGTCTTGTCGGTCTCTCGACAGGCAGTCTTTCGACATTAAATTTTTTCACAATATTTTTGGATTGTTGTGGAGTTGTGGATATCCACATTCTAACCTTGGCTGCAATAAGGTATTGGTACGAGTCGATGCTAGCTCCTCGGAATGTTCGGACATCCAAAATACTGAATACGTGCCTCTTGTCTATCGAAATGTGATCAATTTGGTTGACCTCTTGTCTATCGAAATGTGGTCAATTTGGTTGACCGTTCGTTGATCTGAAGAGCGTCATGTCCCATTATGGATATCGAGATGAAGAAACCGTGTGCTGGCTATAGATGCATTTCGTTCTGTAGCGAAGTCAATTAGCCTAAGTCCGTTACCAGAAGTGTTATCGTGTAGGCAATACTGACAATACTGATAAAGATGTTTTTTCTTCCTACCTTTGCGTTTTAATCTCCCAGCACGATTTTAACATCGTACTTCGGTAGGTGCTCATAGGTTTTGTCAAGCAGCTCATAGAAGCGATCCTTGGCTACATCATCGTTCTCCTCCGTTGAGGCGTAAGCGCATATAAGGCTTATGGTGGCGAATTTGGTCTTGATGCGGATTGTTACAATGCGTTCGCTAATGTCTTGTAAACATAAGACTTCGTGCCGAAGTCTGGCACTTATAACAAATCCGCATTCGAATAGTCACTGCGTCTGCTCACTATAACACGGTTAGTAGTATATCGCCAAAAGCAATTATAACACTGAAAAAATACCCAGCTGTTTGCATTCAGCATAATCAAATTTGATTTTTAATAGATATAAAGATCAGTCGATGCTCTTACACAATAGCAAAACCAAAAATTATCGATATTAGATCGAAATTTGCAATATGGGCCTACGATTGAAAGTATCTGTATACCCTACCCCATAGGCGTATATTAGTTTTGATACATAGTTTGTAACATAGTCAAATAATAATAATTACTGTTCAAAGTTTTAATTTTTTCTTTGAAAAATCAATTAAATGTCTTTATATTAACAATAAGAAACAAATGACAAATTTAGGCTGAAAAGCAAAAGAAAAATGTTAGTTATAAGCTTACAGCGCCCGCTATGGGCCGATAAGTTAGATTAAGTAGATATGTTATTGATAAGTTAGATTTAAGCATTTTTGTCTAGTATTAAGTTAATATTTTAAGTAAATAAAAAATGAATTAAAAAGTAAAAAAAAAAAAAATAGTCAAATAATTTAGCTAGATATGGGTCGAATCAGAATCGCTGGCTGAGTCGATTAAGCCATGTTTGTCCGTCTGTAGTTCACATATTTTTGGGCCATTTGAACAAATGTAAACATTTTCAAAACCCGCCCACTGCCACGTAGACTTTTTAGAAAAACGTTATTTTTGCCCAAACGGTATGGAATATTGAAAAAGTGTCTGAACAACAGATGTAGACAATCTGAATATCTATATTTTGTTCAAAAAGGTTTTTGAGGGCGTTTTCAATTTTAAAAAAAAACGTTTTTCGTCCATACATCATTCAAACCTATGCCCACTTTTGAGGCGTTTTCCTACAACTTCCTCGCATTCTTAAGTAACATACAGTGAACTTCAATGTACTGTTCATTTTTTTCTTGTGAAAAAAATACACAATTTCGCGCACTTCCAAACTTGGCATCCCACGTCATGTAAACTCGACTGAATTCCAACTGCTGTTCTCTTTTAACGCCGTTAAGTGGTGCTTTTTTACATTTTTTTTAAATCAAGCAGTTCAGCACTGAAAATAGTTCTGCGAACAGTTTATTTGCTGGCAGTTATCCAGCTGAATTTGATACGGTTCTTAGAATTTGTCATCTGTCTTGAGGTATCCTTATCTTGTAATTTTGTTCGTGTGCGGCACTGTCAGAGATAAATGAAGTAGTACTAGCTGATCTCTGGCACTGTCTTTAATATAATTTCTCACAATATTTTCACTTCGTCTCATTTTTTTTGGCAAAATTTTTTCCTTTTCCTTTTTCTATCCCTGCTAAAACATTTGCTTCCCCTTTATGTAAAGGGTGATCGATTTCGAGGTTCCCTACTTTTTTAAAGAAAAAAACACAGAGAATTCAAATTTAATGGAAAATGTTTATTATCATTTGAAAGAACATTCTTTGGCATTTATTTTTCGAAGATTATGTCTATCAAATGTTGGCCGTTGCTACGTCGCAAATGGTCCATCCGTTGAGTCAAATTTTCGATCACTCGTTCGAGCATTTCGACTGGTAACTGGCGAATGACACGCGTGATGTTTTCCTCCAAGGCCTGAATCGAAGCGGGTTTGTCGGCATAAGCTTTTCACTTTACATATCCCCACAGGAAAAAGTCTAACGGTGTGATATCACACGGTCTTGGTGGCCAATCGATCGGCCCAAAACGTGAAATTATGTGCTCACCGAAATGTTCTCTCAATAAGTCCATTGATTGATGCGATGTGTGGGAATTGGCGCCGTCTTGCTGAAACCAAATGTCGCCGAGATCACGAGCTTCAATTTCAATTTGTCAACGTTGTTCACGCGTAAATCTTTCCATTATGAAATGCCAAACAATACTAAACAAAAATAACATGACAGCATGACACGACTCACACGTGATCTGTCAAAAAAGGCTATTGAAAAAAGTATCTCTACTTGGATCAACCGTTACAAAGATCAGTTGCAAATACTTCTTACTGCTTAAAATTTTAAAATAACCCAAATCCACGTAACAGATCACAACCAACTAACTAATTTAACTCGTGCGCCTAACCATGTGAACAAAATCAAAAATGACACATTTTGACGCACCATTTGTATATGTTGTCTCATTGAGAACTTAAAAACTTTTCTAATAAATATATTTTTTTGATAATTGTTACACACACTAACAAAATTGGTGCGACTAATAAAGTGAAGAGCACTGTACACCAGACGACAAGGGGCTGGGGCCTTGTTTTCCTCCTGTAGCATTTGAAATTGTAGCTAATGTAAATGGTAATTTATATATTAAAGTTTATATAGACAATCAAGTTGATTTACATACAACTATCTGATATTTTGATTAAATTTTTTTTTTCTACAAACCGAGTTTTTACTTAGTTTCAGTTGTTAATCAACATTTCTAGAGCTGTTTTTATAGCAATTTCGATAATACGCACGAGCGTTCGCTTTCAAAACGAAGTGCACCTTCCTTTAAATATCTGGGAAATTTCGATGTACCTTCTAACAATTTAAAACAACGCATTATTTTGTTCTTTATAATTCATTTATTTTACTTAATCAAAATGGTGGGATACTTTTGTTTTATCTCTTCTGATTTTTAATAATTCATTATATGAAATGGCAAGACATCGAAAATGACGCTTATTATAATTTTTTGGTGTAATTCGCAGACTAGATACTACAATAGTCGCAATGCGAATATTAATGACATCGAAACATAGGCCTCGAATCAGTAACTTAAATTGATTATGGAAAACTAAAACCACCACCATTACTTATGAAAAATATGTATACTTGTTAGTAAAAATATTAGTAATTTTGTATGTATGGCACAATGTTTATTGCGGCATTTATTTGTTTGGTATGTGTATAGCTGCATTAATTGTCTTTCAAATACTTTGAGACTATCATCTCTAGAATATTTTCTATGGATGGGCACTCCTTTTTAAAACCATCCAACACATTTTCAGGGAGAAGCCATTCTAAAAATTCCTGAATATTTAATTTCATTCGTTCTAACTCGTTTATTTTTCTACTTTGGTAGAACTTGCGATTAGCAACTTTTAGCGATGCTATTAGTACATTGTCTATAAGTCTTTTGTCGAACCCAAGTGCTGTAAGCTTCTCTTCGGTGGATATCTTTTTCAAAAGCACTGCTACAAGATATCTGAGGTGTGATAGTAAGTATGATTCCTTCTCTTTTTTTTCTACTTCATATTCATCAAAATTAGTTGGTGGTGTTATTTTTTCACAAAACTCTTGATGTCTCTCGAGTTGAAATTTCACTTTAAATGGCTCTTTGCAGCCTTCGCAAACGTAGGTCTTATCTTTTTTATGAATCGTTTTCATATGTGTTTTCAGATGACACAATTGAGAGAATGCTACGTAAGTGTTATCGGCATTTTCACATAAAACACATTTGAATGGTTTTTCCCCGGTATGCTTTCTGATGTGCCGCTTGAGAACATTCTTATGTCCAAAGCTTTGGGAGCAGACCTAAAATAAATTTAAAAATATACATGTGTTAAAATATTAAAATCATTAATTATAAATTATTTAAAATTATGTAGTATTGGTATTATTAGCGTAACGTTAATCCACATAAATGAGTTCGGCAGTCATGATTTGGCTACACGTTAGTGATGTTTGAATTGATTTAATAAAACAGTTTTAACCGAGCTAAACCAAGTTACGATAATTACTCGATTAAACGTAAACTAATAATTAAATTTCAAAACGGCATTAAATGTCTATTTTTGTGTATTCTGTTATGTTTCGTTTCTATTGGAATCCTTCCATTCTAAATGTGTTCGAATAGGTTTGAGGAATGCTTGGTTGAGTACAAGGACGATTCGGACATTTTCTGTGTTATGTTATGTTATGTAATGTTATGCATCAAATCTCTTTCGACGGGCTTGTAATAAGCCTACGAGGCATGTGGGAGGCATAATCAACAGATGGTCGGTTTGCAAAGCCATCCCCTGAATGAGTGCAGCCAACCAGTTGCCTCCAGAACGAAACTAAGAATAATCCAACCCATTCCAAATCCTTCTTTTAAGACGAAGTGTCGAGGCACCCGTGCTGACGGCTGTATGGCCAGTAAGTGGCCAATAATAACTGGTCGCAAACGGTCTCCTCCGATGCCATGGCAAGGTCGGTTGTATAAGATATAAGCCTTATGCTAGTAAGATGGCTTTGCCAAGTTGGGCAATCTCTTCCGGTCTCACTCATGGGAACAAATTAAACAAACATAAATAGATGAAAAAAAAAATAGGAAAACAAAAAGACCAGCTGAGGATGCCTGAGGTAGGCACATCATCACGTCCACCAAGCGACGAAAGTGCTAAGGTTAGCGCCTCAACCGCAAAACAAACACCAACAACAAAAAGAAATCCCGCAGGGAAAGCCACGAAGAGCAAGTACCAGATGGCCCTCTTCATTTTAGGCATGATAGCCCACAAAGCCAGGCGAACAAAATCAAATATGTACCAGCAATCGTTGACGAATACAACGAGCACCTGAAAAAAAATAAAGGCAGACGGTGAAGGTCCAAATAGGAGACCTCCCAGCTCCCGGGCATAAAAAGAACCAAGATTGATGCCAAACTTTCCGACATGGTGATAGACCATTTAATTGAGAACAATGGGATATAGGGTGATCAAATGCGATGACCAATTCTCCAAAGACTTCCTTAGCGAGGCCTTTGCTAAGGTTGGCGACGCGTGGTATGGCTTGAAGCTCAAGCTAACCAGCTAAGGACATCCCGAGGAGAACCAGGGCCCGCATTTGGTTACCCAATATGAAGATAGAGAGAGGAAGGCTCCTCCAATGTCTTGAACTCCATAACCCGAAGGTTCCAATTGATGACTGGTAAGTCATCAAGGAAGAGGAACCCCACAAAAACACGATGACCTTCCTGCTATTGATAAATAGCGAGTGCCTGGTGGCTCTCGAGAAGGCCGATCTCAAACTTAGGTTTGGTATAAGGCATGCCAAGCTTAAGATATTCCCCTCATCTGGTCCTGAAGACGATGCGGACATCGACAAGCCTTGACGAACAAGCTGTTGGAGGACCTTATGATCGGCAAAAAAAACCATCAAAGGAAAATGTTGAGAATCATTCAGATTAACCTGAGGCACCCAAGATGTGCCTCCGATAATCTAATGGTTTTCCTAGGGGAGGAAACCTTGGACATCGGCATTATCCATAAAGGGACTCCAGGACAATCAATACAACCTGTTTTACAAACAGCAGGCCACTGGTGAGCCTAGGACATGCATAATCGCTAAGAAACACATTAGAGCTTTTTTATGTCCCAATCTTAGCTCAGGCGACGTAACAGTGGTAAAACTATAGGGTGCGACGAAATCCACTTACGCGACCTCAACGTAAACGGCTCCTGACAGACCAGCACCGCCAGAGGAGGTGCAGAAACTCATAGCCACAACAACCAAAGCTGATGTGCTGCAACGCCAATGCAAGGCACCTTTCTCCAATCTGAGACAGATGACCAGATCGATCTTCAATATCTGCCACAAACACAATTTCTGGCAGCCTTATAAGGAATGCTTAAATCTGTATAAGAAAGCCATAAAAACATCCAAAAGGGAGGCCTGGATGGATTATCGCCATTCTATTGAAACCCTCAAGGACCCTTCCTTTCTGAGAAGGTCAGATGGAAGGTAGACAGAATCCTATGCGGAGACCTTGGAACTCTTGTTAAACACACACTTTTTCGGATGCAGTGATACTAGTACGGAACCCGGGAGATCTCGGCAACTACAAACTGCACCACACAGTAACATAACTCAAAAAATTCCGAGGAAAAGATTTCATGGGCTTCTCTCTGTTTACGTCTCCGGGACCTGATGACATACTACGAGTTATGCTACAGCAAACGCGAGAGCTAACAGTATCAGTCTAACCCCATTTTTACTAAAAACCCTGGAGCGCTTTCTAGACATCCATATGCGAAGTTTTCTAGAAGAATCTTCGCTATCCAAATCAGAGCACGCCTACCTCAAGGGCAGATCAGCGGAAACAGTTCTCCACGAGGTAGTGCGGATAATTGAAAAATAATTACACTTTCAACTGGAGTCTCTGATCGAGCTAGGTGTAGAGGAATCTATTAGCCAATGGATAGTCTCTATGTGCGAAAGGAACGCCAATGGGTGGCGCCATCTCTCCTCTACCCTGGCTTATGGTTATGAACAAAATTCTAGTTAAATTGGACGAGAAACGGGTCAAATTTGTCGTTTATGCGGATGACGTGGTGATACTAGTGTCACCTGTTCTGCAAGTAGTGGCCTCGGTGTGAGCCCGGGCAAAACAGAATTGGTGCTATTCACCACCAAAACCAAAATACCCGACTTCACCCTCTCCCGTCTAAATAGACAATCACTCACACAATCTTCCAGAGCTATGTATTTGGGTATCAATTCTAACTAAAAACTTAACTGGATACACAACATCGAACATAGAGTAAGGAAGGCGTGTCTTGCCTTCTATGCTTGTAGCAAAACCTTTGGAAAAAAGTGGGGACTTCAACCAAAGATGACCTTGTGGATGTACACTGCAGTGGTACTTCCACTTCTCACATACGGCTCACTGGTATGGTGGCCAGAATTAAATAAAGGCTACAACATCACAAAACGAAAAAGGCTGTAAAGATCCAGTATATATTGGCGCACTGAGGTCAGCGCCAACGGATGCCCTTACTGTAATATTGCATCTCTTGCCTCTCGTGTACACTAAAGACACCGCTTTATGAAGCTCAGTACGACTCAAGGAGTCAGGATGCTGGAATGCAAGGCCGTATGACCACAGTAATATTCTGGACTCGTTACCAAACGGCGATGTCACGTTTCCAACAGACTACATAACAACTATTCTAAGCTTCAAGAAAGGCTTCCACGTAGGATTTCCTACAAGTGGGAGAGAAACGGAGTAGTAAGAGATCAACTGTGGTTGATCAGTTTCATATCGCCTACCTTATTTTGCCCTCGTATTCCAGGCGGACCTACTGGCTATTTGAGAGGCTTGTACGCTACTGAGGCGTGATACTACGGAAAAGCAAAATATTGCTATTCTCATAGATAGCCAAGCGGCCATAAAGGCAATCAACTCGGCTACCATACCCTCCAAACTGGTACAGGAATGCCGGAACGAACTGGCCCACCTTGACGAACGCTTCAGGGTCACAATCTCTGGGTTCCAGGGCACAGTGGCAATAAAGGAAACGAGCGTGCAGATGAACTAGTCAGGCAAGGCTCAGCTCTTCACGGCTCACTTGCGGCAAGGGTCCGTATCCCACAGGTGCGGTAAAGGGACAAATACACTCATACTTCCTGAAAAAGGCCGGCACCAAATGGAGAAGGTTAACAAATTGCATACGACAAAAACAGAACAAACGATCTACTAAACAGAACCCGCCAATTGGAGACCATGCGGCCAAAGAAGGGATCCCATACAACCCTCAATGCCGCAGTTCCGGGAACACAAATGACAGAGAAACCCTCTCCCATTTCATCTGCTAATATCCGGCAGTAGCAAGAGCCAGATTTCGTGCGTTAGACCGACCATTTTTTGACAACCTTAGCGCCATCTCGGGTAAAAGGATACAAGATGTTATCAGCTTTCTAAACCTCACAGGATGGATCTAGAGAACGCCTGCATCACATCCACAATAACAATCATAATATAGGTCACAAAAGTCGTGGTAACAAAAAGGCACATATGTGCTTCTTGGATTCATGCCGAACCGCCACGTCTACCTACTTACCTACCTAGGCATCAAATCGGATGTCGATAGTCACAACAAGTAACAAATATGTTGCTCAGTTAGTGATGTGCGGTATTTATTTTTAACATAATCAAGATTTGAAAAAAATTTTTCACAAAGTTAAATTATTTAAAAACAGTTTTATTTTGCGTTGAAGTCCACTTATTAAATTAAACATTATCGGAAATGAACAATCTCTGCGTTGTAATTTGAGATTCAAAATATTAGGGTAATTCGGAATGTCAACAAGAAATGCAAGATCACACGACCAGAATGTCGTCATTTTCTTCTTCAAATAAAACTCTGAATTGACGTCTATGCAGCGTAATAGTGGATACATAATACCATCCAAATTCAAGTCATTTGCACATAAAGTTTACTGGTGGATAATGCAATAATACGAAATAGTGTTCGACTCAAAAAAAAATTCTGTAACAAAGCTACGCAACTTTTGATTTCCACAATCATTGCAGGTGCACCATCAGTGCAATAATATATCATTTTATCCCATGCTAAGCCCCTCTTTTGAAAGATTTCCTTAATTTTTCAAATATGTCTCTTTCTTTGTTTGTAGCTTCCAGCATTACGGTAAGAGTGCGTTGAGTGATGCGTTACATGAAATACTTAAGTTTATCAGCTGTGTGTATTTCTCAAGGAGAGCAGGAACAGCATTAAAACAAAAATCTAAACAAATTCGCTGAATATGATGTGATTTCAAAACTTCCTGCCAATAGTAGTTTGCACTTTGGCAGGCAAATCTAAAATGCATCGCAGGCCTGGGGTTGAGCAGCCTTGGTTTAGCACATCACTAACACTGGTAATAATTACGAACTCATAATTGTATGCCTACGTACGAATAATATCGGGTTTTTCAACGGGGACGCTACAAAAGTTGAGCGACAGGGACAGCAAACGAAGCAATATTTTTTGCCGCTCTTTTGACATTTCTCTTCAGTAAGGTTTGCCATTTCATGATGGAAAGACATACGATCCAACAACGAGTCGAAATTATTAAAATTTACAACCGAAATTCGGAGTCAGTGGCATCAACGTTAAGAGCGCTCCATCCAATTTATGGTCGTCATAATCGTCCTAGCAGATCAACAATTGAGCGTCTAGTGGAAAAATTTGAATCCGAAGGCACAGTGCAAAATGTTCCCGTGCCAGTGAGACAAATAAGTGCCCGTAGTGTCGAGAATATTGCTGCCGCTGAGGCTTCAGTTGAAGAAAGCCCAAATGTGTCTCTCACACGTCGTTCTCAAGCGTTGGGCATCTCTGTGACGTCGTTGTGGCCAATTTTGCGAAAAGATCTTGGCCTACATCCTTACAAGATTAAATTGACGCAAGAACTGAAGCCGCTTGACCACCAGAAGCGTCGTATGTTCGTGAATTTGGCTGAGCAACAACTTGAAAATGATTCGGATTTTCATCAAAAATCATCTTCAGCGATGAGGCTCATTTCTGGCTGAATGGCTTCATCGATAAACAAAATCTGCGGTATTGGTCAGGCAGCAATCCACACGTACCACATGAGTCATCATTGCATCCAGAACAAATTACGGTTTGGTGTGGTTTTTGGGCCGGCGGCGTCATTGCTCCGTACTTCTTCCGTGATGATCAAGACCGGCACGTTACTGTGAATGGGAATCGCTACCGTTCAATGATAACCGAATATTTTTGGCCCCAATCAGATGATATGGACTTGGAGGACATGTGGTTCCAAAAGGACGGCGCCACAAGCCACACAGCGAATGCCACAATCATTTTATTGGAAACCAAGTTTGGAGAACATGTTATCTCACGAAATGGTCCAGTCGCTTGGCCGCCTCGGTCGTGCGATTTGACCTCGTTAGACTATTTCCTGTGGGGCTACGTCAAGTCAATGGTCTATGCCAACCAGCCAGCGATGATGATTGATGAACTTCGTACGAATAGCGAACGTGAAATTGCAGCAGAATCGGCCGATTTATGCTTGAAAACCATCGAAAATTGGGTTCAGCGTTTGGATTTCTGCAAGCGTGCCCGTGGTGGCCATGCAAAAGAAATCGAGTTTCATACATAATGGCATCGAACGTGCTTTCACAGAAATAAAGAATTTCATTGATATCCAAAACCGTTTTTGTTTTATTAAAAAAAACTTTTGTAGCGCTCTCATTGAAAAACCCTTTATATATATGGAGAAATATAATAAATATTTCTGATAACAGTGTTTCACTGTTGCTTCAATGTGAGAATAGGTTAAAAAAAAAGTTGTGTATTGCTTGTTGCCTTAGTTCGAGAGCCTCCTAAGACTTCGTTGTCTGCCGACAGTTGGTCACAGACAACAATTATCCGTTAAAATCCCCAGTTTTAGAGAGCTGCTGAGAGTTTGCCTTGAGCTTAGTGACCGAATACCAGGAAATACCGAAGGGAACGAATACCAGGTTTAATAGGATTTGTCACTCTAGGAATAATTCTTGGCAGTTTCATTACTACAAATACGCGGAGGATATAATGTCCGAGCCGAAGCTTCTCAAGATACACATATTTAGGTCAAAGTAGGTGCTGGAAGACACCAATACTTCAGAGTCTTCGATTCCCAGCCAGACATCGGACGCTGGACGCTCGTCTTAAGTGGCGCGCACAAGTAGAAACCGACCTCAACCATCTTTTAGAACTAAGATGAAAGGGAATTACTTCATTCTTACAAGTTCACAAAACGAAACCATCAAATTTGAATGCTTTTAAACAAAGGTTTTATTGCGGTAATTCCAACTTCAACTCTGCCTGCCATGATGAACAATTTTCTGATTAAATGCCACACATTCATCACCCAGGATTTTTAAAAACCAGTAAAAAAAAACCAATTAAAAATGAACTATCAATTATCACCCACCCAGTATTACTTACCCTGCACTTAAACGGCTTCTCTCCCGAGTGCGTCCTCATATGAACGATTAACTGATTCTTCGAGCCAAATATCGTATGGCATTCACTGCATTCAACGGACTTTTCCGCAAAATGAGACTTCATATGCGTGTGCATGTCTCCTTCGACGACCAATTCACAAATCTGGCATTCGGGTTTCACCTTTCCATGGTTTATACGTAGATGAGCCTTTAAAGCCAAGTCATTCTTGAACATACGTTCGCAGATATGGCATGTTACACTCGGGCCCTGCTCATGACGTTCCATGTGCATTATTAAATTTCGTTCACTGGTAAACGTAGAGAAACAGAGTTCACAAGATTTCTTCTCGACTTTTCCATGGGTCGCTAGATGCTTTTCAAACTGAAAGAGAATATGATATACAATTAGACTCTGACGGTGGTGGAATTTGTAAGTACTTACTTGCCCTCCTTGACCGAACTTCATTTCACAGTGCGGGCAGGAATAAGGATTCTCTCCTGTATGCATCCGCAAATGAAGTTTCAGACTTGCCTTCACTCCGAACGCCTTCTTGCAAAACTGACACTTAAAATCTCGTCTCTTTGTGTGCACCATAATGATGTGATTGTTTAAATTTATTTCTTGCCTATAGGCCTTCTTGCATATTTCGCATTCGTGCGGCTTTTCATTTGTATGAATGAGAAGGTGGCGTCGTAAATCAGTGCCATTCCTAAATTTCTTCACGCAGATGTGACATTGCTTATCTCGAGGTTTGATCACATCGGGCTTATGGATGTGAATGTGACGCTCCAAATCCTTTTTATCTCTAAAGGTCTTCTTACAGATGCGACATAGATTGTTTTTCTTTTTCTTCTTCTTAGGAGGATTGTGTTTGACTTCCAATTCGTTTTCAGAGACTCCTTCAGATATAGATATACCACTGTCCCGCAGTGAGCTACATGTATCATCTTTCGAGAGCTGCCTCTTCAAAGCTCCGCGTGTATTCATATTTGTTTTAGTTATTTGCAAAGGGAATAATATTAACTACTTAACTAAATAAAGATACATCCGAAGCACAGCTTCAGTTGATATTGCCACCGTCACCAAAAATACACTAACTATGCAACTAGAAGTTTAAATTGTTATTTAATTCATTTTGTTTAATTATCAAGTGATATCTTGTTTTGGGTTATTAGCACAATTGAATTGTTTTCTTTTTTCGACACCCGCACCAAAGTATGATCTAAATAATAAATGTTTGTTCAACACATTTTGTTTTTAGCTTGTTAACTGAATATGGGAATTCTTTTGAATTTGTGTTTATTTATGGGTAGAGAAAGGTGAAGAAGCTGGAAAAAGAGAAAAAAGTGATATTTAGCCCATTATCCAAAAAATACCTACTGTTCAAACAGCAAAGCAGTTGTGTCTCAGCGAAATAAGATGCTGTGATCATTTACACAATTACACGCGGGGTTAGTGAAAAATATGTTTGTGAATTCATGCATTCTTATTGTGAAATGTGTTGATGATGAACGCGGAAGCAGTAGGGATAAGGGAATAATAGAAAAATAAGACCTCAACATGACTTCAAATTAACTGATACCCTCGACGTTATGTGCCAGTGCCTAGAATTCAGTTAACTAGAAAAATAACTCCCTAGCTAAGCTATCTAAAAATCCCACTTTCCTATCTACCCAGGTTTGCAACAAGATTCGAATAGTTAAAAAAGACGATATAGCGAGGTAGGGAGAATGCATGATACCATGTTTAAAGGCGCATTGGCTCGGAAACATGAGCTTCGAACTTATAGAGACTCGCGCTGATAGCAAATTAGTCATTAATTCGAAGATTACATCATAGAAACGCCAAACTAACGGTGAAAGATATTAGAAAAAATCTAAAATTATATATTAAACCTAGCTTCTCCCTTAACTTGTGAGTACGAAGTTATTATTTCTGCTACAAAGAAGCAGGTGTTGTCACTTTTGGGATTTGAACCAGTGAGCTAAGTAGTCCAAGCTTAGGTATGAATCAAATGTCGGAGTAGAGTACTATAACGTATCGTAACTTTCCACTTGAATCATTACTATGGGCTCTCCTATAGAACACCATGCATGATCCGAGTCCTATGAATGCACAAGAGATAAAATGATTAGCTTTGCTGACGTACAGTGGCTAACATTAAAGCCTGGCTGTTACCCAAAAAATATACAAATTTTTGGCGCAACAGGCTCTTTAGTAACCCTGGTTACCTAGCTTTTTCACAACCATTCATGTGTACGTGTGAACTTCTTGCACGATGTTGTATGCTTCGAGCCAAATATCGTATGGCATTCAACGGACTTTTTGCAAAATGGGACTTCATATGCATGTGCATGTGAAAAAAATACAATTTTTTGGCCCGAGCGAAGTGGGTCTAGTCCCCTCTTAATCTCGAAGGTGGAACTCTAGATCATCTTCGATTCAATAAAGAAAAAGAAGTCAGCGGGAGTCGATGGTATATCCAACATTGTACTGCGACGCTTACCCCCTGAAGCTGTGGACATTTACGCCACGCTGTTCAACAATGCGCTGAATAGTGCATATTATCCACTGAGTTGGAAGACAGCGGTGGTTCATCCTCTCAAGAAAAAGGAAAAGGACACTCCAATCCGGCAAATTTCCGGTCGATAAGTCTCCTTCCGAGTATCAGCAAGGTTTTCGAAAAGATTCTCAATCGAGCACTGTTCAAGTGGTCTGAGGACAATAATATTATACCAGAGTACCATATTGGTTTCAAGGCTGGACATGACTGTATTCATGACGCCTCCAAACTCGTCTCTGATATACAATGGAACAAAGCCAAAAAAACAGTGCAAGGGTGCATGTCTGGTTGATTTAGAGCTGTTGACACCGTATGGTTAGAGGGCATCTATCTAAAGCTGACCAGACTTGGCATAAGTAAACCACTGCTATATATGCTTCATGACATGCTGACTGGTAGCACGTTTGTTGTCAAAAGTGGAAATGTAACTTCTACCACAGAATTTTGCATTAAGAATGGTCTGCAACATGGAGCGGTAAACTCGCCGATTCTCTTCAGCATTTACACCAGTGTTATGATAGGTAGTCTTACTAGAACAGCCCCTACTGTCGAAGTCATTCGACCTCTTTTGCAGCGGAACTTCGACAAGATCCAGAGATATTGTGATGCTGGAAGTTGAAAATCAACTTTCAGAAATCAGAAACTATCCTGTTTAGGACACCGTTGTCTAGGGCCTCTAGGGATACGAGAAAGAACTGGCGAAAGCTGGTAGACTGGCGTCTAAAGTCTAGTAAAGTACCTTGGCATCTGGTTAGATCAGTATCTATATTTCGGAAGACATGAAGATGCTGCTCTGGCGAGAGCTAGGGGAACATTTGCCCTGACAAGAAGATTGTTTTATAGCAGTCGTCTTGACAGCAGGGTGAAGGTGATTTGCTACATGGCCCCCATCAGGCCGATGATTGCCTTTGGGTGCCCGGTGTGGTTCAACGTTGCCCATCTCAAATGGAAAATATACGGGTGTTTGAGAGACTGAGGAGCTGCCTTGGACTTCACAGAACACCAGTATCTGACTACAAAAAAATACTATTCCAACCGGGGCCAACATAAACAGAATAGACAATTTTCTGGTAAAACTCATTCGGTTTCACGCAGCAAGAGCAATGGCTTTGAAAAATAGTCTCATCTTTGGGACCTTCTACCCCAATGATGACTATTTTGAGAGTGCGCGTTTAAGCGGCTTTATTCCGCCCGAAGCTTTCCTATATTTGGATAGTCGAGGGCTGATACAGAATATATCGGCGGTTATGCTAATCTACTACGTCTTCCGACGAACTGTGGACAGGCGGTTCCTGTACGACCGAGACGTCGTCGCTCAGGGCGGAGGAGAGCGCCTGTGGTTTAGCAGGATTGTGTCCGATTGAGACCGACGGTGTAGGTTACAACAGGAGAACCTGTTGTGGTGGTTAAATTATAGTTAAAGTTAGTTGACTTATGACCGACTTACATAGTTTTAGTCTTAATGTTTAGGTGTAAAACAGTCATGTTGGCACAAAAAATACAAAAAAATACAAAAAACTAAAAAAAAAATTTAAGAAAAAACAGAAAACGCTTGCTGTGGCTGTTCTAGTTTTTAACTTATTTTTAGGTATTTTTAGTTAGTTTTAAATAGTTTAAGTAAGTCGATAAGTAGTTTTAATTAGCATGTAAGTTTAAATAAAATAAAAAAAGGACAAGGAACCAAGTTTTTCAAAGTTTTCCGCCGATGATATTGTGGTTAACGAAGGCAAGGCAAATGCAATAAGAAGAAACCCGGAACACATGCGAAGAAGACGAATAGAGGAGAAAATATGAACCGAGCTGTATGAGCTGATAATGGTGTGGATATGGTGAAAAAAAGGTAAACACACGTCGTCTACATTGAGCGAATAATAATACAGTTTGTCAAACAATTGTTTGCACAACGTAAAATTTCAAAAAATGCAAAATGATAACGGTAGTAAATCTTTGAAGCACGGTTTTGGTTTAGACATTCCAATTGCATTTGGTTTAGCGACTCAGTCATTATTTCAAATTTCCAAGAAGTGGACATCACAGATTTTTTTTTTAAATTTCTTTATGCCTGGAAAACGAGTGGATAATAATGTCATACAACAGGAAAATCTGTGAAATAACTTTCCGAAATGTTCTCGATTAAAGTGAGGACAATTTACAACATAATCTCGATGGCAGAAAAGGAAAATCGTTTGGAACTAAGGCATAGTGGCGGCAGGCCAGCCAAACTAAGTCGGAGAGATGAATCCAAAATTTTACGTGCAATAGTTAACAACCCCCGAACTAATCTCAGGCAGTTAACAACAACAATCAAAAACGATTTGGACAAAGAGGTCTCCCACCAAACAGTGCGCACAATTTAAAAACCAAACAAATTTGCGTCTAGAGTAGCCCGAAAAAATCAGTTACTCTCAGAAGTTAACGTGATAAAACGAAAGTGTTTCGGACTGGACCTCATTTCGAATGATATAGCATACTGGGATGCCGTCATTTTTTGTGATGAGAGTAAAATTATGCTCTACTACCATGACGGTCCCAATAGAGTTTGGAGGAAGTCAAAAACTGCTCTACTTAACAGAAATATTATCCCAACTGTAAAGTTTGGCAAATTGTCCGTAATGGTGTGGGGTTGTATCTCAATGGTGTCGGTGAACTTCGAATTATCACGGACATAATGAACAAGGAAATGTATTTGGACATTTTGCGTAAGGAGCTTACTGAGAGCGCCAAACAATTTGATTTTTTCTGCAGGCAGAACCCTCAAAAATTGCATTATAAGTTGTACCAAGATAACGACCCGAAACATAAATCGCTTTTATGTAGCACCTCGGCACTGTATAATGTTAATAAGGTCATTGACACCCCTCCTCAAAGCCCATATTTAAACCCGATAGAAAACGTAT
This sequence comes from Rhingia rostrata, assembly GCA_949824845.1. NCBI lineage: Eukaryota > Metazoa > Arthropoda > Insecta > Diptera > Syrphidae > Rhingia > Rhingia rostrata. The sequence continues at coordinate 76,026,331 of OX463757.1, read as the reverse complement.
GGGCTTTACTGAATAAGAAGGCGCCAAACGGTCACCGAAAACAAAAAATGATTTGGTGCGAATACTCAAAGAGGAGTGGCTGAAATTGCCGGAACATCTGGACTTCAAGAGGCTTATTGAATCCATGCCGACAAGACGTCAAGCCGTAATTGATGCAGATGGTGGCCATACCAAGTACTAATAACAAAATAAAACTTAGTACCGCTTTTCCATTCATTTTTCATTCTCTCTACACCTTGCATTCTGCAATTGCAAACCATTAATTGACAGTAGAAAATATGAAGAAGGTTTTGGTTTTGTTTTTTTTATCGTTGCATTATTATTTGTTGTTCTTTCTTTGTTTATGTTACGTATAAGAACACTCATTTAAACATATGTAAATAAAAAAAAAATTGAAAACCATACAAGTTTTATTAATATAGCAAAATGAACATGAAATTTCTTGAAATTTTACGTTGTGCAAATAATTGTTTGACAAACTGCAGATGGACAGTAAGACTAAAAACAATGTGCTCTGGATTGAAGAGAATGAAATGTTATCTTTTCTCAGGTAGAAGCCCGTTGCAAGCAGTGAATACACCAACGCTTCGAACCCTAGCAGTAGCAAAGGAAGATGTGTAACGAGCAGTCAGCTTTTTAGTTCGTAACTCAAGGTTACTTCATTTTACAAATACAAATTGTTAACAACAGATTCGTTAGTACCCAGGGCCTAATTTTTTTCTCACAGACATTTTTATGGTTATGTGCCTTTTGAGAGAACATTTTGAGATCGAAAAAACCTAACGACTCAATGCAAGGTATGTTTAATAGGATTCAGAGGAGCGATGAGAGAGTTATCACATATTTACATGACATGATCTTTGCCGTAATCTTACATTAAGTTTTGAAGAATTCAAAGAACTAATTTTGACGGGGTTAATGGTTCAAGGATAAAGCAAACGCTCTTTTGTATTTGCAACATCTGTTACATGCAATTCTCAGACAAGAGAGGGTGTCAAATCTGCGTCGTGAAAGTATCGCACCATCGAAAATGGTATTACAAGAAGGGTAAAGTCCGAGGGAATCGTCTATGCAACAACGCCGACGTCGTAGGACATATGGCACTTAATTGTCCTGAGTCTAAGAAAAATCCAATTTGTTTCAAATGTTAGAAGAAGGGACTTATATATATATAGGTAATGCTTTTTAAAGCTTTCATAGACATGGGTAGATCGGAATGCGTGTGCAGTTCATAGTGATACCAGAATTTCGGGACCAATAGGAAATTTTGGGGATGAAGATGCTTTTTTAGGGAAGTTCTTGCAATAAAGCAACAAATGTCTATAAACTCTGGAAATACAAATATGGAAAGTAAATGGATCGAGATAAATTTAAGTTTAGGTGTAGAACAACACCCACATGTAGTTAGCGAATCGAAGAACGTTCTTAACGAGTTTGGAGATTGCGTAGATTTTAATATGTAAATCGAAGTGGTTGATGAAAGTAAGCCAATGCAATCGAAACCACATCCAGCAAGCAAGATGGAAAAGGAGAAGATCCGAAATAAAGTCCAGATTCGAATTCATTCAGAAGATCGTGATAAGACAGCGTCCATTACTCCACAGGTGATTGGAAAGATTCAACAGGAATGCAATCGAAACCACATCCAGCAAGCAAGATGGAAAAGGAGAAGATCCGAAATAAAGTCCAGATTCCAATTCATTCAGAAGATCGTGATAGGACAGCGTACATTACTCCACAGTTGATTGGAAAGATTCAACAGGAATGCAATCGCAACCACATCCAGCAAGCAAGATGGAAAAGGAGAAGATCCGAAATAAAGTCCAGATTCCAATTCATTGAGAAGATCGTGATAGGACAGCGTCCATTACTCCACAGGTGATTCGAAAGATTCAACAGGAATGCAATCGAAACCACATCCAGCAAGCAAGATGGAAAAGGAGAAGATCCGAAATAAAGTCCAGTGAAAGGACAGCGTCCATTACTCCACAGGTGATTGGAAAGATTCAACAGGAATATTTATTTTGGTTTTGCATATTTTTGAAGCGGCGAGTTAATTGTTTAGGTTTGTGGTCTCGAATAAGAGAATTACATCTGGAGAAAGAAAGTTTCGTGCGATCGAAAACGTTCCAACGCTTAAGAACGACCAATGTGAGATTTGCGGGATTTTCCGATTTTTTTTTTCAACGTTTCGTTAAGCGGTTTTCTGTTCGTGCTGCTAATATTTTTGTAGGAAAGTCTGAAGACCTAAACGACATGTTAGTGAAACAACAAAGCGGATAAAGCATTCGATGACATAATAAGGTATTTTTTAAGTAAACAGATCCTGCAACAATTTAGTCCCAACAGATTTAACCACCAAATATTACTCGCATAATCATCAAATCATCCCGAGAGGAGGGAAAATGAAAAGACAGTTCATTCCACTAACCATCATGCTGGTAAGCAAGTCTAAATTTTATCTCTACCCAAAGATGATGAACTCGATTTAAAGATCCTTTGGGAAGAGAAAGTACAATACCGAATTTTATTCAACGAGAAACCCAATGGCCGTCTGATGTTACTTGCTAAAATAACCTGTTTAATCGATCATTATAAACGTTTTGCCGCCCAACAGCGAACAAGCCACGCATTAGAAATGAAAAACCATCCAGACTAACAAACGGAAAAATTAGCTGGGAAGGCTTCAAAAAGGATATATAAAATAATATTCGCTTCGAGATATATTTCTCTCGTGATGACCTGAAAAATCATCTGAATAGCATCAATTTTCAAGAAAAGCTTATCTCAACTAAACCGTTCGGAGTTGGCATAAAACAGGAGGTCCCGCCATCATGTAAGAAGTACACACGCACATATGAAGCGTGGTGAAAAAGCTCGGATACTACGAGCCTGTTGTTTAATGAAAACCTTTAAAGCTTTCGAGTTATCAGTTGGCACAACAATAGAGGAAAAAATATAAAATTGCAAGATGCTCTCACCTAATTCAGTGAATGAACACTTAACGACACCAAATTGATTTATGTAGATTTTTCCGAGGATTTTTCGTATAAACCAACAAACAGTATGTTTGCCTGTAGTTAAAACCGTTTGATTCCTGTTTACAAATAAAGTGAAATATCGCGGGATGACTCTTGATGCAAAGTTAAAATGCAAGATGCGTAAAAAAAATGCAAAGAACTATCAGTTGCTCCGATGATATTCGAAGCCTAACCTTGATAATAAGCCGCTATTATAATGGACTGGATCAGTATTTATTTTTACAGTTATTAATTGCCAACGGGCTTTTCTATATGACATTTTTGTGCAGTATGCATTGGCATTTCATCATGAATAGGCTAATACCGGAACAACGCTTATTATTTAATTGTGGGAGCTTATTTCCAAAATCAGTGCTCAGTTATAAACTGTTATAGAATTCTTCAACCACATTTTAATCATCATAATAATCGAACTTAACGCACTACATATTCTTAAAACCATCACCACATTCCGAACCAATTTCACACTATCGGCCCGTAATAATGAGAATTTCGCTGCAGAAGCATGAAGAGCGTGATCAATCAATTCGTCGCCGTTTTCAAGGTGTGTCATCGCTTATGAGAAGTTGAAGCCTGATCTTGTTTAAAAGCATATAAAGTACAGTTAGTTCAAGAATTGAAGCCGACTGGTTTAAATTTTTAAATTTCGGATTGGATGCCGTAGAACTGCTTCAAACTTATCCTTTTTTTTTTTCTTGAGAAATTTTTTTAGCGACGAAGCTCATTTTTGGTCACCCGGCTACGTAAAGAGGCAAAATTGCCGTATTTGGGCTGTTTGACAGTCAGAGGCAATCTAACAGCTACCAATGCAACACCAACAATGAACTGTTTGGTGCGGTATATGGTGTCGCGGAATCATCGGTATAAAAAAATGCGAAGGAGCGTACAATAGAAATCGCTACAGAGCAATGATCAATGAATTTTGTTGTCGAATTTAAAAGTGGCATACAGCTACATGACATAGAGCAAACGAGTCAATCGACGACGTTTGATAAAAAAAAGATGAATACAGAAGACGCACTGCATAACAGAAAAATTGTTCTATAGAGGGTCGTACTGGCACAGCCCGCCATATATTTGGATCTCGTTTCTCATGTGTGCAAGTGCACACCGCCCTCCCGTACCATGAAGCTGGTGAGCAAATGTTTCTGTTTTTTTGTTCTCAGTGCGTCATCTGTATGGCTCTATAATTTTTGCTAAAAATCTCACACTATGTCTATAGAAGATTTCCACCAATTTGCGGGGAAAAGAAATTATTTTAAGAATCCGTGTGATTTCTTTAACTATCTGATTTAAACTTTAGTCACTATAATGATAATCGGAAGATAAATTATTGAATTACTCGAGAAGTATGTTGCTTTAGGTGGTATTTATGGCCAAAAAAAACCCCTCATTGGTAATCAGTTTGGTATTAAACTCTTTTGTTTCATATTAACGAAGATTTATTATCTACTGATAACCAAGCACTTTTTCCAAATCGAACGTTACTTACACCCAACACAAAGAAAGACAGATCTTAAGGAGTAACCTAACCACGACAATACTTCCTGATGTTATGCACGTTCGAACTCGATAACTTATCCAATTTTTTTTATTCGAGTTCATGATCAACACATTCCACACAAGGCTCGATACGCATATGCATTACATTTTGAACAACGGGGGTGAGATTTAATATTTGCGTTGTAAATAAGAAACATACTTTTAGAACCACTACATTGCGTTAGTAAACTCCATTAAATATACTTGGCTACTTACTATTAATTTCCACTCTGGATATTTTCGAATATTTTTTCATATTTCAATAATATACTACCGCACTCATTTACCGTTTGACTCAGAATGACTGGGTCTCAATTTTGTTTACACAGAACCTATCTACATACTACATGTGACAAACATTTGTCCCACACATGGCGGGGAGGCAGGAAGATAACAACACAAAAAAAACATATTGTACTCAACAACGCATGCAAGAAGGAGACTAGCGCACAGTAAACGACTTCGGGTGAAAGATCAACGCAAAACAATTGACTATTTATGACTTTTTCCATATACTTACCCCTTGTTGCAAGGCTCTCACACTCGTTCATGAACAGTTAATCAAGTTCCAATAATCAAATACAGTAAAAAGTAAAATTAGAAAAGCACGGTTGGATGGATCCTCACCCAAAGTCACTGCGAAGTGCTGACTTTGAATGAATTCGTCCCCAAGTTGCTCAAGTTGGGCGCAACGAATGGGTTTTCTGCTGAAATCGACCGTGAAAAATAAAAATAAAACACTCCAGCGTTGATTTGTGTAGCAGAGACCAGAAGCAATGTAAATTCGGTGCCAAAACAAAAGCAGAACCACAGAGCAGCAAATGAACTTTGCTGATGATTACATTATACATTTTATTTTTGCTTTCGCGCTAGGTTGGATCAGCGATTTTTCATTTGGTATTCAATTAGGAAAAAAAAACACAGTTCTCATATTGAACTCTTTTGTCTGGCCGCTGTTGCTTGGTGAATAGGTGCTAATGGAGGGTTAGATTTTTCTTTAACTAGTATGATAAAGGTGGAAATGGGTACGAGCGCTTACCGATAAGCACACTGGCGCGATATCTTATCAGATATATGATCGAGTGTTTGAACGTATATGTGATGAACGCACTTACCTATGTAAATTATCATCATTTGATGATAAACATTGCTTGTAGTGGTACTGATTGCGGGTTGCTGTAATAAAAACGAACTATATTGTCCTTACCTTCATTGTTGTGGTCAATTTCCTGGTGACACATCCAGATGTGCACCAAACAAAAGAGCCTACTATCGAACTGCGGTCCAATTTATCGAACTGCGGTCCAACTTTAGTCAGTTGATCCATGACCATTTTCTTGCATAAAACTATGTCTGACCTTTCGATAATTGTTGTTTTTTTTACCATAATACTTTTATTTCGGGCGTGACGCCAAATAACTGCTGCAAAATCACTTAAACATTACTCGCATTGGATTTGAAACATGCCAATTACTACAAATAAAAATAAAGATATATCATGTTACCTTACTGCTTACGAATATATTTATTATTGATAGTAGCACAATATTGTAAACGGGGCTTTGGAAATTAATTAAATTAATTGTTTATTTGGTTGGTCTTATTGGTTTTATTGCACTGTATGTGGGCCTGTGGGAGGAAACAATGCACGGCTATTGTGAATGAATCGATTGCGGAGGATTTTGACATTTTAACATTAGGTTGGACATACATGGGTAGGAAAGAAAAGTAGTAGAGTATACTGTGGGTATTTGTTTTTTATTTTAGAGTTTTCAAGAAAATTGAGAAATTGACCGTAAATCCTTGAAGTACGTTTGTTACTATAACAAAGCCACCTGTCAAATTATATATTATTTTATTTTTATTATAGGAAATTAGAAAAGTGAATAAACCATTCGCATTAAGTAAACATTAACAGCCTTATTAATAAACTCATTATGAGGAGTGTATATAATTATGCACTCCTTAAAATGCCTCAGAACGCAAAAACCTCATTCATAAAACTTGAAAAGAGGCTGTATATCCTTAACGCATCTGATGGTTGAATAGTGCCTGTGTAAGCGTATTTTTATTTCTGTATACCCAGGAGGCTGAGCGTCAGAGCTACCAGAGGTTCAATTAATAGTTGGAAAAAGATGTGAAGTGTATTTTTGTATTTTAGCAGTTGTGTTTCACGGTTTAAGTTATTCAAATCGTAATTCTTCTTTACCTACAGACTCAACACAATAAACTGTGCTAGTGAGTCAACATAGGTCAACAAAATGTTATTAAAGTACTGAAAACCAAGTTGTCGCTATGGATTTCGCCACCTTAAAAAGTAAGCCTTGGTAACTCTGCCGTGCTGTGAAACATCGAAATGTAATAGATTTCCCTCTCTTTTTGATAATTTATTTGACAAACCCTCTATAGCTATTATGGGTGTGTAAATATTTTATGAATATGAATTTGTGGGATTCTTAATAAAGACTGTATAAATACTTATACACTGTATAGCTATACAACAGTTGAGATTTGTTTTAGTGAACTCTAATGAATAAGGGGGTAATTTGATGTTTACCATATCAGTAAGAAGTTTGTAACTATAAATAAAAACAAATTTAGGCAGTTATTTATATTAATAAATAATATTTTGCTTGCAGAAATAGTAAGTAGCACGAATCCTGTACCAAATCGTTCACAAATCGCTGTCTGTTTACCGAATTTCTAATTGAATTATTACTCACTGATCAATTACTTCTTAGAAGATCGCTACTTGAACTCTTAATAAGACAAATGACTTTCCATTTTCGAGCTCATGATTGATTTATAGAAAACATCTGAATGTAAGCGAAAGGTGGAATTCTCTTTGCATACATTTGCATACACAGCAACTGTTCTGCGCTCGGAACATGAGAGCATGTAACCAAAAATGTTTTGCCGAATTTTGAAATACGGTATCGGTACCGTATCTATTGCCCAGCGGTAAAAAGTTTGAAGTGCAAAGATGTATCACCTGCAGCAGATCATGTACTTATTCTACCTAAACCGGAAAAGACACTGCAAAACTCCTTATTGAAGTGTCACATCTCACAATTAGGACTTATAAACTTTGTTAATGTAGCTGCAGTTAGAAAAAATGTCTGATAATACAATGTTGGACCTTGCAGACCTAGCAAATATTAAAATATGTACCAGTAGATGTGATAATGGTTAATTGACCTTCGCACACGAGTATGCTTCAACCGTTAGTCATTGTGGTTACTTTCCAAATACACGGGAAAATGTTTAACCGGTTGAATATTGTATAATATTATCAACTTTAAATGTATGTCAATACTGTCCTGGTATGTTTTCAGTTTTTTTTTTGCGATAATTTACAAAACAAACAATTAAAATCGTGTGGCACCGATTTATTCTGCCTGTAACTATTTTTAAAATTCTTCTTTGTCTTTTTTATTTTGTCCTATTTACACAGAATTAGCCGCCATCGTTTTTTAAACACGCTCTTCAACCACTTAATTTTGGATGAAAAATTGCCCTCCGGTGTACTCCCTCCTCACCCGTCCAACTAACAAACATGAGTTTCAACCGGTTGAAGCATACTCGTGTGCGAGGACCCAATAGAAGGTTAAGATTGTAAATGAACTCCAACAGTTAGGAGTCCAAATGATTCGAGATCAGATTACGCAACAGCAAAGAAAACCAGAAGATTCTGAAGCTGGGCTTCGAATGATAAAACGCTTTTCTGTTTTATGGTAAACATTATTTTATTTAAGCACATAAAATACAAATAGAATACCCGTTTGTGTTCGGCACTTCTCCACTGACTACCCGTTACAAGGAATTCGTTACTTTCGTTCATTCGACACAAGTCAGATCAATTATGCACGGCAACAAAAAATAAACATATGAAATTGTATGGTTGTGGCCACGCACTCGCTGAGCGGCAAGCAATGTTTCTGAGCGGCTGAGCGATGTCGCTTTCCTTAAGATGCTTTGACTAAAATTTCTTGGATTCGTCACCTCACCCTTTCTGACAAACGTGGCAAGCTGGTTATTTGAGATGTATCATGATGGGAAGCTGCGTAGGCAAGGAAACAATTCGTTTGACAGAAAAAAGTTACCCACTGCCAATGTTGCCAGAGATTTTCAACAGTTTTTCCTAGATGAATGTCAAAAAATTCCCAAGAAATCACTAGTGAAAATAATTTTTTTACAAAAAGAAAAAGAATCAAATAAAAATAAATAACAAATAAATGGATACATACATTTAAAAAATGCTGTATACATATATGTTATCCATTTTATTTTTTATTACACACCTTTTAATATTTTATGGATGAAAATTAAGATTCTGTTTCACAGATTATAAAGGGTGATCCATTTCGAGGTTCCCAACTTTTTTAAAAAAAAAACACAGAAAATTTAAATTTAATGGAGAATGTTTATTATCATTTGAAAGAACATTCTTTGGCATTTATTTTTCGAAGATTATGTCTATCAAATGTTGGCCGTTGCTACGTCGCAAATGGTCCATCCGTTGAGTCCAATTTTCGATCACTCGTTCGAGCATTTCGACTGCTAACTGGCGAATGACACGCGTGATGTTTTCCTACAAGGCCTGAATCGAAGCGGGTTTGTCGGCATAAGCTTTTGACTTTACATATCCCCACAGGAAAAAGTCTAATGGTGTGATATCACACGATCTTGGTGGCCAATCGACCGGCCGGTGATGGTGTTGCGAATAGTACGCTCAGTAGGCCGATTATGTTGACCATAAGTTGAGCGAAGTGCACGAAACACGTTCCTCACAGAACGTGAATTTTCGTAATAAAGTTGAACAATTTGTAAACGTTGTTCACGCTTAAGTCTTTCCATTATGAAATGCCAAACAATACTAAACTAAAATAACATGACAGCATGACACGACTCACACGTAATCTGTCAAAAAAGGCTATTGAAAAAAGTATCTCTACTTGGATCACCCGTTATGTATTTATGTACAGATATGTGTTTAGTTATATGCATTTATTTAGTTCATTACTTTCCCCTGTTTCTTAGTAAATACATACCTACTATGGAAAGTTCTTCTGGCAACACTGCCCCTCTGCTGAGAATTTCGTTTAACCGAATCAAAAAACAAAAACCTCTGCTAGGGCAGAGTTTAATTAAGAAGGAATAATGTTTAAGCTATCGTATCTGTGAGTGCAACTTGTAGGCAAATCCAGAAGATTTCCATCTCTTTACTAGTTCATCTCTGACCTGGGCTGGGGCAATAGAGGACGGTTTCCGCAATAAGTTGATTACGGTCTGTTTCTTTTACTGCGTTTAATGTCTGGCTGGCAATCGAAGACTTCGCGGCCTGGATATTTAGTGTCCATTGGCTTTACGTTTTCCAGTCATATTTTTAAATAGATATTTGGCCTTGCTTAGGTACCCTAGCCACTTCCTCCTCTATACTCGCGAATGTAGCGCTGACGTTTAGATTTGTCCGATCTCAATATCTTCAGAGGATGTTAGTAGCTGCACAGATTTATCCAACGAGGTTTTAAGCTTAATTTTGCAAGTCATATCCCTTGACTGTTATATTGCTCGTTATAATTTCCGTCAGTTTTGTTAAGAAAACATGACAGTGGAAAATAATTCGTCATTCATAACCGTTAAATAGTCTGCAGAATTGGTTCCACCATATTCTTTGTATCGATCGTGACGATGAGAGGATTCTGTATGGGGTCGTATCAATTTGTCAATTTGATTGGCCGTTAATTGGTATACAGACCGCTTAGTACCCTCATGGATATCATGGTAATGATCCGTGTGCTTCGCTATAATGGAATCTCGTTCGGCGGCGAAGTTATTTAGCCTAAGTCCGTAGCCAGGCGTAGGTGTTTTTTTTTTCAACAATAATAAGAAAAATGCTCTCTATCTTTGGATTAAAATCTTTCCAGCACGAGTACTGCGGTAGTCGTTCATAAATGGTGTCCAAGAGCTCGTTGAAACTCTTTAGCAATCTCATACCAGTATTATGTCTGAAAATGTTGCCTTCATGCAAATTTTAATAATGCGATCGCGGATATTATCGAACAGCTGGTTCTGGTCATTATAACAAGGACAGTTTTTTATCTTAATTTTGCCCGGCCCGTACTTTCGTGACATCATATTAGTGCTAACGCATGTTGTTCGAATGAACCATCTCTGTAAAGCGTTATAACATTCCAGGTGTAGATACGAACGCTTTTGTTCTTTTTTTATTTAGTTTGGTCATCAACTGTAAGATTATTTATATTCGATCTAGTTGCTTCATAACAATTTGTTTTTTCGTGATCTGTTACCCAAAGCAGGATGTCCAATTTGTACACGAAGGCTACTAGATTCAGCGGTGCCTTCAGTCTCTCGAATCATCGCCAACCATATTTTTACTCGCTGGCCTTTTTGCAGTAAGAGATAATACCCCATCTCGTGATCAATCATTTATTCATACGCTATAACGTCAGCGAAATGGTTCCAGAGGAACTCAACGTGGCGTGTCCAGCCAGACCAGACTACTTAGGAAATACTTCAGTTGAGCAACTTCGGATCGTCAGTAAGGATATTCAGATTATCGTGTACTCTGCCCATTAAACATTGTATATGGGACACCACAGCTGGAAACGGGATTTTACAAATTGACTTTACTGAAAGCGATGATATAGGAGTGGCGTCCTAATCTCTTTATGGAGATATCATCTTTGAATTTTTAAAAGCCCTAACCGATAAGTCAGGTCAGAGTGGCACGGAATGAGTACCCTAGACAAGCTGTTTCAACATATTCGGACAACAGGTTGTCTAGGAATACTGGATACTGAGGGCCCCGTGTCCAAGGGGTATCTAAGAAATTTAAACTGGCCATCCAGGTTGGGGAAGTACCACTTTCGCAGACTGTTAAACGGCGATGACGAACAACATTCCGCTGTCAGCCAGAACGAACCATTCCATGGCGAAAACTGCCAACCATCCGATCTGAGTAAAGTGAAGCGGACAGCAATATCTAAACTCAAGCTTAATAAGGATGTCGGAAATGACAGCCTTCCCGCTGAGCTTTATAGAGCCGGCGGAATGACTTGGAAAGTAACATCCACCAACTCATAAGCCAAATCTGGTCGGAAGAAAGTATGCCTCAAGAATGGAACCACAGCATCGTTTGCCCGATCCACAAAAATGGAGACCCACTAAACTGCTCCAACTACAGAGCTATAGGTCTCCACAACATCGCCTACAATATTCTATCTGCCGTATTATGTGAACGCCTGAAACCGCTTACCAACAACCTCATTGGCCCTTATCAGTGTGGTTTTAGGCCAGGAAAGTCCACAACCGATCACAATTTCACATTTCGGCAGATCCTTTAAAAAACCAAGAAGTCCAAATCGATACCCACCACCTATTCATCGATTTCAAAGCCGCATACGACAGCATTTATAGAGACGAACTGTACAGAGTAACGTCTAGTTTTGGTATACCGCCCAAACTCGTCCGTTTGTGTAGGACGGACCCCGCTCCATCAGCGTCGGAAACAACCTCGCCGACATATTCGGTACCAAAAAAGGATTTAGGCAAGGCGATTCGCTGTCATGCCACTTCTTCAATTTGAATCTTGAGAAGGTTGTGCAAAACTCCCAAGCCAACACCAGAGGCACAATTTTCGGTGCAACAACTATCATACGCCGACGATGTTGACATCATTAGTATGGTCCGTCTCAAAAGCGGATGAAGAAATCCTTGGTCGATTCGAGAGGAAAATTCCTCGAAAAATCTTCGGTCCCGTTTGCGTTGACGGGTTATGGAGAAGAAGATTCAACCAAGAACTATACGAGCTGTACAGCCACATGCCCCTGGTCAAAAAACTCCGCATTGGACGTTTAAGATGGCTAGGACATGTAGAACGAATGGGCACCAATACTCCGACTCGCAATCTTCGATTCCCAGCCAGACGTCGCACGCAGTAGAGGAAGACCTCGCCGATGTGCAGAAAGCAGTTATAGGGAATCATAAAACTACCCACGTGGCCGCTTAAAACAATATCAGTGGTGGAGTAAATCTATAAGATGAATTCTCCCCCAATATACGGTGTAAGTACATGACCATGTTCTATCCATTACTTAAGTTTGCACTCGTAATCTGTCAACTACCTCCTGAATTTCAGGTACCTTGCCATGGTTAGTTGAATATATGGATTGGCGCAATTTCCCTTAGATGTTACAATTGAGATGACACACTCAATTCCGGTAGATTCCATTCGAAACTTAATATCTAAAAGTTTAAAACAACATGCAGCACATTTTATAAAACTATACAACCACTTTAATTTAAAACGCCAACTTTTTCATCAACAAGTACATGTTCTGGTCGACTTCGAAACCATGCAAGTTATTTGCATCTCCTTGCAGCCTCATCAGTAGTCCACCGAATGAGACATACGCAGACAATCGACTCGAAGCTTCATTGTGGGCTTCGTCGCCTTCTATTCTGTAGATTTTGCCAAACATTACGTACTCAAAACTGTCAGCGCGGGTTCCCTCTTGTTCTAATGGATTGAATTCTCCACTGTCGGGACAACCATCTTCACGTAAGGTTGTAGCCAATACAAGACGAAACTTGTCTCCAAGTTCCATTGGATACAACCACGAGTTTATGTCGAGAATAAGGTCCATTTTGAAAGATTCTGATTCGCAGTGAAGTCTGCTTACTCTGTCGAATTTTTTTCCCTCGGGATCCATGTCTTTGACATTGAAGATATCTTCGAAAAGCACTCCAGCCATATTACTAGATTACGTCTCACTGTGAAGATAAATTATTATTTATTACAATACCATTAAATTTGTACAATTAGTGATGTACGTACATAATATTATCGTCGGTAAAAAAACAGAAAAAATATCGGAAATGTTTATGAGCGAAAACACGCTACAGCATCAATATGAAAAAACTTTGGTGCAATAGTGACAGAATGACAGGCGACAGCCGCTAAAAATGTTGATGTGGTCCATTCACAATTGTGAAATAATTAATGTCGTTGACACATCGTACACTGAACTGAAAGTAAAAGTAAACTAGGTTTTACATCAGCGATACCTAATAATTCTTGAAACCATCTACTCGATTAAAAATCGGATTAACTACATGCCAAATTTGTTTAATTTACTACCGTCATTTGTTACACGTGCTACCTTCATATAAAACGTTAAATTTCAAATTTTAATGTCATATCCATGGCGTTGGAACTGAATATTGGATTCATCCAGAATCAAAAAACTTGCAAATAGTATTCATTTGTGGGACATGGACTACAGCAAAGAAATCAATCTTTGACATATAAAAAAAATTGATCTTGAATACAATAAATATTTGTAATATGAAATCTAATTTTTCCCCTTACACATTTCCTATTTTTGTTGTAATTTGAAATGTAAGAATTTAACTATGCGATCGATTCCTGGAAATTGTGGTGTTCTTAAAGCTCAGTTATGGCTATCATTGAACAACTTCATTGGAACACTTAAAGGAAATCAGTCTGATATCAAACAACTTTGTGTTAACGTTGCTGATGCTATTACTAACAAAAATATATTTATTATATTAACATGCATTCCGTCTGGCAGTTATTTTTCTGCATATGAACCAAATATCTCGAACATTGATCATTTAAGTAAAAATTTAAACCTTAATCAGTATCCAATTGTATTAGGTGATTTTAATGTAGGAAGTATTGATTGAAGAGAGACAGAAAATGATAACTTATTAACACGATTTATGGTAAAAACTTAAATCGTCGTTAGTAGTTGATCCACTTTGCTCTCTATCTATCATTCAAATAAAAAATGTAAAAAATTATTTAAATCGAATACTTGATCTAGTATTTATAACAAATGATTAAAAAATTTATGTAGATAGAGACGAATTATCAATATTACACAATTGAATTGATCACAAAGCTATAATTATTTACCTTAAGTCATATGAATATATAAATGTAAATAATAATTGCAGTTTACCTATATTCAATTATTAAAGAGCTAGAAGGCTTAAACGATGCTTTAAATTCAGTTAAATGGCATAATCGTTTGTTAAACTTAGATCTAGGTGATATGTATAATCATTTTATCTAAATTCGCTTTCATACGCTAAAGATATTTGTACCTATGGTAAAAAAGAAAGCAACTCCCAAACTGCCATGGTTTAAAGCGCGTCTAAAAAATTTAAAAATTATCAAATTTAAATCGTTTAAAAAATTAAAAAAAAATCGTATTCTATTATTGACAGACAGAATTTTCTTCGTTTAAGAAAAGAGTTTGATTTTTAAAACAGATTTCTATACCGCAGCTATATAATCTCTATTGAATCAAAGATTAAAAGTAACAGAAAATCATTCTGGTCGTTTTACAATTCCAAATTTAAAGTATCTGAGTATCCAAGTGAAATGCAATACCAGACCGCAGTATCTCAGGGTAAAAAGTTAACTTGTGAACTTTTTTCAAAATATTTTTCAGCAAACTTTCAGTCATACAGTATTTCAAACTCAGCTAATTTCAGTAATGTTGACCAAATTATTGATATTGGCAATTAAGTAATTTCGGAAAGAGATATTTTACAAGCATTGTTCAATGTAGACACTAGTAAAAGCCGAGTTTTAAACACCTTACATCCGATTATACTTAAAAAAATGTGCTGAATCTTAAGTTGTTCCTATAACAAAAATATTCAATATTTCATTATCAACTGGAATATTCCTAAGCCAATGGAAAATTGCATATATATCACACATTCATAAGAAAGGCGCAAGACATCTTATTGAAAATGATAGACCTATTAATAAACTTTCATGCATTCCTAAACTGCTAGAAAAAATAGTTAAAGAAATACTTTATAGTGATATAAAGCAGCATATATCTACAATGCAGTATGGTTTCGTTTAAGATAGATCAACAAAGACAAATTGAACCACAATTACGAAATTTTGCCTTGAGACAATCGAAAGTGGTGCACAAGACGATGTATACAGATTTCCCAACGGCTTTTGACAGAATTAACCATGATAAACTTGGTTTTCATTCTAAAATATTTTATTGGTTAAATTCATGCTTATCAGATATAAAATTGATGGTTAAATTTGATAACTTCTTCACAAATGTATTTACTGCGACTTCTGGAGTGCCACAGGGTAGCCATCTTGGACCTGTATTGTTTACTTTGTTTGCGAACGAAATTCCATCACTTCTATCCAACAGCAAATGTCTTTAATACGTAGATGATGTTAAGATTTTTATAAAGATATCTGATTCTTGAGCGCTGGTGTAAGGCAAATGAATTACAACTTAATCTGCCTAAATGTAAAGTATCATCAGTATATAGATCGCGAAACCCACTACAATACCAATACACTATGAATGGTGCTGTGCTTACCCGTGAAACAGAAGTTAATGATTTAGGAATTGGCTTGATAATCAATTGAGTTGATTACATTATTAGCAAATCATATTCAATGTTAGCGTTCCCCAAACGAAATACCACAGACTTTCATGATATAGCACTGTTCGTTAGTTCGCTCCTTATTGGAATATCGCTGTGTAATTTGGGACCCTGCTGATTTTCACTCTGTCAGAATCGAGAGAGCACAAAAATCGTTTACTCGTTTTGCTTTACTAAGGTATAACAGAGGTGACGAGTTACCACCATATATGTCACGTTGTTTATTAATTAATCTCCAAACTCGTTTTGTTCGAAGAAAAATGCTATCATTATCATTAGCAACCCAAAATACATTTTGGGTTGCTGGTTTACTACAATTTCCTACATTAACTAAGTTTAACTACATCAACTACCACAGTTACGTGGCAGACATAACAAATGTAGTTATTCAAAAAAAGTGTCATTTCTGACATCTCTGCTTGAAACACATGGAACACAGCTACCGTCAACTACCCTAACATTGACCGATTTTGAACTTAAAATGCAGATATAACACCCTTGTGAAGTATTATCGGCGTAAATACAATTGCAGGCTAGGGGGACAGTTGTTCTATACCATTTCTACAAATTTTTTTTTTTTTTAAAGTTATTAAGAAAACTATAGTGGTCAATGTTAGATCCCATTTGTACCTAACATTGACCGCCCAATGTTTTCAACATGGACCACCGTCTAAATAATAAAAACACAATAGTTTATCTGTTTACTTTTTTATTTAGTATTGTTAATACAAAAAAAACTAATTCAGTTAAATTAAATAATAAATACAGACGGCAGCTTTTTATTCACTTCATTTCATACCGGTAGGTATCTAAAAAAATAAATAAATAAATAAAATTTAAAGTATTGTTAATATGTAGATTAGGTACATAGGTAGTTAATTCATTGCATCTTTCTAAATCCAGTCTAGTTTGTATCACATTATCACATTAATAAGTTATTTAGTAAAAAGGGAAATAAAAAGAAAATTGTATTTTTAAGCTAATGAAGATCTTTGGAGCTAAGTAAGACTTGCTGGAAAAGGTCTTCGACTGACGAGTCATCGTCAAAGTTAGAACCCACGAATTCAATTTGGAGTTCTTGGAGTGTATCAGTCTCAGCCGGTTCATAAGAAACATCGTCTGTATTTGCAACAACGAGATCCTGATCGATGATAGCAAAATCGTGATCCACAGACACAGTTTCAGAGGTTACAGGTGCCTCGTAACCCTCTATATCATCAAGCATAATTCCAAGTCCTGGCTGTGTTTTCACCTTTGTACGCCGTTTTCGGGCTGGCGATTCTCCAGAACCAAAACGCAGTTCTTTTAGAACTGCTACAACCGACTCAGCTACATTGGACCGTACTTCATCACTATTTTCGCCAATTGTTGGATCCGATCACTTCATTTGGATTAAAAGGCACTATACCACATTTCTTAAAACCTGATATAAGGTTTGGAGATCGATTTTGTTTGTTCAGGCTTTCTTCTATTAATTTATTCAATAGTGCCGGAAATGCGTCTTTAGAGAGCGTTTGCGCATTGTGATCGCGCTTGTCTTTCCACTCGTCCAAAATTCGACGCCAAACTTTTTTAAGCGGTCCAAAAAAGGCAACATCTAGCGGTTGACAAATATGGGTGGCATTTGGTAACAAGCAAGCAAACCGTATATTGTTTTTCTGAGCAGCTGCAACGACGCCTGGGGAAAAGTGACTTGCTAAATTGTCTCCCAGAAGAACGATAGGACCGCTTAACCTCCTCGTGTGAGGAAGGAAATGGTTTAAGAACCAATCTTTAAATATGGTTCCGTCAAACCACCCCGACTTGCTCCGGTTGTATTTGGTTTTAGGAGGACCTCCCAATAACCATGACGCCCATAAATTTTCCGCCTTATAAACCACATATGGTGGAATGAGCTCCCCTGCCGCAGATCCACAAAACATTATCGATATGTTCGACTTTGTTGAATCCTTAATGTTTTCGGGGTACCTTATTCCTCTCTTAAAAACGCATTTTTTTGAGCCAGGATCATCCGAAAGGTTTGTCTCATCATAATTAAATAGTTTTGAGGGCCTATGAACTCATTTTCCAGGGTCAGTGTAGTTTTTAAATTATTAAAAAAGTCGCTTACATGCTGGCGACTGACCTTGGCTTTGGATGGCTTTAAATTTTGCGAAGCTCGAACACAAAGATCATGCTTGTGTCTTGTAAGGAACCCTTTTAACCATTTTCTGCCCGGCATATTTTTTAAACAAAGGAACCTCACGATTGCAGGAATCGAGGTAGTTTTTTGTGAGGCACCTCAAATTATCCCCAGTAAAAGGAAAGCCCCACTCACTTACTCTTATTAATGATGTAACTATCTCCTTTTCTTCTATATCTGAGAGTACCGTTGGGCATCCGATTTTTTTCCTCTAATTCCCTTAATTCGGTTCATTAATGTTCCCTTTGCTATTTTATACTTTTTAGCACATGCATTAATGCTGGATGTTCGATTTTTTATTTCTTTCAATGCTACCTCGCTTTTCGGTTTTTTTGGCATCCTGAATCAAAAATATTTGAAAAAAATAACTGGTCAATGATTGGAACCGTCTGAAATATGAATGTGCCCTAAAATTGACCGGCGGTCAATGTTAGACACCACTCGGTCAATGTTAGGAATAACAAATAAAAATTAAGGTGTAATATTTAATTTCACTTTTAAGATGAATTAACTTCTTTTATTGCATGGAATTTACATATTTCTAAGAGAAAACATTTTAAATAACATAGCTGATAAGTTATTTTGCTGCAGCAACTATCCTAATAATATTTTACGATTAAAAGTTTCCCGCACTCGAATTCGCAACTTTTTAACCACATTTACTATTTGCCGCCCAAAGATACATTTCTGCCCGAAAATCAGCTTAGTGCTCAAAATGCCATCTAGAGATTAATAGGGAAACAATTTTCTGAAGAGAAAAATGGGTTTGCTCGATTTATTTGCTGACTGGATCTGGAGGGTGTGAAATAATTTTCCTGATTTCGGTCAATGTTACGGACGCGGTCATTGTTAGGGTAGTTGACGGTACATAAACGTTCACGTAAAAGTCTAGTTAGGTATATATATCATTGAAATCCCTCATTGGAAATTTTCTTTTACTTCTTGAATTTCTTGTTGTTTTTTTATAAATTCAGTATTTGGCGAGTTGGTGTCAAAACAAAGCATATGAATTTTAGAACATCCAAAAATATTTAAATTTCAAATTATAGTTTTCTCAGAAAATCAATTATTTCAATTATTATCGAAAACGGTTGTCAAAAATGCTAAAATTGCAAAAAAAAAATAGCAGCTGATAACACAACCGATAATTATATGTACGTTTTAATATTTGCTTTGAGTCTAAAATCAAATCATTACAATAACTGTAAAAGTGGATAAAATACAAGACTAATTGGATTTTTAATGAAACAGCAATTTGTTTTTCCACGGGATGGTGGAAATCTTCATATACGCGATGAGCACGTACTAAACCCACCACCCATTTTGTATTTGTACTGCAGCTATGCATGTGACAAACAGTATAACTACATAGACGCCGGCGGTAAGTGCGAAGGGGAAATTGCGTAGATCGTATGCGTCGGCAAGGCTGTTGTTTGATGCTGGGGTATCAATATCAGTACCCCACATGGAAAATGTTCGTTGTATGAGATGCGCACTCTATGTAGTTATATACTATTTGCGACTTACCGATTAAGCAAATTTTTTTTTATCAAAAGTATGTATTAATGTTTGGCAGGTAATTTTCCTTTGAGAACTCATGCTTTATCGGCAATTTATAGCGCGGCTTGTGATACTCGGGCTAAATCCAAGGGCTTAGGTCTTTTGAAGATGCCACAACAAATTTGTTTCCTCAAGAATTTGGATGACCGTTGTGTTAACGTGTCCTTATAAAAGTTTTTTTTTATGTTTGCGAGCAAAATTTTTCGTTTTATCCTTAACCGCGGGAATACCCAGATCTCTGCGTAGATCTTCATTCCTTATATACCACGGCGCATTGACGAATGATCTTAACATTTTGCTTTCAAAAGTTTGTAACATTTTTATATTTGTTTCATTGGTACAACCCCATAGTTGTATACCATATGTTCAGACGACCTTTAGCACTTGCATGTATAATAGCAGCTTGTTATCAAGGGTTAAGCTTTGAATATTTTACGAGCAACCAGTACAGTTCTCTTTATTTATTTTTGAGTTCTTTGCATATCTTTTTCACATGCGACTTCCATTTTAATTTTGCATCGAGTATCATTCCGAGATATTTCGCTTCGTTTGCAAAAGGGAATTGAACCGTGTTTAGAAAAATGTACAGACAAATTGTTTGTCCGTTCGTACGAAAAATCTAAATTAATCGATTTGCACTCGTTAAGTGCAATCCGCCAGGATTTTGTCCATTCATTGACATCGTTGAGAGCATTTTGTAATTTTACATTTGTTTTTTCTATTGTTTTGCAACCTGCTAGTATAGCAGTATCGTCAGCCAACGTGGCAACTATTGCATCGTTTGTTTGTGGGATATCACGAGTTATTAGGTGGTACAAGAGTGGTTCAAGGACGTTTCCTTGGGGTACTCGTGCCAATATTTCTTTGAACTCCGAATATTCTTTTCCAAGTTTCACAGAAGAAGAGTCTATGCTCAAGATACGACACGAGGATTAACTTGTCATAGTTTGTATTGAAGGCCTTTATGTCAAACCTTGTCAAAAGCTTGCGACACGTCAAGAAATACGGCTGAGCACATTTTCTTTTCTTCGAAAGCTTTCTCAATTACATCAGTAATGTGATGAACTTGGTCCACAGTTGAATGATTACTTCTAAACCCAAATTGATGGTCAGATAAAGGCGTTTCTGATCAACAGTTTGGTGAAATTATTGGAAATTATTGTTGCGCTAGACCATCAACTGGCTTAAATGTTTCCTCGAGATATGGGGCAAAATTTGTTTGATAGTTCCTTATCGGTTTTTGCCCAGTCGACTTTAGTTACCCTAATTGGTGGCACAGCGTGTTTTGACCATTTTATGACTCTAATTGCTTTCCAGAACGAATAATTCGATACCTTTCCAGCGGTTAGGCTTTGTAGATAAGTTTCTACTGCATGGTTTTTAAATTTTTTAATCGAATTGGATAGCAAGTTACTCAACCGATTTAGACGTGTTTTATCTTGCAGGGCACGAGCCGTCTATTACGAGCTTTTCTTTTTTGTCTAACCAAACACTTTATTTTCCGTAGTTACTCTATATTTGCGTCGTTGAGGAGTATTATTTCATGCTGTTTTTTTTTAACGGTATCGATAAAGGAGTCAATCGCGACTTCGAGTTCAAATGGGGATCTAAATGATACATCGAGTCGAATATTATTTTCAATATCGTTTTTGAAGTCTTCGCAGTTGGTTTTCCCGTTTGTTAGTCTGGGTGGGTTTTCATTTCTAATGATTGACTCGCTCGTTGTTAGAATGACCGAAGAATGATCATAGCAAAGATCAAAGCATTCTTCAACTTTGATTCGACAGACCTTTTACGATGAAAAAAATCGATCAAATCAGGTATAAATATATTTTGAGTATTCATACTATATAATAGGCCGAAAGGCATTAGTATTAAGTTGTTTTCGTTTAATTTAGGGCGCCCGCATGGGGCCAGTAAGATAGTTAAGTAGTTGATAAGTAGGCTAGTTTTTTCATGAATTTTTGTCTAGCATTTAAGTTAGTTTTACAATAAAAATGAATTGAAAAAAAGTATGTTTTGCCTTAAAGTCCCCCCTCCGCTCACAAAACGCTGTTTAAATGAATTAAGCATGTTTTCAAAGCCATTTTCATAAGCCTTGCATCTTAATAGGGAGTAAATATAAGATATCTTCGGAAATGATTGTCTGCTTTTGACTAGTATAGAACAATCTTGCATTGTTTCGACTTCTAATTGAAAATCAATCGAATGTTCGATAAAATCATTTATATAATAAAGGGATGCTCAACCTCTAGCCTTATTCGATGGGTGTAGAGCATCTTTAATCTTTAAGTTGAAATGACTTTTTGCATGAGTTTCGGATATTAAACAGACTCGAAAGATTTCATCTTTTTTGATTGGCTGCACGGGTTCGAACCACTTTGTCTTTTTAGTGAGTAGAAAGGTGCCCCCGTGATAGGTGCTAGTCGGCTCTTTCTCTCTTCAAATGGATCGCTCTTACCCCAGCGCTTTTCAGATCGTCTTCCCACAGCTATCACAATAGGTCTAAAGTAAGCCACTAGAACATGAGTGAATGGTCACTGAAACGTAGCAATCCGGGCAGCAGATAACGGTGCCATCTCCGGGTACATTGGTCTAGCTCGATTTTGTTGACAGTGAACACATCCTTGACGTATCGCTCTTAGTTCCATCTGCAGGCCTAGAATACAAAATTGTCGTCTTATATTGTTGAGTACTGTTTCATGGGAGCCATAATATTGCAGGTCGTGGTAATGTTAGATCAACGAATTGGTCATCAGATGCTGACACTGTCCCAGCTTGAAGTTCCATTCGAGGGATGCCCACATGTCGTCGGGGAGCTACTTGGTCTTAGACGTAATAAACGCGCATTTAATTGAGAGACCTACGCTGATCCGGAAATGCTACAGCTGCCATAACGTTCTCGCTGACAACTACAAAAGTGTGCAACTCAACGCAGACATCATCAGTCGAAACTAGCCGAGAGTATCAGCTGTGAATGCTTAAATCATACACCTGTGGAAGTACCCATACACTCGTTCCATTTTGATGATATAAACGTGCAGAATTGGCATCATCCCAGTCTACAGTAGAACTTCACACTTATTGCAAGATTACTTTTGAAATCACCATGAAGTGTGCAGGAAAGCCAAAAGGATCGAAAACAGAAATAAGTATTCTCAGATACTACCGCTTAGTTGATGTTGATGTTCAAAAGAAAGCAGGTCAATACATACGTCAGAGTTCAACTTCCACTACAAAACAAGAAACTTGGTGATACCATCATCAGTATTAGCTTCTCGCGATCTGGTTCTTCGCTTGTGGGTTCTTACCCTGATGGAGATCGACAGCCAACTTAAAATGTGAAATCCTCCTTTGGAAACGATTTTTTCAAGTTCCCTTGCTAATTTTACAGCTTATTTTTTTGCAGTGCTCTTCCAATTACTCTGTGAGATCTTTTACAATTCCCAGAATAAAGGAGAGTTTGTTTATATTCACATACAGCAAAGTGATGATGCATTGGATGTGTGTTCCTACCTACGTTGCATCCGAAAACGACACGCCTCAAGCCAGTTTCTATAGCTAGTAACTGACTTTTGTTTACCCTAACGTATCTTTGTTTTGAGTAATCGTTAGGAATACCTGTCAACAGTTAACAGGCTGTAAAGTAGGTTGCTAAAGGTAAACCTCTCAGGGTCTTGAACTTTTCCTGGGCAATGATAGCCTCAAATGATTGCCTTGGCAAACTTAGCTTCCTAACCGTGCGAATTTCCTGCAGCATGTACCGCTTTGAAGTGTTTGCTAATTTTTGTTAACCCTCACATAGCCTGTGGTTCTTCGCCATTTTACACCTCTCCGCAACCGATAACCGCTTGATTTGCTCACACTCGAACAATTTATGGTCTTCTTGATATACAAAACATCCGCCTTTGGTGAACTTGGTTGTTACATGGTAAGCAATTTAATGTCCAACACGTTTTTCAGACCTGCCCTCGATTGCCGTCAGCAACGTCAAATTGTTTGCGGCTTTAGTCATGTTATGCAGCGAAGCACATTGAAATTTTCCAACGTACGTGTCAATTCCCTTGCAGCCATTGTCAAATTCAGCTATAACGATGTAGGAAGTTTATCACCAGCTTCTCAAGCAGCATATAATTGTGAAGTTAAGTTGACGAATTGAAATTGAGAAGTTAAAATGTCTTTTCCTGGTATAGTTTGTCCAGTTTTTCTTCCAACCGGCTAGCTGCAGCTTCATATTGAATTTCCCACGACTACTTGTCGACATAACCGATTGTGAACGCTGTTGGTGTACTTTGTTCTTGCCTGTCACGGTCTCATATGATTGTCTAGCAATTACTCCTGTTGGTCGTGATTTATGAACTTATCTGGGACCTGGGTTATGATTGCGTCGCTTTGATCGCTGTGTTTACTTTACACTTATCGCTGCTCCAATCAATCCCAGTCACAGACTCTTTAACGATTGCAAATTTGTAGTAATATCAGTTGTCACAGACGCCACGCTGTACCATCTGGACAGTGACTAGTACTCTGCATCCTGCACAAGAGCTCCCATTAGTGCTTTTTCTGCCACGGCCATATGTATATGTATTTCTTTATTTTAATAATTTGTTACTGCGGATTAGCCATCCTAAAATAATACTTTTTATAGCTTTAATACTTCGTTTTTCAATGAAGTATTTTTGTCGCTTAAAAAATTTCTGTTTGGCGTCCTCATCTGGTAGAGACGCCATTTTCTTTTTGGAATTCGCTCTTTGGGACCGCTCCTAAACCTATGACGCTGTCCTCGCATCTTTCTGATTAAACGAAACTGTTATTGTATTTATTTACTTTCCAAATTTCTATATATAGTTTATAGAAAACAAATTTCAAACTTCTATGATTAGATTTTGATTAAAAAACTTGTGTATCGAAATTCGATTTTTGACATTACATTTAAAAATTAAAAATAAAGTAAAAATGTTTAACAAGTACTTAAATACGAAGATATAACGGGTGATTTTTTAGCTAGTTTGGTTTTGGCAACACTGGTTTTGACAGCTGACGTGTGTTTAGTACCTTGTGTCACTGTCAAACAGCTTCAGTTTGGTTTGCAATTTAACCATGGATCGTCTTACAAATGAACAACGCTTGCAAATTATTGAATTTTACTATCAAAATTCGTGCTCGGTACGAAATGTTCATCGCGCGCTGCTTCCATTTTATGGTCGGCATTCTCGACCTTCTGAGCAGTCTTTTCGGAAGATTGTGACCAAATTTCGCACCAAATTTACTTTGTTGGACATTAAACCACCAACACGTTTACGTACTGTGCGTAGTGAAAAAAATATTGCGGCCGTATCAGCTAGTGTGACAGAAGACCGCGAAATGTCGATTCGGTGCCGTTCCCAGCAGTTAGGCCTTTGTTACAGCACTACGTGGAAAATTTTGCGGAAGGATTTGGGCGTAAAGCCTTTTAAGATACAGCTGGTGCAAGAACTAAAGCCAGCCGACCTACCACAACGCCGAATTTTTGGTGAATGGGCTCTTGGGATCCGCTTTTTTATCGAAAAATTGTGTTCAGCGATGAGGCTCATTTTTGGTTGGGTACGTTAATAAGCAAAATTGCCGCATTTGGAGTGAAGGTCAGCCAGAAGCATTGCAACAGCTACCAATGCATCCCGAAAAAGCCACTGTTGGTGCGGTTTATGGGCCGGCGGCATTATTGGGCCATATTTCTTCAAAGATGATGCGAATCGCAGCGTTACTGTCAATGGTGAACGCTACTGAGCGATGATAACAAACTTTTTTTTGCCCGAAATGGAAGTTCTTGACTTGCATGATATGTGGTTTCAACAAGACGGTGCCACATGCCACACAGCACGCGAAACAATGGCGCAATTGCGAGGCGAGTTTGGTGAACAGTTAATTTCACGTTTCGGGCCGGTCAATTGGCCGCCTAGATCGTGCGATTTGACACCATTAGATTATTTTTTGTGGGGGTATGTCAAGGCTAATGTCTATAGGGACAAGCCCGCTTCGATTGACGGACTGGAAGCCAACATCCATGCATTCATTCGTGAGATACCGGCCGATATGTGTGAAAGAGTATGCCAAAATTGGACTCAGCGGATGGGCTACCTGAGACGCAGCCGCGGTCAACATTTGCATGAAATTATCTTTAAACATTAAATTGCAAGGTTCAAACAATCGATTCAAATAAATATTTCATTCATTTTTTCGAATTTTTTGTGTTTTTTTTTTTTTTAAAAAGTTCTAAACCTCTTAAAAAATCACCCGTTACAACTATAAGATGACTGTGTTTGTGCTTTTTGAAAAGGACGCCCTTTTTGAGATCGATTAATAAAAACGACTGACGTGAAGGGACCAAATTCTTTATTGCCATCCAGGAAATACCATAGAATGTTGCAAGGAAGTGGGAAGAACAACTTTGGCATTTACTACGGTCCATGTTATAGTGAGGAAACCTAGCGACTATTCGGATAGTGGTTCTATCATATTTTTAACATCGACTCAAATATAATTTTTCTCTGTTCACCTCGACAGAATTTTGTTCGCACCTTGTTTTCCTGGCTGTGACGTCTAATACTTTGGTAAAACTTACGAACATCATTCCTAGAGTAGCACATCCTTATACTTCGGTCGCGCTTTTTGTGATCTTTTTCATTTATCTGAAAAGAAGCATGTCCTCCCATACTTCTTTGCCTATAAAGCTCTATGGCGTCCCTCGTCTTCACCTGTAGTTTTGCCTTGTAGATCTCGTTTTTGGTTACGAACATCTCTTGACATTCTTCGTCAAATCAAGCTTTCTAGCATTTTAGACCAAAATATGGATTGCTTGCATCTTGTCCATCGCAATGTAATTAATTTGAATGACCGTACATAGATCTGTATACCGCCATGTCTCATTATGTAAAGGGTGTTTTTGTTTTAGAGGTATAAAACTTCGAATTGAAATAAAACACAAGAAAATCGTTTTAATGTCCATCAATTTGGCTTTATTGGAAGGATAATTTTATGCCAATATTGCTAAAATAAAGCCAAGTCTGGAGGTCCAATTTTCAACCACTTTTTCGAGCATTTGGGGCCGTATGTCGGCAATAATGCCACGAATGTTGGCTTCCAAGTCCCCTAACGATTCTGGTTTGTTGGCGTAGACGAGCGACTCCACATATCTCCAATGAAAATAATCCACATATCTCCAATGAAAACAATTGACAGGTTCATTTCGCGATATAATGCGCTCATCGAATGTTTCCTTCAATAAATCGATTGTAACGTGCGCTGTGTGGCATGTAGCGCCGTCTTGTTGGAACCGAGTCTTATCCACATTCAAAAATAGTCGCTTATCATGGCTCTATATCAGTCTCCATTAAGGATAACAGACTCTCCAGCATCATTTCGGAAGAAGTATGGCCCAATGACTCCACCAGCCCATAGAGCACACCAAACGATCAGTTTTTGTGGATGTAATGGCGTCTCAAGGGTCTCGCGTGGATTCTCTTCACTCCAAATGCGGAAATTTTGCTTGTTGACGTAGCCATTCAACCAAAAATGAGCCTCATCACTGAACAACATTTTGCGAAATCAGCATCTAGATCAATCTCATTTTCGGCCCATACATCAAAATCACGACGCATTGAACGGTCTCGCGGCTTTAATTCTGGCACAAGCTGGATCCCGTAAGGTCGTAAGCCAAGATCTTTGGGCCAAATCTTCCATAAAGTTGATGGACAAAACTCCAATTGCTATGCACGTTGGCGATTCGATTCATTCGGGTCCTCTTCAACACTTTGCCCTACAGCTGCAATTGTTTCCTCGATGCGCACTGTTTGACGTCTCTACGGATGCGTATTATCTCATAGAGTAAACGTAGTGCGAAAATTATCCATGGTTAACCGAATTAATTGCTCTGATGGACGATTATATCAACCATAAAATGGACGGAGCTTGCGATTAACTTCGCGAGCTGAGCCATTATTTTCGAAATAAATTTGCAGAAATTACAAGTGTTGTTCATTTGACATCCCATACTAGCTTTGATGTTATATCGTATCTTTGTAAGGCTAATACTGCTGATTTGCTGTCAGAGAAAATGTATATGTTCTTGTCTGTTATGGAATTATTTAGATTTTCTCTGAGACATATTTCTATAGCAAAGATTTCTGCTTGAAATACGGAGTTACATTTGTCCATGCATGTGTAGATGAGTGTTTTTGTTTTAACACCGTATGCTCCAGATCCAACTCATTTATTTGTTTTTGGTCCATCTGTGTACTATATATGAGAATCATTGGCAAATGTTGGTTTATTCTGTTCCCGATTCTGACGATTTGGGAATGTTACCTTGAAGTTTTGTCTGAAGTCGAATTTGGGTAGACAGTTATCTATCATGGTGATTCCAAGTATTTCATCTTTATTCAGTTCCATGACAATTTCAGGATGGATTAGCTTGGTGTTATCGGCATTATCAGATATGAGCATAAAAGCATTTGTCATGGCTTCTTTCTGTATCTAAAGATGTAGAGGTGGAAGGATTAGGTTTCCAGCGCTTCAGTGGGCGTTGTTCTCATTGCGCTCGTAGTGCAGAAACAAGTTAGTCTATGAAGTTTGTTGAGCTTGTCTTGTATTAACTATTTTTTCTTTTTTTGCCACCATGTGGAAGCTGCATACGTGAAAATTGGTTTGGTTATGGCTGTGTAGAGTCTTAGCATGATTTTGGGGTTCATACTCCAGTTAATACATAGATTTGGGAACCTACTAGCAAATTTGACAATGGTCCGACCTAGATGTTTCCGAGGAAACATACCAGTTCATAATAACTTTTTTTTTATATATGGGGTGCATAGATTGAAATCCAGGACCTCTTCCTTAATTCTGTTTATAAAAGTTGGGGTATTCCCGTAATTTATGATTTTGAGATTGTTTTTGTAAACAATCTTTTGATTCGTTTGCATTATACTTAATTATTATCTGGAGTCTTCTATTGCCACAATAGTCCAATTTTCCTTGCAGTGGTAGGAAGTTCAGGTTAGAGGACTTGCCTCCTAGGTAAGCTGAGCATATAACTGCATCTGTTTTACCTTCTTCAGTGGATAGCTCAACTATTGCCGATGCCATATCTTTATTTGTGTGTTCTGGAATTGGAAAAGTTAGAATATTTTAACTTGATACCTAACAAAATCCTAGACTAACCCACCTGAGAGACCCTTTATCTTGTCCTTGTAAATAAATGGCTCATGGATAAAGGCTATATCTAGGTGATCTGTATTAAATCGATGGCTTAATTAGCATGCTGTAGATGGATTTATGGTAAGATTATTGTTGGGGTGTGTTGGCAGACTTGCCAACAGTTTCTGAGGCTTCTGAGATCTTTAATTTTGAGGACGAATCTTCTGACATCATTGATCGTTGAGGCTCTGCCTTATCGTTTACCACTAGTTTGCTAGTTCCAGAGCTGATTGGATCAGCTGTCTGATGATTTACTTGGGGTTTAACAGCTCCAGAGGTAGTTCCTTTTCCCGCATCGAGCAGTCATTTTTGGGGCGTAAACTTTGGATGAGCTGACGCTCTGTCTTCAGTCTTGAGGTTCTTTATTTTTAATGGTTCTTTGTTTTTACTGGTCTCGTTGATCCTTTTAATCTTATTAGGATTTGCGAGAAGTTGAGGAACAGTTCACATCTTTGTTTCGTGATCCAATCTTTTGAGATCTCATCTACTGCAAAGACGATAGTCTCACCTCCGCTCTTTTCGTCTGTGACCCTGGCGAGTTCTTTGTGGATATTCAATCATTTTGTTTGGCAATCCGAGCAAGGGAGATGTCCTTGGTAAGGTTGTCAGTATCAGGAACGAAGGCAACGCAGGTATGTAACTTGGGAACTTTGTGTCACTGAGTTATACGCAGGTTAGCGTCTTTCCAAGGTTTGATCTTTCCTACCGTCAAACATGAGCCAGGTTTTTGGTTTCTGTGTCGTGGCAGGTGATCGACAGACATTCATCTCTATCTGAGGTCGGTAAAAATCGTAGTAAGGTACATCTCTTCTAGTAGACTTTTCGTTGCTGGCTTTAGCATGCTGTTGGTCTGTAAGAGTCTGCTCCTTGCATTGGACCATAGTGTCCATGAAGGAAAGTCCTGATTTGCTAGGTCTCTCCTGTGCATTCTTTATACCAGCGGGCTAGGTAGTTTTTTTATCTTCCTTTGAGGCAGGTTTATGTTTATTACAAGTATCTTTACTTCACTCTGTGTGTGATCTATGTGTCTTTCTGGTTTCTACTATAGGATAGCTGTCTGTGGAACGGCAGCGTTTGCTGGTGCTGGGTTCACTACATTGTTCTTCTTATTCTTTTTCTCTTTGCACGAGAACAAGCGTATATATGGCTCATTCTAGTCGTTTCGGCTCCTTGGTGTATTCCCATCCCTATAAGAGCAGCAGCGGGTTCAGTGGCGCGATGGTTGGTGCGACGAACTGCCATGCAAAAGGTATGGGTTTGATTCCCAGCCACGACAACACCTAAATGATTTTTCACTGGACCTCCTCTCGAGATGATCTGACAGGTCATCCAAGTAGTATCAACTGTCAAGAAAAGCTTATTTCATATTCGCCGTTCAGAGTCAGCATAAAACAGGAGGTCCCGTCATCGTGCTAGAAGTACACACGCACACAAGAATGGTTGTGAGAAAACTCGGTCCTGGGTACTAACGAGCCTGTTGCACTAAAAGTTTGTATTTTTATAATAGCAATAGCAATTCGACGTTTTTGGGCTCCAGTGAGGTGTTCAATGTTCATACTTCTGCTGAGGCTTTTTTGCACGTGTACTAGCTGCAGTCTCGATACTGGGTACATTTAGTTCACGAGTATCAGTTCTGTCCGAGAATTCGGATGGAGGCCGTGAAGCAGGCGTTATAGGAACTCAGAGTTAATATTGAACGAGAAATAGCAGACGTATCGACCGTTGCGATGCATACGTTCACGTGCGTGGTGGACATACGAACGAAACCGAATTCCATTCATAAAATTGTATTGATATCTCATGTAGTTTGCATTTTATTTCAAAAAATAAGTTGTCAAGTCGTTAATGAAAGACCCTTATTATAATGCGACCATGCAGGTGGCCATGGCTCAGAGGAATGCGTAGTTGACTGCTAAGCCAAACGCTGCGGGTTCGAGCCCCAGATTCTGCATTTGTTTTCTACGAAAATTGCCAGCTTATCTGAGGCCACCTGTGCAATAATATGAGACAATATAAATCTATGTCTCCTCCTCTGTGCCACGTAGGCTTATGTTATACGTCTTTCCTTCTATGTATCTATCTGTCTCTCTCTGTTGTATAAATATCTTGAGCTTTCTCAGCCGATGGCCTCAGTCGGCAGTGCTGTTATGTGCCTGTAGTTCGTTGCACTCATGTGCGAAATACTGTGATGTCAATGTCAATGTCAATATAATGCGACGATATTGATATCATTGGTTGGTGTCAACGAGATATTATAACCACGTTTGCTAGAATAGAGAAGGAAGCGATATAAATAGATCCAGCAGTAAATGAGGGTAAAACTAAGTACATGCAGTCCTCACTTAAGGACACACAACATTGACGAATTGGACAGAACGTCACCATTGACAGATATAACTTTCAGGTAATACGGGACTTTATCTACTTCGGCTCCGCTTTTAAAAGTGCAAAAAATTTGAGAAATTTTCTTTTACTTATTGCGGCTTTTTTAATAATTCAATCATCGGTGAGTTGGTTTGAAAACAAAGCTTATGAATTTTAGATCATGATTATCCAAAAATATTTTAATTTAAGTTTTCTCGGAAACAAATCATGGTCATTGAAAATCAATAAGTGCATTGGTTTTGCGAAAGATATTGACATCATCGGTAGGTCCCAGCGTGCCGTGATAGAAGCGTTCACTGCGATTGAAGAACAGCCGAAATCCGTTGTCCTTGAGGTAAAAGATGATATTAACAAAAAAACATACATCTGTCCACCATCTAAGACAAAACTTCACTATTTTTAGCAGCAATTTCGAAATAGTTAAGGAGTTCCCTACCTTGAAGTAAACATGACACGAATGACACTCTAGTGGAGATCCGGCGAAGAGTTACCCTAGGAAATCGTTGCTACTTGGGTTTGGCGAAACAACTGGGTTCAAAACTATTAACTCGAAGGACAAAATGTGTGCTCTACAAAACCCTTATCCTGCTGGCTGCTAGTTCTGCTTTATGGCACCGAGTGCTGGACGATTAGCAAGAAGAGAGAGCTGATACTGGGCTCCATAGAGAGAAAAATACTTCGTCGGATTGGCGAATGGAGGAGAAGATACAACCGCGAACTCTATGAGCTGTACCAAGATGTGGAAGTGGTCCAAAAAGGCAAAACAATTCGACTACATTGGCTCGACCACATCGAGCGAATGGACAATAATGCTCCAGCTAAGAGGGTCTTCGAATCACAGCCTCTTAGGTTCGAGAAGTCAAAAACCAAGCCATCGCAGATGCCAGAGCCCTTGGTCACGACAACTGGAAGCAGCGAGCTCGACATCGTAGAGGATGAAAGGCTGCAGTGTCTCAGGCAGAGACTCTTCAGGGGTCGGGAGCCCGATAAAAAAGAGAGAATACAAAAACTTTTTGTCAGAAATTTAACGAAGAATTAACTTGCCAACCCCTGTTTCTTCGGGCTTAGAGCCAATTCAGTAGTAACGCACTCACTTAAACTACTAAGGAGATCCTATAAAAGAAATTGATGATTCCAGTCCTGCTCAACGGCGCTGAAGGATCGATCGTATCAAAAGTGGATTATAAAAGGAAAATTCTTTGGAGACAGAGATTCAACAAAACTCCGCATTGGACGTTTAAGCTGGCTAGTGTGTGTTTAAAATTGCGCAGATATGGAAAACGAGTTATGTGTGCACGACTGGGTCGTACGTAACTTTCTCTTATGCGTAAGATTAAACATCAAGCATGCAAGAATTTGAAGATTTTCATAATTTGGTAAAATTATAGAAAATCTGTACAATACATTATTCTTGGTTAAGGATGTTAAAACATAGAAGAAAAACATTAATGGAAGTATAACAAAAGAACTTCGGTTCTGGAATTTGAAGGAAATTGGCCTTCATGTGGGATTGTTATAAATAAATCAAAATCTCGAGGTCGAAAAAATGTTTCGAAAACAGTATCATCCTCTTTTGCAAGTGAAGCATATATACATAGCATATATCTTCCTATCTTAGCGTTATCCTACCACAGCACCGGCTTAACATCATTCGTCGGTAGAAGCTCATAATTTTTATCCATGGACTAGTAGAAACAGTTCTTAGTCGGAACGTTAGCGCATATAAATTGTAAGCTGGCATTTGCTGATGTCTACCAAAATTACACATCATCATCCAAATGATCTTGTCATATGCTCACTGTTACAAGGACTCTATTAAATTTTAAGCCGGCCTATCCCATCGTATTTGATGATTCATAGTGATGTGTGCTTTGTATCAGCATAGGTTGTTTGGTTTCACTTTTTATAAATATAAACCGTTAATTCAATGCATATATTTATACCTTAAGCGTATATTCGCTTTGATACATATAGTTTGTACCATAGAGATATTATTTAGGTAGATATACCTGAAAATATATGGTTTGCTTCGAACATTGATCACTTAAGTCTTCAACGCCCACTTTTTGGGGGCGGTGTTATATCAAAACTATTTGAAATTATCCTGATGATAAGGGATTTTTTGGGATTGATTGGGTGTTGTAGAACGAGGGTAGACTCTGACTTGCTAAACGATAATCGCAAGTGTTGATAATACGACGAGAAACAGCAACGCTATAAACAGCCAGGTTAGAATGGCACGGAATTAATACCCGGCCTGCTGTCCCAGGTCAGGCCCCTTGAACAGATATGGTGGCGGATGAACCGAAAGGCCAACGGCAACGCTCAATCCCGTAGTGGATACTGATGGCCCGTGTCCTAGGTGTATCTTATAAATTGATAATGGCCATCCAGGTTGGGGGCTGTGCCTTAGGTTACCAACCAAAAAGTATGTTACGAAGCAACCAACAGCTTCGGAAAGGACTGATTTTATTGTTGACGACCCTGCTAAACGAAAAAGGACAACGACGTTCGTATCTGGAATGAAATATGAGAACATTAAACAGGAGAGGTGCAAGCGAACAACTATCGGAAGTCCTAAACTGCTACAAGCAGACATGACTGCCATCCAGGAAATACGATGGGATGGGCCGGGCAAAAAGAGGATGAAAAGCTGTGACATCTACAACGGACCGTGTTATAGTGAGCAGAAACAGCGACTATTCGGATGCGGATTTGTTATAAGTGCCAGACTTAGGCAAGAAGAAGTTTGCCAACATAAGCCTTATATGCGCGCACGGCCCAACGGATTAAAAAGATGATATAGCTTAGGATTGCTTCTACGAGTTCCTTGACAAAGGCTATGAGCGACTACCGAAGTACGATGTTAAAATCGTACTGATAGATTTTAACGCAGAGGTAGGAAGAGAAGACATCTCTAGCAGTATTGTCGGAAAACATAGCATACACAACAACACGTCTGGTAACGGACTTAGGCTAATTGACTATGCTACGATACGAAATGCCTCTATAGCCAGCACACGGTTTCCTCACCTCGATATCCATAAGAGGACATGGCGGTCTCCAGATCAAATAACGGTCAACCAAATTGATCACATTGCGATAGACAAGAGGAACGCATCCGTATTTTGGATGACCGAACATTCCGAGGAGCCAAGGTAAAAATGCGGATATCCAACACGCCACAACAATCCAGAAATACTATGAAAAAATTAAATGTCGATAGACTGCAATCGCAAGAGACCGGCAAGAGCTTCGCACAATGCGTATCCCTTAACCTCTCGATTAACACCATACCACCAGCATCGAATGTCGAAGAACAATGATGTGCTAGGTTTCTAGCGCCCACCAACAAGAAACCACTGGTGGTTTGATGAGGATTGCCGACAGATGCACGCAGCTAGGAACGAAGCCTACAAGCCTCAGCTGCAGGTAAAGATGAGAGCTGCCATTGAGCCATATAGTCAAAGAAGAAGGGAAGAATACCGGCTTTTCCAAGAGAATAAAAAAAGAGAAAGAGACACATACAGGTGCCACTCCAGGAACGATGTTCGCAAGTTTTACTAAAGTATAAAACGTCAAAGCCCAGGATACAAGGTTGGATCAGAATCCTGTCACAACCGATCAAATTTTCACACTCCGACACATCCTGAAAAAAAACCCAAGAAGTCTAAATCGATACCCACCATCTATTCATCGAATTCAAAGCCGCATACGACAGCATTGGTAGAGACGAACTATACACAGCCTAGTGTTGGTATACCGCCCAAACTCGTCCGTTTGTTGAGGATGACGATGGATTATTATCGCTGCTCCATCAGGGTCGAAAACGACCTCACCGACACATTCGATACCAAATAAGGATTTACGCAAGAGGATGCGCTGAGATGACAGCGCGTCCTCTTGCGTAAATCCTCACATGAGACTTCTTCAATTTGATTCTTGAGAGGATTATGCAAAACTCCAGTGCCAACAACAGAGGCACAATTTTCCATAAATCGGTGCAAATGCTAGCAAACGACGACGATATTGACATCATTGGTAAGACTTAAGTTGATGTCATAGCTACGTTTGCTAATAAAGAGAATGACGCGGCAAAAATGGTTTTAGCAGTAAATTAGGTTAAGACTAAGTATATGTTGTCAATGCGAAAGGATACACAACATTAACGAATTGGATAGAACATTACCATTGACAGATATCATTTTGAGGCAGTACGGAAATTTGTCTATCTCGGCTCCATTATTAACTCTGTCAACAACATCTCGTCGGAAATCAAACGAATAATTACTCATTCCAAGCGCTGCTTCTTAGAAGGCAATTTAGTAGTAAAGCCTTCACTCAAACTAATAAGGCGATCCTGTATAAGACTCGGATCATCCCAGTCCTCTACGGCGCTGAAGCATAGATCATCTCAAAAGCGGATGAAGAAATCCTTGGCCGATTCGAGAGGAAAATTCTTCAAAAAATCTTTGGTCCCGTTTGAGTTTATGGACTATTTAGACGAAGATTCAACCAAGAACTATACGAGCTGTACAGCGACTAGTCCCTGGTCAAAAAAACTCCACATTGGACTTTTAAGATGGCTAGGACATGTAGAACGAATACTCCGGCTCGCAGAGACTGTGATTTCCAGCCAGACGTCGGACGCAGTAGAGGAACCCCTCGCGCACAAGACACGAAGCGCACAAACTGGAGGCAATTAGCTAAGGACCTGGCTAATTGGAGAGGCATGATGATTGATCATGGAAAGATTTACAAACGAGCAACGATTGCAAATTATAGAAATTTATTATGTGAAAATCAGCTTTTTTCATCGAAAAATTGTGTTCAGCGATAAAGCTCATTTCTGGCTCTACGGATACGTATATATGCAAAACTGTCGCATCTGAACTGATGAAAAGCCAAATCAAATACAAGAATTACCGATGCATCCCGAAAGATACGACAGTTTGGTGTGGTTTATGGGCTGGTGGCATCGGTCAATTTTTCTTCACAGGCGACCGTGGAAGAAACGTTCAATGGTAATGGCAAAGGATATCGAGGATATCGAGCCCTGATACGCTACTTTTGTTTGCCCCAGTTGGCTGAATTGAACTTGGTTGACATGTGGTTTCATCAATACGGTGTCACATGCCACACAGCGCGTGAAACAATGGAAATGTAAAAGACGTTAGTCGTTAAATGTAAAGTCGTTAGTCTTTGTGAATAAGCCAAACACGATTGAAGCCTTACAGAGTAACATAACACGCGTAATTCGTGGAATATAAGGAGAAATGCTCGAAAAGGTGACGTAAAATTGGACCTTCTGAATGGACCATTTGAGACGGAGCCGCGAACAACATTTACATGAAGTTGTCTTTAGATCGTAAATGGCAAAGGCCTATTTATTGATTACAAAAAAAAATTGGAATAATTGATGCAAATTTGAGTAGATTACTCGATTTTTAAAAAACAACGCTTAAAAAATCACCCGTTATATCTGAGAAGTAGATACACACATCTTGACAGATTCAGATTTTGACAAGCAGTCAGTACACCACCCAGTGTATCTCCCTTTTGGAAGCGTTACAAGATACAAGCTACAGATACGCATTCTGGGCAGCACTTTACTGTTGGCCTCAACCAACATCCATCTCCAATTGTTCGCGGTTGAATCTTCGTTTCCATCATCCGTCAACGCAAACGGGAAAGAAGATTTTTTCGCTCAAAACGACCAAAGAGATATTAATCCGCTTTTGATACGATACTGGGACTGGGATGATCGGAATCGTGTATAGAATCTCCTTAGTATTTCGGGTGAAGGCTTTGGTACTAAATTGCCTTCTTATCTCGAAAAAAACTTCGGCTGGCAAGAGTAGTTCGTTTTGTTTTATTTCTGACGATATGTTTTTGTCAAAAATAATAGCGTAGTTAAAATTGTCCTGTAGATATATCTGTCAATGGTAATGTTCTATACAATTCGTCGATGTTGTTTGTCCTTTCTTGTTGACAGCATATGCTTGGCCTTACCCTCATTGAAAGCTAAATCCAAATTGCTGCTTCCTTCTCTATATTAATACGTTGAGTCCGACCAATGATGTCCATTTCGTCGGTGCATGCTAGTAGTTGCTGTGACTTATGGAAGATTGTGCCTTTGGTATTGGCTCGGGAGGAGACGTATGTCTATATTGTTTTGTGGTATAGTGGCATTTCATTTCGCAGCGAAGTTAACTAGCCTAAGTAAGTTGGCAGACGCGGTGTCGTGTAGGAGGAGCTCGTGGAAGCAGTCTATCACAAAATCATCATTTTCCTCCTACGCTTATGTTGGCGAATTGGCTTTGTTGTTACAATGCGTTCGCTTGTGTTTTGAAGGAATAAGACTTCTTGTCTAAGTCTGGCACTTATAAAAAAACCACATCCGAAAAGTAGCTGTTTCTGCTCACCACAACGGACCGTAGACCGACAGTTTTTCATACTCCTTTTGTCCTGCCTATCCCGTCGTTTTTTTTTTGATGGCGGTAATATCTTATTTGTACTAGCTTAAGGCTTTCGCTGGCTGTTCGGCTGACTCTTTTCTATTTAATATTTACTCATTCCAGGTTCAACTACATCGTAGTCCATCCCTTCCAATCCGCATATTCTGTGCCATTCATTCTGATCAGGCTACAACATTCAACCAAAATTATTAAACTATATTTCATGAAATTTCTTTTTTCGAAAATTGGATAGAAATACTGCCATTACAACATGCTATTACAATATGTAAGGTGACATGTCTAAGTACGCCCCTCCATAATTTCTCATACAAGGTGGGCCAGAAGAAGTCATCCGATGTTGTTTGGCCTTCAGAATATTATTTGTGGCTCGCGCAGTGTGTGTCGTTGCTCCGTCCTGTTGGAATCACATGTCCTCCAGTCCTAATTCGTCCAATTGCGTCAAAGAATTCGGCTAACATGGCCCTATAGCGTATATAGTTGTCGTTTGACCAGCGGCGTTCTCGAAAAAAAAAATATCGGGCCAGCATGAACAGCGCACCATGCAGTAACTTTGAGCCCCAGAAGTTTTCTTGTTCACGTACCCGCTGAGGTGGAAATGAGCCTCAACGCTCATTATGACTTTGGTCGAAAAATCGTCCACTTCGATTATTCCGCATTCTTGGGGAGTGTCTTCTACATCTTTCTAGTCCACAAATGTCTAGACAGATTTGACATTATGGCGGCCATTTGCAAAAATAAAAGCATCTTCCAATAGGGTGATCTCTTTTGGCCCAACTTGTACATGATTTTGAGTATTATTTTGATTTATTTTCCTGTATCTGCTTGCACCAGTTACTTTATATTGTACAGAATAATTTCGGTAACACTCTGTTAACAAAAAAGTTAACACATGCCGTATTGGTCGTCAAATCCAATGTAAGCCTCAAGTGTATTCCTTTAAACATTAGATGACAAGTAGTGACAGGATAATAAGTAAAATTAGATTGAATTGTTGATTAATTAAAAAAATGTATTTGCCTCTGCAAAGTACACAGGTTATATACAACAATGAAATCTACTGTATGTACCCACATTTATGTATCTCGTTCAGTGTGTTTATACAAACAGTTTTTCAAAATTTCTTTTTATTCTTCATCTAGACATTAACTCCTATGTGGAACAGGATTCAACGTAAACAATTGAATGAATATGTGTATTCTATCTACATGGATGCTGAATTCTCCTTACAGTTGAATACTAATTCTTTTCATTGTTTACAATTCACGTGTTTTGATATTTATACGAACATGTTCTTCACACTACATATGCACACCACTGTCATGGCAAGCCAACGCCAGGCGGATAGTTCCCTTTTTTCTAAAGAAAAAAAATCAACCTCACTACCGCATTACGTCTTCCGTTCGATAAACGTTTCCAAACTGTAGAAATAAAACAGAAACACATTAATAATAGTGCACAGTACATGTATATGTGAATGGATATCTTTAAATGTTTATAATTACCTGCATCCTACATCCGTATACGTTTAGACATATTTATAGTTATAGATGTTAGATATACATGTGGATGGGCGCTCACCTTAATAGATAAATGGAAAAACTGCTCATTGGAAAATTCTCTTTTAAAAATATAGGATGCTCACGCCCAAATACCAACCGAAACAAATACAAAACAAAAAAAAAACTTTCTCCGTTTATTCTTAACAAAGCACAAACAAAAAAACCAAAATCTTGAGAAAAAACAGATTTTTTTGTTTAAGCAACAAAAAAAATATTACATATCCTTATAACTAGAAAGAGAGAAAGTCATACGTTCTCTCACAGCGAATTTTTCAAATTGAAACTGAATAAATAAATTTGAAAATTCTATTTTCGTCTCATTCACATTTGGTTTACACAGACGAGTTTTTGAGCGTCTTCAGCGTTAAGATTATGATGGCGATGGGTGGATGCCAAAATGACGACTTTGAATCCTAAGAATACGACGAAAAATTCGAATTCATGGAGTGTGGGTGCAGTGCGTCGCGGCGCGTTTAAGTGATCACACCAAAGCAAATTGTTGCGCTCGAACCAAAAGTTATAAGAAAGTTAATAAAAAATAATAAAAAAATAAATTATTTCTTAAGTCAGATTTAAGAAGACTTAAAAAAAAACACACTATTTTTGTTAACAATATAAAAGTGATTTTTGTTAAAAAAGTTTGTTGCTGTAAGATAATCATTTAAGTTTAAAAAGTGTATTCCGGTTGTGAAATATTTTTTTTTTATAATTGCGGCCATTGGACTAAAAATAGGTGGGTTCCCTAAAAAAAACTAGTAATCATATGGTGAGTCAAACTAAAATGTTTTTATTACCATATCATGTATATATAAAAGTATAATAAAATAAATATACGATGACAGGTGACGGCCTCAGATATTAATCATAAAAAACTACGATTAAGTTTGTAGGAATAATTAAATGTCTATATTTAATACCGCAATCTAAATAAAATCAATCGTGGTAAATGTAGGGCGAATACGCAATAAATTTACCAACGAGTACACACCCAATAATTTATTCGGCAAATTACACGCCTTTCATCAAGTAGATACCTCAAATTTGAAATACTTAATGGAAAGGCTTTAAAATAAAAATGGACAAAAAACGCCACACTCGTATGAAAAGAGATGTCTTAATAAAAAAAAAAAGTATTTACTTATTATTTAAATGGTGCATATAGTTGCAAATTTGACCACGCCCATTGTGAGTAATGTTTTTTTTTATTGTTTATAATTTTTTGCTCCTTTGTTATATAAATATATTTAAATCATTTTTATGATTTTTATTAAAATTAAAAATTTTTAAACATAAAAATATTAATAAGATAAAATATACAAGCTCTTATACCTTATTATTAATTAATAAAAGGAATTGATGAAATTTTCTTGGTTAGTGATATAAAGTATTTTAACCAATTACCATAATAGTTGCCATAATAGCAGTATAATAAATTCTTAACGTAATTATGATGGTCCTTACACATTTTGACTGTGTAAATTCATTTTATAGGATATACCCACTAAGTTTTAGACAGCAGATGATAAGTCTATACTATTTAATCGAATGGTCCAATACGTTAAATTAACAATTTTTGAAATATATAAAAAAATCTGGATTACCTATTTGAAAAGTTATTAAATTGAGTTTAAGAAAAATCGAGGGGACTTAAAACTAAAGGAACTCAGCTGGTACTAAAAAAGTATTTTCTTGATACATATTTATAAATTATTTAACATTAAGTGACCAATGAAGAAAATAGTGATTAATAATGGTAATATTGTGATTGGTAACAATGTACTGATAACGTTTTTTCGCCTATTGATATAAAGGTTGAATTATAGGAAATAAAACAAATATTTGCTGGACATTCGGCAATAAGTAACACCAAACTCCGAATTTTAAATTAAATATAAACTAATTAGCCTCTACCCAAGTATATAATTAGCACACCACCCATGGAGCACTACACTCCACATCTTACCTATCTCTCTCCAAGGTTAGGATGTTATGAGCAGGCGCAAATAAAAACAAATTAAGCTGCCCGCAAAAAATCTTTAATTTTAAAATCTCCACTTGATTATTAAAAGGGCAATTTAGTTTCCCCTAAATTTTATGGAAAATGTAAATATACATATATATATATATATAAATATATATATACAATAAATGTAAATAAAAACATAGCTAATTTGAATACTTATGGTTGTTTATTTATACGCAATCTTATTCATTTGGACTTATATGTCAAGATTGGGATAATAATTCTTCTAGTTGTTCTCCGATCAAATGACAAAGTAAATACGTTTATAGGTTACACCGCTCTTTGCCATCTATAGCAACGTTCGCTAATTCATAATCTCAGTTTAACTTCGAGCCCTTAATAAGACTTTCCTGACATAGACTTTCCATCGTATGCATTTAAAGTTAAGATACAATAATATATCGATAACTTTTGGTTTCTAAACTAAAGACAACCCTGCTTCCGTTTGCAATTGTAAAAGGTTCTCACTCTTCATTTATTTAAACGATTGTTTACCATGAAGATTTGAAGAAGACCTAAAGATAAGTAAAAGAAAAATTAGTAATTTACAAAATTTATTACAATGGAGATCAATTGTAAGGCTATAAAAAAATTAATTTAACACTCACTGATGTTTTTATAGTTTGATTAACTTAGTCTACTTAGTATTCGTAGTCGTCAAAGATTATTATAATTAATTGATTTAATTCAAGTAAAAGAGTCAACGACCTTAACGATTGCTGTTCTTATTATGTATTTGCTCGTTAATAATTCGAATTCAATAGATTTATATATCATTTATGAAACATAGTCATATACTCGTTGTAAGTCTTAATTTTTTTATTTAAACAATGACCAAAATCAAAGTTTTTCTGAAAAGATGTCATGGCAGGTCTTCGAAAGCGCTTGCGCTTGTTCAATAGGCACGAACAACGACCACATTTACCAAATGGGATTAGCCTAGCTCAAAATGTAAGACCAAAAAGATCGGAAACAGATAGATGGGAGGAGTGACGGACAGTCATATCGACAATCATGGATAGACCGACTCAACTAACGATTTTAATTCGGTCCATATACTTTAAGGTATATCTATCAAAATTATTTCTCTATGTTACAACCTATGTAAAAAGGCTAATATACCTCTAGGGCATATTAACATACTAGAAGACTCCAATCTGCACTGAACTTAAAATCGGAGGTCTCTGGTATCACAGTCTGAACTCTTACGTATAAAACTGCCAAACGAATCTTTAATAGTAATATCTGACTTTAAATGCCCTTACTGGACCTGAAACCTAAGTTTTGCTATCATTTGTTTGCGCAAACCACACATAAATGGAATGGAGAAGCTTGGTTTGAAGACTTATATGGGTCGAAAATGCCTGATATTTCATTAAATATTAGAATTATCTCATTATCCCTTGTTAAAGTGATAACGTAAAGAGAATTTCCCCATTTCTGTGTATAACTGCAACTTCTTTATGCCAAATATTTAATTTTTCGATCCTATCATGCATAAATAGGGTCGTGTGTTTTTTTTTACAAAATGTAGAGACCTTTACTATCTAAAGAATTTGCTTACATCAAATGTCCTTAAACATATTATTATAAAAAATATTAAAAAAAAAAACAATATAATACACGCATTCTAATTATACCCTATGCCATAGGGGTATATTAGTTCTTATACATAGTATTGTAAAATAGAAAAATAATTTAGCTCGCTATACCTCAAGGTATATGGATCGATTCAGAATCGATAGCTGTCTATCCGTCCGTCCTCCCGTACGTACTAGTTCTTGAGACATA
This sequence comes from Rhingia rostrata, assembly GCA_949824845.1. Classification (NCBI taxonomy): domain Eukaryota; kingdom Metazoa; phylum Arthropoda; class Insecta; order Diptera; family Syrphidae; genus Rhingia; species Rhingia rostrata. The sequence goes on along the minus strand of OX463757.1, from coordinate 75,983,057 downwards.
CATTTTAAGCTAAAATGATGTAATTCTGTACACGTGCTAGTTGTTGCTCCTAGCAGAACAAGTGTTAAAAATGTTTTGAATCTGCTCACTGCCACGCCCCTCTTTATAAAAAACAATTTTTTTTTATTAACTGTGAAAAAGTGTCTAAACAAAATATCTAGACAATTCTAATGTATATATTTCGTCTATATATTCGACCACTTTTTTGGGACGTTTTCAGTTAATATTTTTGATAAAATTTTGAAATATTTTTTGAAACTAATAACGGATGGGCGCAATTCCAAAAAACCACTTCTTTGGGTTCCACTGTAATTGTAATGTTAGAATCAATCAAAGTCTCGAGGTCGAACATTTTCACGAAAACAATATCTTTCTGTTTGTAAGAGAAAGTTAAGAATGTGGATGCAAAATTATTGGTTATGATAATATAAACGTTTCGTCCATATATAAATTTAATTCACGCCCACTTTTTGTAGGCTTTTTTTTATATATAAACCATTTGTATACCATACTCCATAGAATAAACAGTCGAAAAACGTTGTTTTTTGTCGAAATATAAAAGATTTTGATAAACTGTCTGAACAATATGTTGTGACAATTGCATTTTCTATATTTCATCGACCTTATGCTCACATTTTGGGGATGTTAATTTTAACGATGGGATGGGATAGGGTATTAAACGATGCGCGCAGCAGACTGTAGTCTTCTCGTGTTTTTTTTTTTTGGTTTGTCAAAACTCGAAGCTTGGTTGGAAGTGTGTGTGAATGATTTAGATACACTTTGCATTTGGTCAGCTTGCTTTAACGAAAAGTTGGTATAAAGGTATTGATCCAAAACCGATTGACCCAATTTTCGATGTTAAAAGTTGTGTGACTGAAATGATTGTAGAACAGTGTTCATAATTTAGAATGATCTTCGTTGCTATATGTGGTCTGCTATTCTATTTTTAAGCCAACCTTTTAGAATACCTTTCGCTTCCACCATTAGATAATCACCGGCCAACACGATACTCCCACAAGGGGCCTATCCCAAAATCAGGCTAAAACAAGATTTAGGGCTCCGGCTTCCTGTGGTACCATACTTTAGTCTATTGTGAAATTCCGCACCTTTTTTTTATGAAGTTACTAAGTCACTACTAATTAATGTAAGTAATTAGCAGCAACACCAAATAACTTTTTCTACTTCATGCACCATTGACTATAATTGGTTATTGAACACGTTTTACAAACGTCCTTATTAAAAAGAAAGAGTATCTGACTACATTGTGTAGCGAAATCTCTATTCACAATCTTTATAAAACTTGTTCTTTTAGCAAAAGCAAAATAAATAAAATCTATTCTCACGCCAAGTTTTAACTGCCAGGCGGATGCGGACCTACATGAAGTGGATTTGTGTTGGTTCACGACGGGCTTTTACAGTTAGCTGCTATAGCCTCATTCGCCGCAAATGACTTAGTCCTGAATGAACGAAATTTGCTGCTTTGCTGCTGCTGCCTTTATCTACCACCCGAGGGCGAGCCCAGTAGGAGCCCAAACCCCACCTGGGATTGAGTTAAAAGAAACTAGATCGTGTGACTATATTAGCAAGAATTATTTTCGCCATTAAAAATTAAGAATTTACTTAAAATTTACTTTCCTTGGATGATGAAATTGGACGATCCGTTATCGAGGTATAAGCGGTCTTACGCATGCCAACTCTGTTTTCTTTTATTTGGCAGTAGCAGCCATTCATTTTTAAGGTTTCAAGCCATGAACAGAGCTATTTTAACACATTATTTCAAAAATTGTGTTAAAAAATTGTTACATTTATACGTTATTGTATTACTATTTGAATATATGATTGCAACATTTTGATTATGTATGGAATATTAGATTATATATATGACTCAGATCTGCTCATAATTTTTTGTTGACAAAATTTGGTTGAGTTCGTTTGAGCGATCAGATAAACGCTCTATTGATACTGTGGAATACTAAATTAATGTAAAACTTGGGAGTCTGTGTCCTTCATTCGCTTGCTCCCGTTCTAACATTGGATTAAACTGTTTTTTTTTCTAGATCATTCCTGTTTCCTACTCATTATGATGCCGGATGTAAAAATTCTGTAAAAGTTTATATACAATATAAAATCACACGTTAAATTCCAGGGGGAAATCCTAACCTCTAAGTAGCAGGTGTAGTAGTCAGTAGCTTATTGTTCACCTTGACGCTCATCCCTTTTCTATCGAAACTTGTAATAATTCTCATTCTCATAAAGCTCGTATGAATGAATGTTTTTTTATTTTCAATGAATTCAAGCCCGTAAATTCAGCCATTCATCCTCTTCGATCCTGGGATGGTCACATTTGCGCCTTTGCATCAAAGCATTAAACCGGAAAATTCGTTTGGTTGGACTTATTGTTCACTCGCTCGATTTGATGGCAAATCCCCATATTGGTACCTTCTTATCCTGTGTCTTCTCCTCTACCCGCCTTAATCGGAGGCAAATACAATACAAATACATGCACTGTATTCACATGGAAATTTTGTTTAAAAGTAAGGTAAGTCCATAATAATATTTATTTGTGTTGTGAGCAGTATCATCGATAGTTCACATACGAGCCGCATTAAACATTCATCGAATGTAGCTCTCAGGATATTAAATTTATTTTTTTAAATTACATAGCACTATGATCTCAGTACAGCTTTACACAACTGGTTTTTGTTGCGGGACTTAGATGGTCATCTACTGTTTTTGAAACCATATACTACTTTGAATAAACCATGGTTTAATTTAAAATAATTAATTTAATTTAATATAATTGAATATATACAATTTTTTAAATCAACCCGATCCAAACAAAAATCAGAATTGTTGCTTACCAAATTAAACATGCATATGCATCGTGTAATTGGTTTTATGAGAGTACGACATTAACAAATTTCGCTCCCTTATTAATTCTATTGAAGCATACAAATTAATAAGAGAAATCAATTCCGGTGAAACAATATGATAATTTAGTTTTAGAATATCGCGAACAAAAATGATACAAGATGCTTTACGCCTGAAACTTAAGGTTTGCAAGCCTATTTGTTCACATCTTTTATCATAACTGATATATTTATCATAATTTCGTAGAAAGAAAAGGATTTGACATAGGGATCCCACTCTTAGTAGTTCAGCGCACTTACCACTAGGATACTGCATTGATTATGTGGTGTTTTAAGAATTGTATTGTAAATGACAAATTACCAACATCAACACGATCATTAAATCTAGAATGATAAAATAAAATAAATCATAAGATATGTTAATTTTATGTAGATGTTGCTATGGCAATGTATTAGGCATTGAAGTTTACCAAGTTTGTCACGATCACTCATGAATGTGAATCCCGGTATGATATTTTTTCGGGTTACTATCCATCATCACTCATGAATGTCATTCCTCAGTTTTGCTTTAGCAGCAGAGTTAGCAGGGTTTCAATACAATTTAAAAGTCTTTATCTTTGCCACTTTTGAATAGATTATCCGCGCTGTCCTTGCACATTGGAAGTCAAATATAAATATACAGGACGCCAGAAAGGTATACTACTTTATTTGTTTATAATTTTTGATATCTCCACAAAAAGAAGTCCAGAGCAGTCAAGTCAGGCGACCGTGGAGGCCAACCAACATCACCATTTCTTGAAATGTCTTGTTGTAGAAAGAGGTCTGGCTGTATGCGATGTGACACCGTCTTGTTGATACCACATGTTGATCAAGCCCAAAGGATGCAGTTGTGGCATTAAAAAGTGTTCAATCATATCACGATATCGCTCCCCATTCACAGTTACCGTAACGCCGTTTTCATTTTCAAAGAAGTAAGGTCCAATGATTCATCCTGACCAAATTGCACACCAGACTGTGCAATAATTTGAGGGTTATCCATTGCCCAGAACCGCCTATTCTATTTGTTCACAAATCTATTTAAATAAAAATGTGCCTTGTGATTAAGATTTTTTCATGAAAATCGGGGTTGTCATGGGCTGGCTGTAACACCCTTTTGGCATATGTACGGCAGCGTAAATGGTCTTGTGGAAGAAGCTCTTGTGTCAACTGAATCTTAAATGGAAACAAATGCAAATCCTTGTGAAAAATTGTGACCAAAGTTGTTCTTTGACAAAGCTCCTGAGCACGGCTTCGAAATGAGGTTGATGGATTGTTTTGAACACTTCCTTGAGCAGCAGTAATGTTTTCAGTCGATCTTGCAGTACGTTTTGGTTGATGCTTAGGCCTGTCACCTACAGACTCTCTTTTTTCGAAATCATTCACTACACGATAAATAGTGCGTTTTGTTGGCACGTTGTTTCTCCCAAAAATTTCACGTAACTTTCTAATCATCACAGTAATCGATGATTGATTTTGATATCTAAAATATTTTAACGATTAAAACACGTTGGTTTATCCAATATTTTTCCATAATAAATTTGCCACGTGTCCTCTCTAAGATTACCAAATTGAACTGTCAAGACTAATGTTTAGCAAAATGTCGGCAAAACAAAGTAGTATACATTCCCGGCGGACACCCAGTACAATGACATAGAAAGAATGGCACTCATCGCCATTCACCATCATCCATCATCCAACACACATGAATGCGTAATTTAATTTTGTTCGCACCAAATATTCAAAAATTGTAAAAATAAATGTTGCCCGCGGCTCTGCTTCAAATGGCCCATATTGAAGGTCCAATTATGCGTCACTTTTTCGAGCATTTCGGTCTGTATTCCACGAAATACGCGTGTTATGTTATCCTGCAAGGGTTCAATAGTGTTCAGCTTGTCCACATTGACTAACGACTGAACATAACCCCACAAGAACTCGCAGGGCCATTTCGAGAGATAAGCTGCTCACCAAATTCATCCTTCAACATTTCTATTGTTTCACGAGCTGTTTGGCATGTGGCACCGTCTTGATGAAATCACATGTTAACCAAGTTCAACTCAGATAACTGGGGCAAAAAAAAAGTCGCGTGTCTTTTGGCTCGATATCGTTCGCGGTTGACGGTAACGTTTCTTCCATAGTCGTCTTTGAAGAAAAATTAACCGATGATGCCACCAGCCCGTAAACCATACCAAACTTTCGTTCGTGGCATGTGGCTGTAGATCACTCCAGATGTGACAGTTTTGCTTATTTAAATATCCATTGAGCCAGAAATGAGGTCGATTATAACGACCATTATGTGGTCGTAACAAACGGTGCACATTTTTCACAGAGTCGAATTTTGATAATAAATTTCAATAATTTGCAATCGCTGCTCGTTTGTAAGTCTTTCCATGATTAAATGGCTGAGTATACCGAAAACTTTTCACTTTGACAGATGATGTTTGGACGCCATTACTTACTAGTGCTGCCAACCTGAAAAAACTTTACATATAAATTAAATCAGGTATGCAGATTTCTGATTAAAATGTTAATGACTTTAATTTTTGTTTTTATTGAAATATAGTTGTTTTAAATGATATAAAAAAAAAACATTTAAACTTTTTGTCAGAAGAATTTTACAGAGGTTTGCATAAATTAATAGAGGTTATCTTGTCATTTAACGATTATCTACTGATACTATAGAAGAAAGAAAAAGTATTTCCCCAATTATCGATTAGAAAAACCCATTAATATAAAAGAAACGAAAAGTTGCACGACATTTGACTAACAAATTATTGTCCTATTAAATTTATGTTCATCTTTTAGTTCCAGTTCGTTAAACTATGATAGTCTTTAGAATATTCTATTTCGAAACAAACCCAACTATGAATTCAACACTTAACACGATAAATGTTTTCACCCATTTCCCAATAGATTCAAATAACTCTCTAGTTCTCGAGTACGATATGCAGGCAGAACACACATAGAAAACTAAATTAAGGAGCTGATGTAATTGGAATTAAGACTTTCCATACAGATCAATTTTATGTGTACATTTTTCGGAAGCATATTGGAACTAACGAATTCCACTCTTCATCTCTAGAAGGCAATGTGTTTATTTTAAGATCCATTGAACTCCGCCACGTGCCACATTCATACAAACGTTTACAAGGACATGTTACAAACAAATCAAAGAAACTAAACAATATTTCCGTCTGTCGGCCTAACAATTCATCCATTTCTGTCTAAAAGTATCTTCCATCGTGAATCATTCATTAGTTTACATGAAGATAAAAAAACATAAAAAAGGTATTACAAAACTAAATATTGTACCGAAATCTGCTTTGTGTTTCAATTATGCACTTGTATATAGGCATACTCGTAGGTACTACAAAACCCAACATAGATACATTGTCGGATTGAAATTCTTAGCACTTCCTACGTTTTTTCCAATATCCTCTCCTCTCTCTGGATACGGTCTATTTTCAGATATTTGATGATCACGCGCGCTTTCGAGTGCCTCTAAGATATAAACAAACTGTTCGTACACTTTAGTTGCGTACCACTGTATACTGTATACTGTAAACTGTATCTGCGCTAGTCATTGGGTACAAGTGTTCCATTCCAACGGCACATGTGAATCATAATAATAATTATTATTACTATTCAAGAGAGATTTCTGCAGTAGCTGGGCATGAATTCCTATAAACAATAAAATGAAAAGATGGAAATGTTTATTATTAGTTTGTGGTTGGTTTTCTTGTATTGCATCTAGAACGATTCATATACTTCCTGAGTATTAAGAATGTAATGATTGTATGTAGAAATAGCATGCCTTTGAGGTTGGGGTGTACTGGTAAAGGTACCTATAGGCATTAGTTGAAATCTATTAAAATTTAAATTTATACCATAGATGCTACACTTTTATTGTTGCAAAAGGAAGTAACGGATAGGTTTCCTTATGATTAATATTTAACAGAAATTATAAACAGATTTATATCTCAAAAGCCTAAACGTGAAATGAAAGTTATCTATCAATCATATAATTTTTTGTTGATTTTTAAATTAATAAAGTTTATGACTTGGTTATCTTTGATACAAGGCAACAAGACATGTATTAATATATTCCTGAAGAACGTGGAATATTTGTTACGATGTTTTGCGGAATAGTTCGTCGGAGGTGATGTTGCAGCTTGAAATTCGGCCTTATCTAGAAGAAGAAGAGTATGAAATTATGCCAAGTCTGACCGGCCACGGATCAGCCCTTCTGTTAAGAATATCGCAGCGCAGGTGTGGTTGAGAAGGTCGTAGAAAACCCTAGAATATCGACCAGGCGACGTGCGACGTAACTGAGTATTAATCGGCAGTCTTACAGAGAATTTTACTAAAAGACTGTAAGATGTACCCTTACAGAGTGCAGACAATTCATCATCTGTTAGCCGTTGACCGCCGAGAGTGTGCATTGTGCAACCAACATGAGGGAGACAACTTTTAATCGGAAATCATCATGAGCGACGAGACCCATTTCCATTTCTGTTAACCGTTATCGCTTATGGGACATCGACAGTACGCGTATAACCAACGAAAAGCCGTTGAGGTTACTGCATCATTGGGCATTATTTGGTCTAAAACGCCAAGGCTTGAAAATTTTACTGTGGACGCATAGCTATACAGAGACTCAATGGCTTTCTCAATTGAGTGAACTGGGATGAGAAACTATGTGGTTCGAACAGGATGGAGTAACAGAAAATATTGCACAAGGCACAACCAAAATTCTGAGGCCATCATATCCCAATAAATCTGCCAAATTCGCTTGATTTAACCGTTCAAATCCTCTGTTTGTGGAGTTTTTTTTTGTAAGTCCAGGAGTCTTTGTAAACAAGCCACATACTTCTGAAGCCATTATAGAGAATAACCGTCAAAAATGCGAGGACCCATCGCGGAAAGTTTTAACAAAAGTCAAAAGCCAAAAATCTGGACCTAGTGGTATTCAATTCTAATAAGTTGTTGGTTAAACTGTTTGTTAATATGGTTCCTGGGTATTCTAAAATTGTTTTCATAAATTTATGAATATCTGTGATAATGCCCTAAATAATAATGATAGCTATCAAAAATACCTAATAGTAACTGTATTAAACAGAAAGATCTATAACAAGTCTCCTCTGAGCTTAAGGTGAGATATCTAATACAAAAGCAGAATCGTATTTTAAGCTCTTCTTTTTGAAGTAGTTTAGCAAGTTGAGTGCGTATTCTGGGGTTAAAATCCAAACATGAAAACAGTTCAACAGTATAAAGGGAAAGTTGGGATAGTATGAATTAAATGGTTAAGATGCAGCTTATTTAAAAGTTATGGTTATACAACTTGGTAGCACTTGGTAAGTAATATCCACCAACTCATTAGCCAAATCTGGTCGGAAGAAAGTATGCCTGAAAAATGGAACCTCAGCATCGTTTGCCCGATCCGCAAAAAACGGAGACCCTCTAAACTAAAGGGTTTAAGTCTCCTCAACATCGCATACAAGCCCATCTGCCGTAATATGTAAGCGCCTGAATCCGTTTAACAACAACCTGATCAGCCCTTATCAGTGTTGAAAGACCACAAACGATCAAATTTTCACACTTCGGCAGATCCTGGAAAAAACCCAGGATTTCCAAATCGATACCCACCACCTATTCATCGATTTCAAAGCCGCTCACGACAACATTTATAGAGAGGAACTATGCAGAGCCATGTCTAGTTTTGGTATACCGCCCAAACTTATCAGTTTGTGTAGGATGACGATGGAGGATTCTCGGTGGTATATCAAGTTCGGAAACGACCTCACCGACACATTCGATACAAAAAAAGAATTTAGGCAAGGCGATGCGCTGCCATGTGACTTCTTCAATTTGATTCTTGGGAGGATTGTGCAAAACTCACCAGCCACCACCAGAGGCACAATTTTCAAAAAATCTGTAAAACTAATAGCATACGCCGACGATATTGACATCATTGGTAGGACCCAACGTGATGTCATAGCCGTCTTTGCTAGTATAGAAGAGGAAACGGCAAAAATGAGCTTAGCAGTAAATGAGGGTAATACGAAGTATATGCTGTCAACAAGAAAGGACACACAACATCGATAAATTGGACAGAACGTCAAAATTCACGGATACAACTTTGAGGTAGTACGGGACTTTGTCTATCTCGGCTCCGCTATTAACTCTGACAACAACATCTCCTCATAAATTAAACGAAGAATTACTCATGCCAACCGCTGTTTCTTCGGGCTAAGTAGGCAATTCAGTAGTAACGCCCTCACTCGAACTACTAAGGAGATCCTATGTAAGACCCTGATCATCCCAGTCCTGCTTTACGGCGCTGAAGCATGGGCCGTCCCAAAAGCGGTTAAAGAAATCCTTGGTCGATTTGTAAGTAAAATTCTTCGTAACATCTTAGGTCCCGTTTGCGTTGACGGGCTATGGAGACGAAGATTCAACCAAGAACTATACAAGCTGTATACTGTACAGCGACATGCCCCTGGTCGAAAAACTCTGCATTGGACGTTTAAGATGGCTAGAACATGTAGAACGAATGGACACCAATACTCCGGCTCGCAGAGTTTTCGATTCCCAGTCAGACGTCGGGTAGAGGAAGAAATGGAAGATCTCGCCTTAAGTAGCGCGCTCAAGTAGATACCTACCTCACCCAACTTGGAGTGCGCAACTGGAGGCAGTTAGCTAAGGACCGGGCTAATTGGAGGGCCATGTTGGTTGAGGCCCAGGTTCATTCTGGACTGTAGCGCCACTTAAGGAATAGGAGGAGGAGGTTATAAGACTACCAATTGTTTTTTTTTGTTATATCAGGCATATATACTTCTTGTATTATTTGTCTAAGAAATATTACATTTGATATATTTGGTCTTTTAGGATGTTTTATGTTGTCCAAGGACCTCGAATTATAATATCGTTAAAATGTTGTTTGATTTCTTAGTTGCTTTTCACAAAATATGTGCCAAATGCAGCAATCTTGCGTCAGAAAATGCTTGTAAGTTATTTGTCCAACCGATTGATTTGACATTTTTGGGATAATTTACATATTATTTATAATGTATAATAAGACTTTCTTTTCCATATATAAAAAGATTTTTCTTAATAACGAGTAGTGCTGCCATAATTTTGATATGTAAGTACATATTCTTTCACACTTTAAAAAGTTCAAAAACAGAAGAAATGTCATTGATTCTACTGCAATTTTCATAGTTGAAGTCCTTTAACTTGAAATTAAGAACATCATTTACATAAATATTAATTTTATATTTAATTGTTTATATAATAACACCTTCTGGCTCTGATTGTAAATATAATTAACAATTATTTAAAAGAGGATATTCCCCCCAAAAAAATCTTTGCAAATATTTGTCTTTTCTGGGGAACGGTTTGAACGATTCTGAAGTACCTGAATTATGTTTCATGTTAGATTGAAAGAATATCTAAATTTGCTCATTACTCAAGAAATGTCGTTTTTTATTACTTATTTTCCAATTTTCTCTAATTATTTGTATGTAACGCATTTCATTGATTACCAAATATTTTTGGTACATTTTAAAGTTATCAACTGAACCTTTAATTTATCGCTAATGACAAAATCTGGAAAAGCTAACGCTGCTGTGAAATAACCCCCACGGAAATAAGCCCTAATAGGATTATTTCCCAAATAAAAAGAAATAGCCCTCTCGGGGCTTAAAGTTGGAATTCTATTCAAGTTTGGTGTATGCAGAATATTAAGGGGAGTATACTGCGTCCTGCAACCCCCTGCTTGGGCTCCAACAGTAAGCCCATTTAAGATGTGTGGGAGTTTGGAGGGATGAAAAGGAAATAAACCCCACAAGTAAAACGCATTAAGAAAGAAATTAGAAAAAATAAATTGGCCCCTCAGGTACTAAAAGAAATTCGCCCCTCAGGGACTATTTCCTTTTTGTAAGGAATTACGCCCCATGGGGCTTATTTCACTGCACCCAAGCAAACACGTTATATAATAGCTCCGTTCTGGAACTAAGAGCTTCTAAGATGATTTTAAAATAACTATAAAAACATTTAATAGGTGAATAGTTGTTTTTGAATTGTTTTGTCATTCGCAATACTTTATAATTTTAACGTTTTCTTTTTACTTTGTGTACTTAATCATCTCTCTATCTTAGAGATTTGACAGGTTTAATTTTCTTCACTTTCCACAACTTAAGGATTTTTGAATTGCTGGCTAAATATCTTTTGTCTATCACTATCAATGCAAAAAAGTCCTTATTCATGAATAAGCATCTGAAAAGGACTTTCCTAGAGGCGTTGGCTTCAAATAATAGTGAAATGAATCGATAGATGAATATTTGCTTTGGTTTGGTCAGCTTAATTATATGGATGAAGCATGTAACTTTGAGGGATATCTGCAACATATTATGTATATCAACCCATGATCCATGATCCCTGCTAAAAAAAAAGAAGCAAAAGAAATGAAAATCTCAAAAGACACGATGAGCACTTGCCCAAAGTAGTGTGCGAACTTATCTAGCAATTTTTTTTATCACGAGTAATGAATGTTTGGCAGGTAACTTTCCTTTGAGAGTTCCGGCTTTTTCCGCAATTTATTGCGCGGTTTGTTATTATTGGGCCAAATCTAAGGGCTTAGTTCATTGAAGCCGCCACAATAAATTTGTTTCGTCACGAATTTGGAGGACCGTTGTGTTAACGTATCCCAATAAACGTTTTAAGTGTTTGCAAAATTGTTCGTTTCATCTTTAACTGCGGGAATACTCAGATCTCTGCTCAGATTTTTATTCCTTATATACCACGGCGCATCGACGAATGATCTTAACATTTTGTTTTCAAAAGTTTTTGTTAAGATTCGTTTAATACCTCGTTTAATACCAATCCCACAATTGTATACGGCTTTAGCACTTGCTTGTGTAAAAGCAGCTTGTTATCAACGTAAAGTTTCGAATATCTTTCAAGTAACCAGTACAGTTAGCTGTATTTATTTTAAGGTTCTCCGCATTTCTTTTTTACACGGTACTGCCATCTTAATTCTGTCATTGCGAGATATTTCGCTTCATTTGCAAATGAGATTCGAATCGTATTGAGAAATATTGGTAAATTGTTTGTCCGTTTGTACGGAAATTCTGCATGAATCGATTTGCTCTCGTTAGGTGAAATCCGCCAGTATTTTGGGCACTCATTAACCTCGTTAAGAGCGTTTTATAACTTCGTATAGGTGTCCTCTATTGTTGGGCCAACTGCTTGTATAGCAGTATCGTCAGCAAACGTGGCAACTATTATGTCGTTTGTTTGTGGGATATCAACTGTAATTAGGAGGTACAAGAGTGGTCCAAGGACGCTTCCTTGGTGTACTCCTGCCAATATTTCTTTGAACTCCGAATATTCGTTTCCAAGTTGCACACGGAAGAGTCTATACTCAAGATACGACACGAGGATTTTATATAATTTTTCAGGCAGAACTTGTCTTAATTTGTCTTAGCAACTCCGTTCTCTTTAATGCCGAATTATAATTAATAAGTTTATGCAAGTACATATTTTCCATACCTGAGCATCGCAATTTTCTGTCAATAAAACAATTCGATTAGAACGTATGGTTGAATGAAAGCATTGCAATGAGCACGTACTTTTAAAAAAGGATCACATACGTGGGAACATTTTCATGTCAAATATTTATATGTATCAGTTCCGACAGTTTTCACATATTCGTCATCTGTTTTCGCTGTTACAATGAACTTTTGAAATAATAATAAGTGAGATACTTTGAAGCAATTACATATACATATTATATATATAATATATAAATAAACCATTTGAGTACATATTAAGTTGCAACTCTCAATTCAACGTACTGCTGTATAATAGATCAATTAAAAATTATTTGATAAATCTAAAATCGCTAATTATTTAAATTACTTATTTGATATAGAAAACAAAACTCATGTCCATCTTACAAATTGAAACATCAAAATTACATTAATACAACACGTCTAATCGTCACATTCATCATCAACATTTTTCTCTATTGAGTCTTCTATTAAAGTTCACAAAATGCATTTTTACATTATTTGTAAGCCCATAATGCGGTTGCATTTACAAAAACAACGACAGCACAAATGTGTACGAATTGAAAATTTATTTGGATGCTATCCAAAAACCACTTTCTACTTGCGGTGATATAAGGCAAACTATCGCATGCTAATTGTATATCCTTCAGATCAGCACAAAAATGTAATTTATTTCGCTTAGGAGCAGAGGAGAACTACACGAGCATGTTATGCGTTTATTGAAGAATTAATAGGTTCAAATTACTCTACACTTTCAAAACAATTAAGTGGATCTTTTGTCAATGAGACTGGGGTGGTCTAATAGGGGGACAATTAATATTATTCTGCTTCTGGTCCTTTGAATTTGTTTGGAAATTTAAAGAGATTTTGTACTAAAAATACTGGCTTTGAATTGATGTTTACAATTCATTAAATTCATTAAAAGTCATTGAAAAATGTTCACTTAAGAAATCCACAGAACGATTCAAGGTTGAATGGTTGGTTTCTGATTAAATTATTAGACTCTTAAAATATTCTTTTAATATTAGACAAGATTAAACAAAAATTTGCGCACAGTTTGGATTCTTTATATTTTTTGTATTATTGTTTCTCATAATTTAATTTTACTCTATATAAGTTTACCGCATATAACAGCTGTATACATTTGAAATATGTTTTTTTTTCTCTAAAAAAAAAAACATCATCTAAATGAGTCGTTCACACATTTTTATCTTGAATAATAATTTTATGATTGATACATTTTCCTGATAGAAACTGTGTGCTACCTATATATTTATTTATCTCTTATTTCATTTAATTCCTCTTTCAGAATTTTTATAGAAAATATGATTAAGTTTGGTAATTAAGTGAGGATCATTATGAACATCTATCTAAAAGGTTACCTGTTTATTTTTGGCGAAAAAGATATAAAAATATATTATTTCGTTTCCGATTTTCTAGTTGATTTGTCTTTTTCCGCTTACTGGCGCTTTATTTGAGTCGACAGCAAAGGGAAAAAGGCGCATTTGCTAGGAAAGGCTGCACATGACAGATTCCAAAAGTCTTTAAAAACATAAGCATATGTACACACTAACACACATTGCATGATTTATTTATAGTAAATTTAAAAAAATCCAATTATTTTATAACAAAAAGTAATAGGTATACTGACTTTGAATTAAATAATGTTAATAATAAAGAAGGGAGACCATTAACGTATGAATAAATTAAAAGCAAATAAAAGGCAATTCTAAAGGCTGAACTATGATAGAAGATGGTTGCGGACGACCACTTCCGTAACTGTGCTAACACATGCAATTTGTATTGTACGACCATAATAGCTTTTCGCTTAGATTCGTTCAGTTTTCGTTCAGTTTTTGTTCACTTTTGCTCACTTGCGAAAAAGCGAATTCATTCGCTCTTTCTTTATCTTTTGTTTTTTCATTCAAAAATTTTACATTTCACTTCAACAGCTGCTTAAATTTAAATTTGTAATTTCATAAGCAACGGAATTTTGTTTGGCAAAACGACTTTGACTCTGAAAATCGGTTTTATTTACAAAATTCTATTACAACTCGATTTGTAAAAGATGAAAGACGTCATTTGTAAAAGATGAAACGCGTCACTAAACAAGCGACAAGTGGAAATGGCGTAGAATTGGCTAAAAATAGTTGAATTACAAATAAACGAGTGGTGGGTGCACGACTGGGTCGTACGCAAATCTCTCTTTCACAGCGAGTTGGACGTTAGATCAAATGTATGACAGAATTTGATGATTTTCATATTAAGCTAAAAATAATAATAAGTGTTCGCCTGTTGAGTGGAAGGTTGCGCGTTCAATCCCAACCAAAATCCACTTAACTTGTATTCAAAAGAAATAAAAAAGGTCGGTTCTTATACCTAAAAGTATGCACTATCTTGAAATTTCTTCAAATTTAACGAGCACACAATAAACAGTGACTCCAAGAAGTTAGTTCGGACACCACCCATGGGGTAAGTCTCCACTACATCCAAGATCTTTCCTATCACTCTCTTTCTTCCCCTTCTCTAACGCTCGTACTGTGGTTACATACAAAGGGTATTCATAACCCCTTGAGTGCGTGTAAATTATAAAAAAAAATAGTATAAATAATGTCGAAATGTGATTATACGAACGTTTATTCAGGACTTTGAAGAAATGTATGTGAATAATTATGATTTTCCGCTATTGGCCAAAAATGAAAATTCCGTTTAGGAATAGTAGGGCCAAAACTTATTATTTGAAGTTGTTTAAAATAGTAATAGTGGCATATAAATTTAATTTTAATTAACTTCACAAAATAGTTTGCGGAAAATTAACAAGATTCTTTATATGTCCTAAAAGTGTTTACTAGCGAGAACGGAGCAGTGGTTGTGTATGAAGCACATTTTCCACTTGAACATCTGTTCACCATAAGGCATATTTTGTTAATATTACAACTGGCAATTTTTTGCCTGTTCAAAGTGCTCAGTTCGAGTATGATCTCGCAAATGCAGATTACAATAATCTAAATTTGTATTTATATTCAATCTTGTTGAATGATGTTCTTGGTGTTTAAAATGTATCGAACATGTACAGTAAATCGATTTAGGTTTTAAAGATTGTGATTGAATTACATGTTCTTATAGTAAAGCGAAAAAACCACAATACTCAGCTTTCTAAAATGAAGAATATCAACAACAAATCATTCAAAAAATATAAACTCACCTACCGGAATGTCAGATGACTTTTAAATTTTTTCTCGTTTTCGTAAGGAATACGAGTTTCTAAATAATTTTTTGTACAAAAATTACATATATTCAGTGGAATCAGGCAGTAAAAACAACAGCAAAGCGTTTTGGGTTTTTATTAATTCCAAACGAAAAACTACGGAAATTCCTATTGGTATTGAATATGAAGGAGTTCGCTCAGATAATATTCAATCATCTTGTGAACTGTTTGCCTCATTTTTTCAAGCAGTTTATTTAGATGATGTTTTTTACTTCTGTGGATATTTCTCCTATCACCGACTTGGGAATACTTCGCTTAAAAGAAGATGAAGTATTGGCATCATCTCAAAAAGGCAATCCGGGATTTGATGGTATACCATCTATATTAATTTTTTTTAATTTATCCCTTTCGACAGGCATTTTCCTAAATTGTTGGAAATATTTATTCGTCAATCTTATTCATAAGTGCGGTAGTAAGAATTTGGTAACAAAATATCGCCCAATTTCGAAGATGTCAGCGATTCCGGAATTGTTTGAAAGTTTGGTGAAAGCAAAGATATACTTTTTGTAAATGAATCTTTATCCACCTATCAGCATGGATTTATAACAGGCAGGTCCGAAATAACTAATTTAACTGTGTTTACTAATTTTGCCTCAACGGCAATAGAAGAAGGTTCACAGGTTGATGTAATCTATACAGATTTCGATGAGGCTTTTAATCGGGTAGACCACAAATTGCTTACAAGAAAATAAGAAGCACTTGGTAGGTATACATTCAATACTTAACAAATGGATCGCATCTTACCTTATTGATAGGAAGCAGTTAATTGTAATAGAAAACACTTCTTCGAGGCAGTTTGAAGCAAAGTCTGGTGTTCCTTAGGGAAGTCACTTGGGGCCTTTGTTGTTTGCATTATTTGTGAACGACATTGATTCAAGAGTGTCTTTCTGTAAGTGCCTGGGGTTTGGAAGTTTTTTTTTAAAGTCAATTCTGTAGCACAGGTTGACATAGACGCAATTACGGATTGGTGTAATTGTAATAACTTGCAACTGAACTTACGGAAATGTGAGGTTTCATCATTTTTTCACATATCCAATACCCACAGCAATTTCCCTTCTTGGGTTTATTAAAAGGAATAGCAAGGATTTTTCAGAGATACAAACTCTTAAAACCTTACGTTGTTCTTTAGTAAGATCTGTTTTGGAATACTGTTCTGTTATTTGGTCACCAGCTTATCAGGTGCATATAAATCGGATTGAACGCATACAAAAGTCTTTTTCAAGATATTGCCTTCGTGTATTCAGTAGAAATGTCCAGTTATGAGAAATGTAGGATATTAACCTCAAAGTCCTTGGAAACGAGAAGAAATATTCAGGACATAATGTTTATAAAAGACATCGCTTCTAGCAGAATAAACTCAACGTTTTTACTGTCCAATCTCACTTTTTACGTTCCGGTTATACCGTTGCGTGAGCATGGCTTGTTTTATGAACCTAATCATTCAACTAGCTATGGAAGGTATGGGCCTTTAACAAGATGCATTCGAAGTTTTAATTGAATATGCAATTCCGTTGATTCCAGTATTGATATTTATACCAACAGAATGGCATTTGAAAAAGGTTAAATAAATTATTATAATTGCTCATATGGTTTTTTTTACTTTAGCTTAGAATAACTTAGGAATGTAATTAATTAAAGTACAAGTTTACTCCTTTTTTTTCTTCCACATTAGGTGGACGCTTTTTTTTTTAATCAATTTATTTTTTAATTATTATTTTTTTACATATTTTCCCTTCCCTTGAAAAGTTTTTATGTCCTTGATTATTATATTATAAATTTTGTAAAAATATATTTTTTCTCTTACTTGCAGTGTTTTTTTTGTATATAAAGTTATATAGTCTGTATGTTGTAATGATAATGGTAGACTTAAATAAATAAACAACACAAAATTCAAAAATTCTTTATATAGAGTTTCTCGAAAAAAACTGGGTACACAGTTTGGTTGGAACTTATATGCTATTGTTTAATTGAAATCATTAGGGCCTTGTTCGAGAAAATTGGGGTTATGTGTTGTAAACATATGTAAATAATAATCGTTATCATATAATAAGAAAATTTAGAATTACTAGGTTCGCCCAGTGCTCGAAAATCGACCACACATTTTTTTTATATCATTATCTACTATATAGATAAATAAAATTGGTGTAGCTCTGTTTGATTTGAAGCGAATTTGAATGTCTGTCTTTAAATAAAGAAATCTTAAAAATTACTGATCGTAGGTAGGTATTCGTGTCAGTTCTGGAATAGATAGTAACTAACTAATATTGTTCTTAACTTCTATAACGTTGAAAAAACAAAAATAGCACTGAAATGAAACAGATTGCATTAAATTTTTTTTCATGCTGTACTTTTATATTTCTTATTCAATAATATTTTTAATTTTTTGCTATGAGATAACAAAATGCGCACAATAGAAGAGTAATAAAATAATAGCATTATTCTTCCAGTCCAGTCCAGATGTGGCAGAAAAGGTAAGGTACCTGCGACCAAAAAGAGTAAAAAATAATTTTTAAATTTGAAAACAAAATATCTTCGTGCCACTGCTCACTGCTAAAACATTCCTTCGAAGGCCATCCCTTTCCGATTTGAAATTTCGAACGATTGCAAGGAACGGTCCGAAGTTACCGCCCTTCTTCAAATTATCCAGCGTAGTTCACCGCTACGATAAACTTGCTGGGCAAGGCAATGAGAAGGAAAGAGAGAAAGATATTGGCACTAAAATGGTACGTATGGTACGGCTTCGCGACGTAACAAATAATCAACTCTATTTCTTTCCCTCTCACGCCTACCCGTCAAAGTTCTTTGCCGAGGCATATCTACCTAATATTCCGTCGAAAAAAAAGAAATCAAAATGACTTAACAAAGAATAGGTAATAATTGGCCATAACCAGGATCAGAGCACAGTGAAACCACAATTATTGTAGGATGGCTATCTAATATATCGTGTAGGATACAACCGACTTCGAATTACCGGAAGCCAAATGTACTTCCGTTCATCAGACTAATGCAACCACACCTGCGGATAACTTCTCTCCCTCATTCGCTTAACACAAACGAACACGACACACATTCATCCGCCACGCCCCCACACGCCAAACACTTTCGTTTCGGTGAGGTGGCTCAGTGGCTGCTCTATGTATAGTGCTACACTATACAAATAAGGTCAATAATAATAGCCCAACGCAACCACAGAAAATACAATTTTGTACAATATTCGGGCAACATTATGATTACCTATAACTTATAAAAGACAGAGTAGGTATACGTATCCAATCCAATCACCAATACGCGTGCGCATATTCCCTTCTCTTCTTAATTCGCTTAACGCACGCCATTCACCCCACACTATGTTAAAGCTACATTAGAGTTATACGCATACGCATATAGAAAAGTTCTCTGTGTATGATTCTCTTTTTTTTAATTTCTGATTCATACAATAGAAGGAGACAGTCACAGGACTCCGACTGAGCGAAAGAAAAATGTGACTTATCCAATTACCCATACCCAACCCACCCATGCGCATATACTTTTCTCTCTTTCTTTGCTTAACTCCCATCATTCAAACGTGACACTCGCCGCACAGATAGCTAAGCTATAAAGCTATCTTTCTGTGTATATTTACAATGTTGTTGTTGTAACCAAGGTAATTTAAAAACATTATTTTACCAATTTTGCAATAACTTTTTTGAAATTATAATTCTTTTCGACCGATCTATGAGCTGTACGCTTCAATTTGGTAAAAAAAAATGCAATTTTACTTCATTAAATAGGGTAAATATGTTCTGAAAGAAATTGGGTCGGCGATTAATATAGTGGATATTCCCGAAATGTTGTACCGATGTAAGAGTCCCCACTTGGGTAACTATGCGCCTCATTGACGAGAGATAAAAGTATTCACCCATCGCCCATCTACTTGGTGAGGCATGTGAGAAGAACGACCATCTGAATCGTGATATTCTTTGACAACCTGGCATGCAAATCGACCACATTTTTAGATTAAGAATAACAAGAGGTGGTTGCACGACTGGGTAGTACGCAACTTAATTTGACGATTTTAATAATTTGTCTAAAAATGATATAAATATTGTCGAAATGTGATTATGCGTTGAATCCTTAATTGTCCAAGTGAATAAAAATGATTTTCCGTTGTTGGCCAAAACTGAAAATTCCTTCTAGAGATAATTGGGCCGAAACCAATTATGTGAAACTCATAAGAACAGTAATAGTAGTCATCAAATTTGGCAAAATAGTTTGAGTTCCGCTATCATCGTAATGTTAGAATCAATCAAAATCTCGAGGTCGAAAATTTTCTTGAAAACCGTATCTTTCTCTTTATAAGAGAAAGTTAAGGATATTGTACATATCCTATAGTAAAATCATAAAAAATGTTTTAATACAACCAAAATAAAAAAATTTAGTTTGAAAATAGATTTGTTGCACTCTACGAAACTGTGCTTCACCCCTCACTCTCCTTAGGTGCCTTGGTAGCGAATTCCACAGTCGGATAGCGTTGTCGAAAAACTGTCTCTCGGAAGTGAGACAGGAATACTTACATACTTACTTAAGTGGCGCTACAGTCCTGAATGAAGCTGGGTCATAACCAGGATGCATCTCTAATTAGCTCGGTCCTTAAATAACTGCCTTCAGTTGCGCACTAAAAGTTGGTTGGAGCGGTTTCTATTTTTGCTCGCCACCTAAGGCTAGGGGTTCCTCTACTCCGTCCGACGTCTGGCTGGGAAACGAAGACCCTGGGAGTATTGGTGCCCTCTCGTTCTACATGTCCTAGCCATCTAAGCGTTCAATGCGGAGTTTTTTTGACCAGGGGCATGTACAGCTCGTAGAGTTTTTGGTTGAGTCTTCGTGTCCATAGTCCGTCAACGCAATCAGGACTGCAGATTTTTCGAAGAATTTTCATCTCAAATCGACCAAGAATTTCTTCATCCGCTTTTGAGACGGTCCGAGCTTCAACGCCGTAGAGCAGGGTTGGGATGATCAGGGTCTTATATAGGATCTCCTTAGTAGTTCGAGTGAGGACTTCTTAGCCCGAAGAAACAGCAGTTGGCAAGAGTAATTCTTCATTTAATTCCAGACGAGATATTGTTGTCAGCGTTAAAAGCGGAGCCGAGATAGACAAAGTATCGTACTACTTCAAAGTTATATCTGTCAATGGTGACGTTCTGTCCAATTCGTCGATGTTATGTGCCCTATCGTGTTGACAGCATATACTTCGTCTTGCTCTCATTTACTGCTTAACCCATTTTAACTGTCTTCTCTATACTAGCAAACGTGGCTTTCACATTGGGTCCTATTAATGATGTCAATGTCGTCGGCGTATGCTAGAATTTTACGGATTTTTGAAAAAGTTGGCTCGTGATTTTTTCACAATCCTCTCAAGAACCAAATTGAAGAAGTCACATGACAGCGCATCGTCTGCCTGAATCCTTTTTTGGTATTAATTGTGTCGGTGAGGTCGTTTCCCACCCTGATGGAGCAGCGAGAATACTCCATCGTCATCCTACACAAACTGGGCAGTATACCAAAACTAGACATGGATTTTTGTACCCAGGCCACGATTTGAAAATATCATGCTTAAGATATTGTCCAGTTGAATCAAATCGGAAATCAATGTTACTATTGGCATCATTAGCAATGCATGCTTATTAGTTTAGCCTTAAAGTCTTTTAACGGAATTTGCATTTTTGGACAACAACGAAAGGCATGATTATCTGTTGCAAACACCTTCACTGATTTTCTTCAAATTCAGTATTAAAAGTTCTAAAGTTATTGTTGAGTTAGAAAGGATCACGAAAATATTTACATACTAATCGTTTTTAAATCTAAATAGGTTTAGCTATTTTTGATGCATATCGGATTTGTCACCCATAATTGACATGCTTAGCAGGTACATACTGTTTGAATGGACAACGTTCTCCAAATGGCACAGTTAAATGTTCTCCTGGCTTACATTTTTAAAAAAAATTTTATTAAAAAAAAAATGATTGCACTTGTTCATATCTCATTCAGTAACTTTGTTCAATGAAGTCCGTTTACGTTGGTTTTATGAATGCCGAAAAAGAAGGTCTGGTGATTCTATCCGTTTGCTTAGCCTCCATCTACGTGTACCTACATACGGACAGTGCACGCAGAGGATAAACAGCTGTTAAATTAACCAGTACTTTGAAATTAATGTTAACTTAACCAGTACTTTGAAACAATTGTTTGGTACCTACATACCCGGTTTAAACAAAAAATACGAAGAAAGTATTTTTGTGTAAATGGAAAACTTATTAAAAAAAAAGTTTTTTGCAAACTATATTTTTAGTCAATTAGTTAGTTTAGTTAATGATTAAATTATATTAATGTCACTTAACGGAGTTTTAAGTTATGACCATACGTACGAAAATCACGACTCCAATGTGTTTAAAGATTTCCTGTTTTCAAAGATATTCTGCCCTAGCGAGGCAACGCATACTTCGTCGGAGTTTAAAATTCCATTCAAGGTATGTGTCTTCGAAACAAAAATCACTTCAATACAATTCGTCAATAATAATTTCCGCAAAGAGTTTGTGTCGGAAATTGGAAAGAGAATTGCACTTAGCTGTCAAAAATGGCACGAAAAATGCACCTGAACGCACTTCAACGTAATTCGCCGGGATGCATTTCAAAATGTCGGATAAATGTTTCGAAAGGCTTTTCCCAAGAATACCTCGAAGCTAAAATCCTCCGAATCGTACTAAATCGGAAAATTTGAAGCTCCGACGGATACCTGGCTATGGTTGATTATAATCATAGCTGCACACGATTTGTGTATTTTTAGTGCTATTGCTGGTTTGAATCATCGCGCAACGCAAACAGGACCGAAGATTTCTAAGAATTGTTTTTCCAAAACAACCAATGATTTCTTCATCGGTTTTTGATATAGTCCGTGGAGCAGGACTGGGATGATCAGGGTCTTGTATAGATTATTTTTAGTAGTACTAGTGAGTGCTTCACTACATAATTGCTTTCTTAGCATAACTCCAAATGGCCACGGTACTCGAACAAAACAGATAACCCAGGAAGACAGGCTAAAATGATTGCTATTACATGCACATTAACCCAAACTGGCAAGGGACCAACACATATTTATGATGTCTACAAAATCTTCGATCTGTTTCGTCTGATCTAGACAACTACAACATCTTAATCGCTGTTCCATTAGGAAACTCAGATCACACTTTAATAACAGCTATCTATACATTACCCATATCGATGGCAAAAATACGAGACCATCAACGAGTTTTATGAAAATATTAACCAGCTAACTTGGATGGTCTGCGCGACTTTAGCGGTTCTCTTTCTTAGAAAAACATTTGTTTAAGATAAAATAATGCCAATACTTGCGCAGAGGCAGCAACATACATTTTTGTCCTGCGTCTGGAAATATTCGACCTTAATCTATAAAAAATAACGATCCAACAAACATAACATAAACGATTTTTTCCTTTACTTAAGGGTTTCAACATTTGGCCAAGCGAGACGTTTTATTACATATATTATAACGGCAGATGTTATATGACATTTCAGCTCACAGACACACTGTCCAATGACACGAATAATGCAATACCAAAATTCGTTCTTTTACAAAATAAGCAAACAATGGAACGAACTTTTAGAAGACGTATTTCCACCAATATAAAATCTGCAACAGATCAAGAATCAATAAACTTATAAACTTCATATCAGAGCGCTTTTTTAGGTTCGCTTCATCTGCGATAAGTTTATATAAAAAAATCAATACTTTATTTTGCAGTACATTATGATCAAAACTATGACATACTCAGTTTTTGCTAGAAAGAAAGGAAAAAAAAGTGTTTTACAAACACAAGACTCTTCTTAATTCCGGGGGAAATTTGTCCGATTCTAGTTAAACGTTGTATACAATTATGAAATAAGTCACAATTTATTGAGTTTTACGTTTACGTTGAGTTTTATGTTGATTAGGAATATGACTCCATTAGCAAACATTAATTATATATGGTTACATAAAATAACGTTTTTATGACATCAATATGCTGATTTTCGGAAACTCTGAATATCAATATATTCTGTTATCTGCAAGCATTACAAAATAAAAATACAATTTTTTGGCGCAACAGGCCGAGCTTTCTCACAACTATTCATGTGTGCGTATGTACTTCTTGCACTATGGCGGGACACCCTGTTTTATGCCGACTCCGAACGGCGAATTTAAGATAAGTTTTTCTTGACGATTGATTCTACTCAGATGACATGTCAGATCATCAAGAGGGAAGGGCCAGTTATTAGGTGTTGCTACTGCTGGGAATCTAGCCCAGACCTTCAGCGCGGCAGTTCAACGAACTAATCATCGCACTGACTGAGCCCTCGCAAGCATTAGGTGTGTAATGAAATTTAGCAAAAAAAAATGTAAGCACTTTAGGAGATGTGTTATTAATTTTAACAAAAAATCATAAGCACTTTAAGGTAAATGTGTAATAAAATTTAACAAAACAAAAACATATGGGAAGGCTACAATCCGCTGTCTGAATCGAATCTCCTACTAATACTTAGGGTTACAATCCACTATGCGGATAGTTTAATACCATATCCCAACAAATATTCCCAAAAAGTGGGGATGAAACTATAACAAGTGAGAATGCTATAGTCCACGGTGAATCGTTCAACATCCTATCCCAATCTATCCTTAAATTAAACATCCCCAAGACGTGGGAGTGGCATTTTTCAAAATTTTGCTCAGACAGTTTATACAAATATTTCATGGTTCATCAAAACAAATTTTTCTATTTTTTGTTCTAAAACGCCCCTAAAAAGTGGGAGTGAGTCAAAACGATATATTGACGAAATGCAATGATCTGAATATAAATTAGGGTCCATATAATTTGCGATTTATTTATATTATTGAAAGCATTAAGATTTTTTTCCGTGGGCTGGTGGAAATCTCAAAAGACACGATGATTACGTGCCCAAAGAAGTGTTGAACTTTAACCCACTAAAACCACCACCCCTTTTTTTGTATTTGTATTGCAACTAAATATGCGACTTATCTAGCAATTTTTTTTATCTCGAGTAATGAATGTTTGTTAAGCTTCGGATATTTTCCGAGTAACCAGTACAGTTCTCTGTATTTATTTTTAAGTTCTTCGCATTTTGTTTTTTTTTTCACTTTTTAATTCATTTTTTTATTTACTTAAAATATTAACTTAATACTAGACAAAAATGCTTAAATCTAACTTATCAATAACATATCTACTTAATCTAACTTATCGGCCCATAGCGGACGCTGTAAGCTAACATTTTTCTTTTGCTTTTCAGCTTAAATTTGTCATTTGTTTTTTTATTATTAATATTAAGACATTTAATTGATTTTTCAAAGAAAAAAATAAAACTTTAAACAGTAAGAACGCATTTTGTTTTTACATGCGACTTCCATTTCAATTTTGCATCGAGGGTCATTCCGAGATAGTTCGCTTCGTTTGCAAAAGGGATTCGAGCCGTATTGAGAAATTAAGAAATACTGGCAAATTGTTTGTCCGTTTATACGAAAAATCTATATGAATCGATTTGCTTCGATTCATCCAAATCCGCCAGATTTTTTTCCTTTCATTAACTTGTGCCAATTGCTAGTATAGCTGTATCGTCCACTATTGTTTCGTTTGTTTGTGGACATTGGACATCGCGTAACTTCGCACATGAATGCAACGAACTACAGACACGTAACAGCACTGGCGACTGAGGCCATCGGCTGGGACAGATCAAGACATTAATACAACAGAGAGAGACAGATAGATACATAGAAGGAAAGACATATAACATACACCTACGTGGCAAAGAGGAGGAGACATAGATTAATATTGTCTCATATTATCGCACAGGTGGCCTCAGATAAGCTGGCAATTTTCGTAGAAAACAAATGCTGCCGAAGCTGGGGCTTGAACCCGCAGCGTTTGGCTTAGCAGTCAACTACGCATTCCTCTGAGCCATGGCCACCTGCGATGTTTGTTGGATATTACGTGTAAATAGGACGTAGAAGAGTGGTCCAAGGACGTTTCCTCGGGTTATTCCTGCCAATATTTCTTTGAACTCCGAATTTTTTTTTCCAAGTTTCACAAGGAAGAGTCTATGATCAAGATACGACACGAGGATTTTATATAGTTTTTCAGACAGAACTTGTCTTAGTTTGTATTGAAGGCCTCTATGCCAAACTTTGTCAAAAATACGGCTGAGCAAATTTTGTATTCTTCGAAAGCTTTTTCAATTACATCAGTAATTCGATAAACTTGGTCCACAGTCGAATGTTTACTTCTAAACTAAATTGATGGTCAGGTGAAAGGTATTTCTGATCAATAATGGGGTGTAAGCGACCGAGTAATATCCTTTCAAAAACTTTTGAAATCATTGGAAGAAGTGAAATAGGTCTGTAAGATTTTATTTCATTCGGTGATTTTCCTGGTTTGAGAACCATAATTACTTCTGCGTCCTTCCACTGACTTGGTATGTATTCTAATCTAATTTAGTTAATGCTTTTACGGGCAACATTTTAAGAAGTTCTCATGTAATTAGGTCATAACCCGGAGCTTTTTTAGGCTTTAATTTGTGTATTTCCTGTTTAAGCTCAGATAAACGATAGTCATCTAACTAGATTACTATCGGTTGTAGTCTCGAATAAATCAAATGGTTTGAATGTTTCCTCAAGATCGGTTTTTGCCCATACGTCTTGAGTTACCCTAATTGGTGGCACAGTGAATAATTCGATTCTCTTCCAGCGGAAAGGCCTTGCAGATAAGTTTCTACTGCATGGTTTTTACAGTTCTTAATCGAATTTGATAGCATGTTACTCAACATTAAGATTGATTTATTGCTGACATCAAAATTCGCTTCCTTGTGATTTAAGCTATTAATTCCTGAACATTTAGTCATTTATGTAAATCTTATAAATCGATGAATATATTTACATTCGAGTACAGTAATCAACAAAAAATGTTTACATAAATAATCGCAAACGAGTCACCTACCGCGTTAATGCCCTTACCTACATATATAATAGAATAAAGAGTTTAAAAATATCATTACCTTACTTCAAGTGAAATGGAAAAAGATTTCGCATTTCATGCAAAAGAATTGCAAACTTTTTTTTAAATTTAGCATTATTTTATTGGTTGGCGCTAGGCCAATGCAAAATAAACATGTTATATTAATTGAAAGACAACATCAAGAAACGTAGAAGGAAAGTATTTAAGATCCATGCTGTGAGTATCTGCAGTGTGTGCTCCAAAATTTTCCGTTCAATCCACTCAAATTCGATTTCATTCTTGGAGAATCGGACGATTATATTTTTTTGAATCGTAATTGGTAACTTGCTGGCTCAAATTCGATGTATCTTTGTATGGCCTGATGTAGTTTTTACTTAACATAAATAAAAACAAACTAGAGAGAGCATCTGGATTAATTATTTATATCTTTATGTACATATGAATGTAGGTAATTATTTGAGCGTTGAAATATACATCCTGCTAAAGTTTATTATTCTTACAAGAACTGAATATTTTTTTGCTGGAAATATCTACAAATATATGAAAGCAATTTAAATACTTAAATGTATACAAATAGTTGCTAAGCTGAATGTATGATAACCTCTCCCAGAAATAATCCGGAAATAGAATCATTCGACGTGATTTGCTGAACTAAGGAATAATTTTTGTGGTTAATAATACTTAGAACCAAAGGTTCATCCTATCCATTTGTAATGCTGAATGAATTAATAGAATAAGATGAAGAGTTAACGTATTGTATTTCGACTATAAAAATTGATATTACATGCCGACGATAGTAAACAAGATATAAATTAAAAAATACAAAGAAAAAATTGTTATAGTCTAATTTTTATTTATGCATTGATAAATCAATTTCAACTTCATGTGTTTTTTCCTTATGGCGCTTGGTTTCTCACTTCCCAGAGTAAGTTTCTTACTTCGCTACTCACGGTAGCAATTTCCAGATATCTATGTATATCACTAATACATACCACGATTGCTCTAATAGTTTTGTTTTTAAAGAAATCCATGAAGGTTTTTAGCACTTGCCTTCAGTATATTCTTAGATCGTCGCGTTTTTTAAAGGTTGCCTATCAAACAGCTTGAACGTTTCTTTTAAATACTCGTGATTTCTCACATCCTATACCTCAGGGGGTGCGCGGGTTGTTTCCATATTTGCAGTCTTTTCTGAAAACGTCGCTGTTGGTTTTGTTACTAGTTCACATAGGAGGTCCATCTTTTTATACCCTATCCCACAGAGGTATATTAGTTTTGATACAAAGAGAAATAATTTAGCTAGATATTCCCTAAAGTATATGGATCGAATCAGAATGCCTGGCTAAGTCGATTGAGCTATGTCTGTATATATATTGTCTAAATAATTTATTTTGTCATGTCTCATTATGGGGGCCGTTTTAGTTAAAAATCTTCGTTTCAGTCAAAATCCAAAATATTCGAAAAAAGTTTCCATGCATCATTGGTAATATTAACATGAATATTTCGTTCATTGACCATTTTAGCATTTTGGGAGCATTTTCTTACAAAGACCATTGTAAGCCCTACCCCGGGCTCAGTGGCACGATGATTAGTGCCATGAACTACCGCGCAGAAGGTCTGGGTTCGATTCCCAGCCGTAGCAACGCCTACATGATTTTTCACTGGCCCTCGTCTCGTGACGATCTGACAAATCATCCGGGTACTATCAATTGTCAAGAAAAGTTTGTCTAGAATTCGCTTTTCGGAGTTCGCATAAGACAAGAGGTCCCGCCATCTTGCAAGAAGTACACAATTCGGGTAGAAAAACCACCGCAAACTTTATAAGCCATACAAAGTTATGGATGTAGTAAAGAGGTAAAAGATGTTAGGCTCGGCTACATTGAGCAAATGAACAGTAATGTTAAAACTGAGAAAATCTTCGAATCCCAGTCATCTGGTCAACTGAATACAACGTGTCCAGGATCGAAGAGGATGGAAGGCGGCTCAGGAAGAGCCAACCTGTCAGGATGCCGTTTTATAAAAAATCGAAATAAGTTCCAAGTAATGCCATTACTGTTTTGTATCCACTGCTGATATTTAGCATTGCTGTTCTTTCGCCAGTTACGAAATCGATACTTCTTCTTCTTCTTAAGTGCCGCTACTGTCTGGAATGAACCTGGGCCTCAACCAACATGCCTCTACAATTAGCCCGGTTGGTTGAGGTCGGTTTCTACTTGTGCACGACACTAAAGGCGAGGTCTTCCTCTACTGCGTCCGACGTCTGGCTGGGAATCGAAGACTCTGCGAGCCGTAGTATTGGTGTCCATTCATTCTACATGTCCTAGCCATCATAAACTTCCAATGCGGAGTTTGTTTTGACCAAGAGTATGTTGCTGCACAGCTCGTATAGTTCTTGGTTGAATCTTCGACTCCATAGCCCGTCAACGCAAACGGGACCGAAGATTTTTCGAAGAATTTTCCTCTCAAATCGAGCAAGGATTTCTTGATCCGCTTTTGAGACGGTCCATGATTCAGCGCCGTAGAGCAGGATTTAGATGATTAGGGTCTTATATAGGATCCCTTTAGTAGTTTGAGTGCAGGCTTTACTACAGTATTGCGTTGTTGTCAGAGTTAATAGCGCAGCCGAGATGGATTGTCAATGGTGACGTTCGATGTTATGTGTCCTTTCGTGTTGACAGCATGTACGTAGTCTTGCCCCCATTTACTGCTAAACCCATTTTTGCCGCTTCCTTCAGTATAAACGTGGCTATGACATCACGTTGGGTCCTACCAACGATGTCAATATAGCAGTTGTACAGATTTTTTGAAAATTATGCCTCTGGTGTTGGCTCGTGAGTTTTGCACAATCCCCTCAAGAATCAGATGGAAGAACTCACATGACAGTGCATCGCCTTGCCTAAATCCTTTTCTGGTATCGAATATGTCGGTGAGGTCGTTTCCGACCCTGTTGGAGCAGCGAAAATTCTCCATCTTCATCCTACACAAACGGACGAGTTTGGGCGGTATACCAAAACTAGACATGGCTCTGTATAGCTCGTCTCTATAAATGCTGTCGAATGCGGCTTTGAAATCGATGAACAGGTGGTGGGTATCGATTTGGACTTCTTGGGTTTTTTCCGGGATCTGCCGAAGTGTGAATATTAAATCGGTTGTGGACTTTCCTGGCCAAAAATCACATTGATCTCCTTTTTTTGTTGATCGGGCATACTTTCTTCTGACCAGATTCGGCTTATGAGTTGGTGGATGTAACTGACAAAGTCATCTCTGTCGGCTTTATAAAGCTCGGCGGGAATGCCGTCATTTCTGGCAGCCTTGTTAAGCTTCAGTTTAGATATTGTTATCCTCACTTCACTCAGGTCGGGTGGTTGGCAGTTCTCGCTGTCGTTGCCAATATTGAATGGTTCGTTCTGCCTGACAGCGGAATGATGTTCGTCATCGCCTTTTAACAGTCTGCAGAAGTGGTTCTTCCATATCCTCAGCATAGACTGTGTCTCAACCACGATATTTCCTTGTTCATCTCTATAGGATTCTGTTCGAGCCTTGTATCCTTGGCTTTGACGTTTTACACTTTGGTAAAACTTGCGAACATCGTTCCTGGAGTAGCAGCTCTCGAAATCCTCGATCGCGCGCTTTTCTTGCTCTTTTTTCTTCTTTCTGAAAAGACGGTGTTCTTCCCTCCTTCTCTGCCTATAGAGCTCAACGGCAGCTCTCGTCTTCAACTGCAGCTTAGCCTTGTATGCCTCGTTCTTGGCTGCGAGCATCTGTCGGCATTCCTCATAAAACTAGGTGTTTCTTGCTGGTGGGCGGGAGAAACCTAGTACATCAGTTGCGGATGATCAAATGGCCATTTGGCATCGTTGCCATTGTTCTTCGACATTCGATGCTGGTGGTATGGTGTTAATCGAGAGGTTTAGCTATACGCGTTGTGCGAAGATCTTGGCGGCGGTCTCTTGCGATTGCAGTCTTTCGAGTATTTCTATATTTCTGGATTGCTGTGGGGTGGTGGATATCCGCATTCTAACCTTGGCTGCAACAATGTAGGGGTCCGAGTTGATATTAGCTCCTCGGAATGTTTGGACATCCAAAATACTGGATGCTTGCCTCTTGTCTATCGCTATGTGATCAATTTTGTTGACCGTTCGTTGATCTGGAGACCGCCATGTCTTCTTATGGATATCGAGGTGAGGAAACCGTGTGCTGGCTATAGTGGCATTTTGCTCCGTAGCGAAGTCAATTAGCCTAAGTCCGCTACCAGACGTGTTGTCGTGTAGGCTATGTTTTCCGACAATACTGCTAACGATGTCTTCTCTTCCTACCTTTGCGTTAAAATCTGCCAGCAAGATTTTAACATCGTACTTCGGTAGTCGCTCATAGGTTTTGTCAAGGAGTTCATAGAAACAGTGCTTAGCTTTATCATCTTTTTCCTCCGTTGGGACGTGGATTGTTACAATGCGATTACTAATATCTAGCAAACATAAGAATTCTTGCCTAAGTCCGGCACTTATAACAAATCCGCATCAGAACAGAAGCTGTTTCTGCTCACTATAACACGATCCGTAGTAGATGTCATAGTTTTTCATCCTCTTTTTGCCAGGCCTATCCCATCGTATTTCCTGGGTGGCAGTAATGTCTGCTTTGTAGCAGTTTAGGGCTTCCGCTTGTTGTTCGTTTGCACCTCTCCTATTTAATATTCTTACATTCCAGGTGCAGATACGATCGTCGTTGTCATTTTTTCGTTTGGCCGTTCCGTCAATAATAAAATCAGTCCTTTCCAAGGCTATTGGTTGCTCCGTAACAATGGTTTTTTTTAAATGGGTGGGTAGTTAACCCAAAGCACAACCCCCAACCTGGAGGGACATTTCCAATTTATTCGATACCCCTAGGACACGGGGCCATAAGTATCCACTACGGGATTGAGCGCTGCCGTTGGCCTTTCGGTTCTTCCGCCACAATCTCTGTTCAAGGGGCCTGACAAACCCTTGAAATTCCTAGACAACCTGTTATCCGAATATGTCAAGGCAACTTGTCTACGTTCGCCTGGGACAGCAGGCCGGGTATTCATTCCGTGCCATTCTGACTTGGCTGTTTATAGTGTTGCTGTTTTTCGTCGTGTTATCAACACTCGGGGACCAGTACCCGATGGTTACCACTTGGAGGTAAAAACAAACACTTGATGTGTAGTCAGAGTTACAACACTGGACATGGCGAAGTTAACGCCATGTTCTAAAACACAAAACCATCGAAATGAAATTGATGCTTATCGAAATGTATTTCGTGAATACATTTTAAACTGCGTACTTGCTGTTTTATTCCAGGGGCATTCTTTCATTTCGCCTTTCACAGAAGCTATGATTTCTTACGCGCAGAGAGAGACGTAAGCCTCGGACTAGTATCCAAAGTTTCAACAAATAACACAGTAGGGTTGCAAATGCTTTTTTTGAGGGTCGTTCAAATATTGTATGCCTTGGAATGATTTCGTTTGTTTTTCTGGTCATCAATTTTAAAAGTACATATTTATAATAGAGAAGATTTTCTACAATTTTTTTTTTATATGCTAAATAATTAGCGCCTGGGCACTAACGCCAAAAGTGCCTGTCCTCAAACCTGGCTTCTAAATTCATTTAAGAGTACTAAAGTCTCAGATTATGTATGTAAAGTTTACAAAGCATGACGAAAAGGCGTCTGCCGGTTTGAGAATTAATGGATTACATTTTTATTTTAGGAGAGAATTTTTTTTAAGTGTAGTTTGGACTCTTAGATTAGTTAAATCAAAAAAATTTGAAAAACATATATATGTTTTGATTAATTCTATATTTATATAAATATCTCTTATTTTTATTTTACTGCAGGTGCACTATTTTATACTAATTAGTAAAAGGGCTTCTAGTTAAGTTAAAACAAAACACAAAAAAATATGAGAAGGCTACAGTCCGCTGTGTGGATCTTTTAAAACCCTATCCCATCCATCCTTAAGATTAATATCCACAAAATGTACAATTTATGTCTATAAAATATAGAAAATGCCAAGTTCACAACATATTGTTCGGACAGTTTATCAAAATCTCGTATGGTTCGACAAAAAAACACGATTTTTCTTGCATATACGTATACAAATGCTTCTTGTGTGAAAACGCCTCCAAAAAGTCGGCGTGGGTTGAAATGATGTAAAGATTAAATGTATTAAGCCAATGATGTTACATCAAAAGTTTTTTCGAAATGTTTAAAATTTTACCGAAAAAGGTTTATTACTGAAAACGCCCAAAAAGGTGGGCGTGGAAAAAAAAAATATGTATGGACTAAATATAGACATTAGGATTTTCCAGATATGTTGTTCAGACACTTTTTTAAAAAATTTTAACGGTTTGGCCTAAAAATACACTTTTCTTTTATAAAAAGGGGGCGTGGTCGTAGGCGTATTTCAAAAAAGTTTACACTTATTCTGTTTGGAGCAAAACAAATTGATTCTTGATTGAATTCCATGATTCTAGCTAAAAAAAAACAACATTTTTCACCTGGTTATGCTATGAGGTAGTGTATACAAATGGTTTTTGTATAAAAACTGCTCCAAAAAGTGGGCGTGGGTTAAAATGATATATGGATGAAAGGCTTATATTACCAAAATTAATTACTTTGCATCAAATTTTTTTTTCGAAATTTCTCTATTATTTCTCTATGTTACAAACTATGTATCAAAACTAATTTACCCCTATGGGATAGGGTATAGAGAAAGCAACTTGAAAAATTTGTTTATGAAGATTTGTGCTGGATCTCCGATTTACTTCACACATATAGTCGGCGTTAGCTTTGAGGTTTTTCATGTAGATAAAAGGAAGTCCAGACTTAATGTTTATGGCATAATTTAGACAATTGCTTGGAGTTTTAAACACACATTTGAAAAAGTATATTTGAATTGCTTGGATCTCCTCTTTTTAGTATTTCTATCCCCACAATTCATTTGCACAGCAACATCAAAACTTTAAACAGGATCGAGGTAACTACTTGAAAAGAGTTTATACCAGATCGTATTTATTGCAGCTTTAGCTGTGGCTGTTTTACTTTTTATATAGGGGTTTAATGCTCATGTTGTAGCTAAAAAGAAAACCAAGACATTTGAACTCGTTTAGTACTTGGATGTTATTACCATCAAGTGTTCATGTTCCTTCACACCTACCGACACAATTTTGGTTTCGGAAAACTATTATCTTAGATTTGCTGGTTTTTATATTAAGATTCCATTTTTTGCAATAGTCTTTTAGTCTGTTTATTTGAAGTTGTAGTGTCGTTGGGCTTTGGGAGAGAATGACCAAGTCATCTGCATAGAGTAATACCCTGACTTCCACAGTTCCAAGGCTATAACCACCTGGTATACTTTCGCAGACATCATCGATATATAAAGAAAAGAGAACTGGACTTAGTATGCATCCATGCAGCACACCATTATTTGTGGTGAAGGTTTTTGACCTGTGACCACCATTCAGCACAAGAGCGGAGGTATTTGACAGACATTTTTCGTAAACTCTTCTAAGCTTTGTTGAAAGCGCTAAAATTGACAGCTTAAATAGGAAAGAGTTACGGTTGACTTTATCAAACGCAGCTCTAAAGTCCACAAAAAATGTGTATAGCTTTTTTTTTTGTTTTTGATAGAATTGTTTGCTAATGCTGGTAAGGTAAATATTTGATAGACCGTTGATAGACTAGCAACAAAGCTAGCCTGAAAGAAACTTATTTTATTATTGTTATCAATCCATCGGATCAGAGGACAATATAAAATTTTGGTGAATATTTTTCTCCAAAGAGTTTAATACTGCAAAGCCTAGATCAATTATTCGCTTCATAGATTGAAGTTTTTCTTTGGTAACGATATCATTGATGTATGGAATGGATGTTCTGAACGTGTTTGGTTCAGCATTAATAGGGTTAGAGGATCTACCAAGAAAGTGAGAGTTCAGAAGTAGGTCAATGCTTTTAAGGCTGGAGGTAGTCTGTTGACCATACGGTTGTATATTGGTCACCCAAAAAAGTATGCTGTAGAAATGTTGAAAAACGCAGTTAATTCTACTGCATTAATAGTCGAAATCGACCCGACATCCAATGCTGTCAACTTAACAGATACTTGATTGTTCATTCTAAAATCGAGTTGTGCATATATTACAGCATGTGTTGTAGATTTTGCAACTAGAAAAATAGTGAATACAACAACGTTCGTTGTTGAATGTACAGCTAAATTTGTAAAATACAAATAATTGTAAAAAATAAAATTTTTGTTTGTATCATACAGAACTCTTTGCATTTCAAAATACAATTTCTGTCGTCAAATCTACAGCTATCGAAAAAACTGAGTATGCAGTGTTGTTGGAACCAATATATTTATAGTATATATGAAGTTTAATCAAAATCTTTAGGGCCGTTTTCGAGAAAATTGAAGTTATGAATGATTTTTATATGGTAGGTACCGGTAATAACATGGCTAAAAGCGTACAAAAAAATGGCGTAGAATTATGACCAAAAAAACGCTGGATACGAAGTTTGAAGAAAATCGGTCAAGTCGTTTAGGCTTGAGAAACCTGTACGGACAGACGAACGGAATTCCAAATAAAAAACACTTTTTTGGGTTCCGCTATCATCGTAATGTTGGAATGACTCAAAATCTTGAGGTCGAAAGTTAAAAATAACAGCGAATACACCATTAAAATTTTCTGGCTTTGAGAGTGGGTAACAGCTTCAAGAAAAAATGGTTTTAGATTTGAATGCGTATGCTCATTTTACAAATTTTAACGACGTTTCTACAGTTTTTTGTACTGATTAAATTTTAGATTTGAAGAATATTTTCTGTGGATTCATGTTCATGTCTACTCCAAATAGTTAAAACTACACATGACGAAGCAATGGCGGTTTAGACCTATACAACTTAATGTAATATGTACAACCCTTCGTAATTATTACGTAAAGTAGTTGTGGATTTCACAATTTAACGATTTAGATTTTACATATTCATATCTGCACATTGAACAAACAAATTGACAAAGCAAAGCAAACGCTGTTGAACTTGCAATTAATTGTGAATATGAACGCGTTTGCTGTTAAATACAGAAATTTTCAATTCAGTGTAAATTCAACTGCCACATTTTGTAAAATGTACAGCATAGGTTTTTCTGGGTGTGGATTTAAGGAGACGATTTTGCGGGGTCTAAAGGCCTCTGAGGTTTTTTCTCAGTCAGTTTCAACAGTAGATGCCCCAGGATGCTCTGCTAAGAGATGACTTGTAATGGGTGTTGATAATAGTAAAGGGTGATCCATTTCGAGGTTCCCTACTTTTTTAAAGAAAAAAACACAGAAAATTCAAATTTAATGGAGAATGTTTATTATCATTTGAAAGAACATTCTTTGGCATTTATTTTTTGAAGATGATGTCTATCAAATGTTGGCCGTTGCTACGTCGCAGATGGTCCATCCGTTGAGTCCAATTTTCGATCACTCGTTCGAGCATTTCGACTGGTAACTGGCGAATGACACGAGTGATGTTTTCCTCCAAGGCCTGAATCGAAGCGGGTTTGTCGGCATAAGCTTTTGACTTTACATATCCCCACAGGAAAAAGTCTAACGGTGTGATATCACACGATCTTGGTGGCCAATCGACCGGCCGGTGATGGTGTTGCAAATAGTACGCTCAGTAGGCCGATTATGTTGACCATAAGTTGAGCGAAGTGCACGAAACACATTCCTCACAGAACGTGAATTTTCATAAAAAAATTGAACAATTTATAAACGTTGTTCACGCGTAAGTCTTTCCATTATGAAATGCCAAACAATACTAAACAAGAATAACATGACAGCATGACACGACTCACACGTGATCTGTCA
The DNA here is from genome assembly GCA_949824845.1 of Rhingia rostrata. NCBI lineage: Eukaryota > Metazoa > Arthropoda > Insecta > Diptera > Syrphidae > Rhingia > Rhingia rostrata. Next base: position 75,946,402 of record OX463757.1, on the reverse strand, counting down.
AAAAAGGCTATTGAAAAAAGTATCTCTACTTGGATCACCCGTTATAAAATCAGCATGAAGTTTTTACTTTGTTGATCCTAGTAGTTAGCGGTTTCATCATCTAGAGATCGCCAGATTGCCAAGTGGCCAAGTTGCTAAATAGGATCACATTAGAACATACTGATGAAAAGTCTGTTTTCAGATCCTATTTGCGGTCATATGTGAGCACTTGACACAGTTCGTTAACGATCTGATTGGACCCTGTTGGACCACAACTTATCAATACTTCACAATTTGTCAGATCTTGATCAAATATATACCTTTTACCTATCCATCGATATCAAGGACAAATACTACAGAATTGTATCCACTCAAACTCGTCCATATGTCGATGGAGAATACCCACTGCTCTATTAAGGTTGAACGAATTGTACCGAACATCAGAATCTACAGCTATTGATTTGTTCAGTAAGAGACTCGATTTCGGTAACCAATCTGACAACGACATATCGTCAGAAATTTAACATTAAAATTCTGCTTTTTTCTTCTTAATTTTGTTTTATTGATTTCGACTATTAAATATATTAAGTAAATATTTGTTTTTAAATATACATACAATGAAATAAAAATACTAATAAGAAAATAAAACTAATATATGAAATGTAACTAGAACTTAAAAAAAAAACATAAAAACAAAAATACAATAATAGAGTAATAGGTACTTCTTATAAGTTCTAACAATACATTAACTTTTGTCCCGCTTGTCAAAACGACTATTTCATAAATCAGATGACTGCATATAAATTTAAACAATAAAAAATTACTTTATTTATTTCTCCCGCTCTGGGAGACTTTCAGCACTGCCGCGGGAGAACTTATTTGTGGCCTTGAGAAATTCGAAGGACCTGGCTTACGGTTCTTAATTCTAGCTTGCAGTGTCATAAGAAGTCCAGAAAGAACATCATGATTCGGAATTTTCTTTGCAAACAACAATCTTTTCACAGAATCGTCATATGTAAGAAGAGCCACCATATTTTGCAAAAGAAATCCTTGACAATACTCCATAAGTTTGCTAGCATTGTAGACCTAAAAAAATAAAATATATTTTGTTATAAAAGTACTAAAATTTGCTTATAACTTTGAGTACCTTTGCATGTATGTACATCGCAACTACATTATCAATGTCGATCATTTCAGAGCATCTTGCCTCGGTGTATCGAAGTAGTCCTTCTAGTTGAAAGAAACTTGCCGCTGCCATAAGTTCCAAGACGTCGTTGTGGGATACCTCTAAATTGTTGCATCCCCCACTATAAAGATATTGCATAACTAGCTGGAAGATGTGATAGCGAATATCATTGATTTGGACAGTCGGTGCATTGCCATCGCTCAATTTGGAGCTGAGCATATTTTGAAAACGCGGCGAAGCCGTCACCAGCACAATTTTATGACCATAAAATATTTTTCCTTCGACTCTATAGGAAATAATAAAAATATCAGTATCCTGCAATTTTGAATGGAAGGGACAACATTGAATGATTCTCATACCTAAAAGTAACATCACTCAGTTCTGGATTATTTACAAATTTCGGATCGATCCTGGAGCTATTTACTGGTTGAAGAACTGGTTCTTTGATAGATTTGATAGCTTCCCAGCCAAAGCAAGTTGCAAATATGTCCGCAAGTAGTAAGGTTGTTCCTTCGTTCTTACTATATCGGAATATGTTAAAAAGCAACGGCAGACATTCGGAAACAAATTGGGGACTGTAATCATCTGGACACACTTGTAAGAAATCCTGCAGCAACTGATCGATTACTGCATCTAAGCGAAGTTCGTGCGCTGCAGCTAAAGCATGCATCCAACAGTGCAAAGTCCAGGGAACACCAAGGGCACGTAATTCGACGGTAATATCTGAAAAAATAAATAAATATTAATAATAAATTAATTTGGTTTCTATTCTAAAATCATGTAGATAGTTCGAGATGAATGATACGTCCAGTGTAGCGACGGGATTACGCAAAGAGAACGAAATATGCCGCAAGACAATAATCGTTCCTGATATTCTTATGATATTCTGTGAAAATATCTTAGTTCTATTGCTAACGTCAGATCCCAAATCCAAGATCACAATACCTGCTCCACTAGCAAACTCCGATCATAAACCAATATCGATGGCAAGGATACTAAATTATGATAGGGTTTTAAAGAAAAACCAAGAAATTTACTGGGATAAGATCTGACAAAATGTCCCTATTGTACTTAATGATCTATGTTGTCATATGACTGATTAATTGACTTCCATAAATGGAAGAAACGCATGTCTCAAAATGATTGACTAATTGTTTTAATACCATACTATTAAAGGCAAACAAAAAATCATTACACAACGATATTCTTTACTAACTAGAAATGATTTCAAGACAAATGGTCAACAGGAGGCCATTAATGGAAAATCGAGACCTGGTGTCCTAGATATTTCCATGGCGTTCAATCCGTTCGACTCAGGTCTTTACCAGCCAAATGGAAAGCATACAGACGTCCTCAAATACTGATCGGCTGGATTTTGTTTTTAAAGACAGATATCTTAAAATGTTGTAGTGGATAATGTATTCTCAGATAGATACTCTTTGAACGAAGGAATGCCACCTATATACAGTCAACAATAGATTCGTCTCACATGATGCAGTTTTACATCAGGGATGCCAATTTTTCGTATATCTATGGCCCTTTAACAAAACAATAAAACATTTGAGTAAAATTTAAGATTTTATTGTGATATAAACGCCATTAATAGAGCAAAAGGAAAACCGGCGAAATCTATTTCAGCCAAGACAAGACCTCTTTCATCGCCATAAGATTCCTTAATGAAAAGATGCAATGATCAGAACTGCAGAAAAGGAGACAAAGACTTTGTCTGTCGATAAAGTTCTTGGTTCTGGATAGTTGGATGTTTTAGAAAGAGGGTAGACTCTGGTTGGCTTTATCTTGTCAATTCCCAGTGGTTGTAACTCTGACTGCACATTAAATTTTTCCCTCTTAGTGGTAACCATGTGATGCTTGTCTTATCGAACAGGATGTGACTTGCTTAACGATTTGTGCAAGTGTTATAGCAACACTATAAACAAAGGATGGTCAGACTGCCACGGAATACCCGACCTACTGTCGCAAGCGAACCTAGATGAGCTGCTTCGACATGTTCGGACAACAAGTTATCTAGTAATATCAAAGTTAAATCAGGCCCTTTGAACAGAGATGGTGTCGGATGAACTGAAGTGCCAACGGCAGCGTTGATTCCCGTAAAGAACACTGATGGTCTCGTATCCTAGGGGTACCTAAAAAATTGGAAGTAGCCCTCCAGGTTGGGAGTTGAGGCATGGAAACAAAACCGTGTAACGGAGCAACCTAGAGCCTCGGAAAGGACTGATTTTATTGTTGACGACGTTCGTATATGCACCTGGAATGTGAACGCCTTTAACGGGAGAGGTGTAGGCGAACAACTAACGGAAGTTCTTAACTGCTAGAAAGCAGAAATTACTGCCAACCATGAAATACGAGGGGATGGGCCGGGCAAATAGAATAAAAAAATAGTGACATCTACTACAGACCGTGTTATAGTGAGCAAAAAAACAGCGAATATTCGGATATGGATTTGTTATAAATGCCAGACTTAGACAAGAAATCTCATGTTTTCAATACATTGCCGAATGTATTGTAACCATACACATCAAGGCCAAATTCGCCAACATAAGCCGTAGATGCGCTCAGTCCCGACGGAGGAAAAAATGATAGAGCTAAAGATTGCATCAACGAGCTCCTTCACAAAACCTATGAGCGATTACCGAAGTACGATATACAAATCATGCTTGGATATTTTAACGCAAAGGTAGGAAGATAAAACATCTTTAGCGGTTTTTTTCTGAAAACATAGCCTACGCGATAACCCGTCAGGTAACGGACTGAAGCTAATTGACTTCGCTACGGTACGAATTGGCACTATAGCAAGCATACTGTTTCATCACCTCGATATCTATATGGGAATATGTCCAGATCAACGAACGGCCAACAGAATTGATCACCTTGCGATAAACAAGAGAAACGCATTCAGTATTTTTGATATCCGGACATTCCGAGGAGCTAACTTCGACTTGGACCACTACCTTGTTGCAGCCAAGGTAAGAATGGGGATATCCACCAGGCCAAAAAATCCAGATATACTGTAAAAGAATTTATTGTCGAAAGACTGCATTCGCAAGAACAACAAAAGTGCGCGATCGAAGATATAGACAGGTGCCACTCCGGGAACGCTGTTCGAAAGGTTAACAGAGTGCAAAACGTCAAAGCTTTGATACAAGGCTCGAACGGAATCCAGTCGAGATGAACAAGGAAATATCGTAGTTGATATAGAGTCTGCAGACTGTTAAACAGCAATGACGAACAACACTCCGCTGTCAGGCAGAACGAATAATGCATTATTGGCAACGACAGCGAAGGCTGCCAATTACCGTTTTGAGTCAGTCAAGCTTAGTAAGGCTGTCGGAAATGACGGCCTCCCCGATGGGCTTTAAAAAGCCGGAGGTGATACTTGGCGGTTACTTGGTAAGTAACATCCACCCGATCATAAGCCGATTCTGTTCGGATGAAAGTATGCCTGAAGAATGGAACCTCAGCATCGTTTGCCCGATCCACAAAAAAAGGAGACCCTCTGAATTGTCCTAAGTACATAGGCACAAGTCTCCTCAACATCGCCTACAAGATCCTATCTGCTGTATTATGTGAACGCCTGAAACCATTTACCAACAACCTGGACCACAGAATCACATAGCAAGGCGTAGATTCAGTGTATGTTGCCAAAACAATTGATAAGTTGAAGGATTCGTTCGGTGAGCGCATAATTTCGGGTTTTGGTCCTAGTAATTGGCCTCCAAGATCGTGCGATTTTATGCCGCTTAACTGATTTATGTAGGGGTATGTAAAGTTGGAAGCCTACGACGATATGCCCGAAACGATTGACCACTAAGAGGCAATAGTCACGGGGCACTGGCCAATTGTAGACCATGCGGCCAAATGAGAGAGAAACGCTCTTCCATTTAATTTAAAAATGTCCGGCACTAGCAAAAGCCAGATATCGTGCGTTACACCAACCATTATTCGACAACCTTAGCGAGTTCTCGTGTAAACAGATACAAGATCTAATTCGTTTTCCAAGCCTCACAGGCTGGATCTAGAGACCGCCTGTATCATCCACAACAAAAATGATAATAAAGGTCACACGAGTCCTGGTAACAAAAAGGCACATAGTGCTACTTCGGTTCATGCCGAACTGCCACTTCTATTTACCTGCCTACCTGGAGGACAAGATGCCTAGGGCATGTAAATGGATAGGACATAGAGAACGAATGGACACCAATACTCCGGCTCTTAAGTTTCGTAAATTTAGAAAAAGGGACGTAAGTGCAATTGGTCGATAGCTGGGGCCAGAAAAAGATTCGCTGTTTTTAGTGACGGCTCTGAATGCTGTCAATCAACTCGAGAAGAATTATAAGGAATAGAAAAGGCGGAAATGCTTACTCAGTGGTTTTGCTAGTTTGGAAGGATACCCCTCAAGATTTCTATATATCCAGATCATATAATACATTTGCGACTTTAAGAGCATCATAGGGTATTTGATCCATAGAACTTTTTACGTTATCAAGTCTGGTAAGGTGGGGTTAAGCTTGGTCTAAAGAGATAACAGCTTGAGTGTCATTGCAAATTAGCATTGGTATTGATTAAGAGCCCGACACAAACCAAAAGACAAGTGACAGGTTGTAATAGATCATGAAGTAAACACACATTATTGGAACGAATCTATTTCATTTAAATGTAAAAGATCACCTTAAAAATTGCTCTAATTACAGAGACATTAGACATACAAATATCTGCCGTAATATGTGAATGGACATTAGGACACAAAACTTACCCAGATGATTATTTTCAGCACTGTGATACATGGCTTCCTGGAGGCTTTTGATTTGTGCCTTATTGAGACTCGGTGGTACGTCTTGTTGCCGTTCCGCTCCTGGTCTAGCACTGCTGTCGCCTTCAGCCAACATCTCCTCCAACGACAGGACTTCTCGACTTCCGGGTGCTAAAGGATGTGAAAGTAGTTTCCGCAAACATGCCCTTTGGCCGTGTGCTGCAGCTACTGATATTGCACAATAACAACCCCTTTGGGCGGAGTTCGCAAAGCACATTGAGTCTTTTTGTTGGGTTGATAAAAACGCATGTGCTCCGTGGGCTAGCAATATCGAAACCACTTCCAAATTCCCTGATCCACAAGCAACTTGAAGTGGTGTTAATGTCGACTTGTCTTCACTAAGGCGTGCTCCCCCCTCGACTTTGCCACCTCTATCGAGCAGCATACGTAGGGCCTGAAAATTGGACTTACAAGCGGCAAAAGTAACAGCTGTCCAGTGCTGGGTGTCAGGATGAATGGCTGGGCAGCCCGAAGAACCAACAGCTGGTACTTCAATATTTGGGTCACAACCTGCGTCAAGAAGAGCCTGTATAGCTATGTCATCGTTGCGAATACTGGCTATCATAAGGGCGGACATGCCCACATGATTAAGAGTATCATATCTCGTCGTGGGCGGTAGCAGAGTTGAGGCTTGTGCTAGCAGGTCAGCCCTTCCCGTTAGCATCAATTTAAAGGCTAGTGCCATGGTTGCCCTACGTCCCAGGTCTGCAGTATCTTCACAAACGGTGCTATTTATTGCAGTTGAATTGTGACTGAAATGAGTTTTCTTTGATGGGAGTTCCTCGTCCCGGCCAACAGCTCGTGTAGGACAATCCACCCCTGGCAGAAGCAATCTCGCAGCTTGCATGATATCATCCTTGTCAATCATTATAGCGTTGCGATATTCTGCGTGTGCCGATGAGACTCTTAGCCATTCAACTAAAGGTGGTAGTACGACGTAAGCCCTTTCGTAGCAAAGCTCTTGCATGTTGCCCGATGAATTGGTTGAACTTCCTACCTCACTATGTTCTAATTGCGAACAACGCATAAAGTAAAACAATGCTGTGATGGCTGAGTTTGAAAATGCGGTGTGTTGAAACTTTTGTTGCGCTCTAGATACTAGATCTTTAAGCTCTGTAATACTTCCAACACAAGTCGTCAAAAGACAAGGTTCTAGACTTGAATTGACACTTGAATTTTGATGTGACCCAGAGCCAATTGACGTCTGACTTGCCCATCGCGGCATAGTTAGTGCTCCGGATGCAACTCGTCCCGCATTTAGGTGAGCATATGGCTGCAGTAGACCCCACAAATCTCCAGAACCCGCTATAGCATGCTCAAGACCGGATGCGGTCAATGTTCCAGATGTTTCCGATGAAAAGCACTGCAAAAGTATTTCTTCGAGTAGATTTTCCAATCCTGCGCATAGGTATACCGCGGCGTATTCGTGAATAAATTTACCAAGACGTGCATCCGCCATCCATCTGTGAAACCGCCCAACTGGCAGTTGTAATCCTGCTCGGGAAGATTTGCTCTGCTTTAGGGCGCTTTCACCGGGAACTGCAAACATTGCTGCAGCTCGAAGGCAGGCTTTGATACACGAGTCAGCTAATCCTGGACAGAGGACAACTTTAAAGGCACCTACAACTTCTTGTTTCGAGCATAACCCCAAATTCGAAGACAATCTCTGAACTTCCCTTGCGATTCTTACCAAAGCACGTTGTAGCAAGTAGCCCAGCCGCGGAACTGCTTCAATCGAAACTCTTTCAGAATTTTCCTTACAACGGCCGTTTCGTATAACCCTCAATATACAGTGCTGACTCCAGGGTGGATGCTGAAGCTCAACTAAACGGTTATGTGAATCCACCCACACAAACTCATCGGCACTGGTGACATTGGTATTAACCGTTTCCAGAGACGAGTAACGCCCCAATCTTCGAGCTGGCTCTGAACTCTCTGAACCAGCGCTCAGACTGCTGTAAGTACTGGTACTAGTTTGAGACCTCATTGTTAACTGCTGAATGGCAAGTTTAATATCCTCCAAGCCACTACCACCCCAAGGGACCTTAGCAGGTGTTGCACGATGCCTCGAACGAGAGTGGTTTGTACTTGCTCTTGATCTTGTACTTCGATTTGTAACACCCGCTGCCAATCTGTCTTCCGGCAGTGGACCGAGAGCTCCTCCCGGTGAGCTGCTCCCATGACCTCCTGTATCTGACATGCTAGCATGTCCCGATGATCTATTCTCATCCGAAGAACTGTGGCACTCTTGAACTTTCTGTAAACCCCTGAACTCATGGTGATGTGTTCTTGTGCCTAGATTTGGTTTTTGGGATGCGTGTAAACTGTCAACAACTTTATCCGAAGCGGATTTATTTTGACTTGATAAGCTTCCGCTTATCATGGGTGGCTGTGACTTCACCGGTGTACTCTGCGCCGTCAAGCGTGCAGGACCAGCAACTGAACGTTGCGGTATCGGCTTAGACTGTCCCAAATGAAAGCCACCGCTGCTGCTTCCCACTTTTGAGTGATGGTCACGTTCGGCTATGCACGTAATACTGTTACCACTGGTAGATTTGTTATTTGGCGAATACCCATCAATGGATTCATGGTGTGCGGCTGATTGGTTTCCAGCGGCAGCCAACCGTTGCGCAACTTCCTTTGGGATTCTGGGGGCAGGCGTCGCAACAGCCGGACTTTGAATGCGACCCGATGGAAGTGCCACACTGCAATTTGTCGAAGCGGTAATATCAGGTTGAGTGTTGTTGGGTGACGTTACACTGGATGCAATCAAATTGCCAGACGCAATGTTAACACCCAGTTGGGAATTTGATTGTGAGTTGAATGGCAGTATATCTACTCTTGTATTTCCGGAAGGTCTGAAATGAAAAATAATTTATTATAAAAAAAACTTTCTTGTGAATTTTTTTTAAATATGAATTATTAATAACACATGTTATTAGACACTCTTATATGGAGTTGAAACGACAACGTATCACATAGTCAAAAGAAATTAATAAATCAACCAAAAACATATGGCAGTGGGCGGTTTTCAAAATTGTTTACATTTGTTCTACTGGGAGAAACTGCGAGCACATGTACCAAATTTCATTATTGTAGCTCAAAATTTAAGGCCCAAAAACTGGTGACGTACTTTGTGTCAAAACTAATCTACCCCTATGGGATAGGATGTAATTAATCAGATAAAAAAGGTCTGAAAAGGGTACAATTTACTTATTACGACATATCGGGCCGATGTTGAATGTGAACCACACCTTAACGTTAAGTTTTTTTTATTTCATTTGACATTTCTCAATTTCGGACTAACTCAATTTGACACATGGAAAGATACACAATCATCATTATGGAAATGGGCGTCCAAATCGAAATACATATCATGTACTTCGTGATTTTTTCGGTCAATTTAATCTTCCAAATGTGCGTACAATCGGAAAAATCGTGAAAAATCGTGAAAAATTTTAGCAAACCGGGTCTGTAGGAGATGAGAAAACACCAGTGCATGCTTGTACAGCTGGGTAATGTAGAAAATATTGCTGCTCTTCGGGATAGTTTGGCTGTAAAGCCGTCCACCTCAACTCATAGATGCATTTACACGCTTACAAGGTGCAGATGACTCAAGAACTAAATGGTGGCAAGAATAGTGGTCAGAACGGTGGCAAGAAATGACAACAGTGGATCAGTTATGATGTGATGAGGCACATTTTCAACTCAGTGGATTCGTCAATAAGCAGAATTGCAGCATTTGGGCGAATGATAATCCGAGAGTGATTGTCGAAAAACCAATGCACCCACAAAGAGTGGCTGTTTGGTGCGGTTTATCGGCTGGTGGCATCATCGGGCCGTATTTTTCCTAAATGAGGCCGGTCAGGCAGTTACTGTGAGTGGTGCGCTATTGTGGGATGATAACGATTTTTTTATGGCCCGAATTGGAAGATATGGATGTGGACGATATGTGGTTTCAACAGGACGGTGCCCTTTGCCACACATCTAACGAAACGATAGCTCTTTTTCGCGACAATTTCAATGCCCGTGTTGTCTCACGTGGTGGCGATGTCAATTGGCCGCCAAGATCATGTAATTTGACACCGTTGGACTTCTTTCTTTGGGGTTATTTGAAAGAAAAGGGGTACGTCGATAAGCCAGCAACAATTCAATAGCTAAAGAATGAGATAATTCGGCACATTGACGGCATAGAACCTCAATTATGACTCAGCGTCGTCGAAAATTTGGACCATCGGATGGAGGTGTGCCGCCGAGGTCGAAGGGCCCATTTGGCCGATATTTTCTTCCATACATAATTGAACCATACCAATATTATCATAATAAAAGGAAATGATAATAATTTCCTAAATAATTTGTGGTTTATTTTAAATAAACATCTGCCCTTAAAATTTAACCACGCTTTAGTTGAAAAGCAGGATAAGAGGATCCACACCGAGAGAACGCCCCGCAATAGTGACGCTGTACCTTGAGTCGTTTATTTAAGTAAACCGCTGACCTTTTTGGCTTCAGAGAACCATCATGCAGTGCATTTCGAAGGACGAATTGTATTTCAAAGAACATTGCCGACAGACAGTCTACCTCGTTTAAAATACGGCCAAACAGTTGCACAAATAGTTGAGAACCAACCTGTTTTTTGTAAAAAAAATATTGATATGCGACGAGGTCCATTTAACAATATTTGGTGAGCGTGCCGTGAACACGAGATTCATGAAAGACCATTGCTGTATACACTAGCGATTACGCCAAAATCATCAATGGAGCGTTTTGCAAAGAATCCTGCAAGTGTGCTGCTAAAAAAAGCGAGGTTGGCATGTCACCCAGGTTTGACCCTCCAGAGTCAGGACTCCTTTTTCGGGGTTATTTCAAAGAAAACTGCACTTATCTTAGTTATTTACTCAGTAAAGCTGATTTTGTATTCGAATAATTGTTTTGTGTTAAGGATGACAGGTTTCGAATGTAAGCCGGGTGATTTATTCCTTCGGAAATATGACCAAAATGTTCTTTTGAATTCGTTTAAAATATTCGGCATAATTTCGGTTGACCTTAAAAATTAGCGTTAGAATCAACTAAGACGTCTACAGTAACAGTTAACAAGTTATTAAACCTACCTAGGGTTTAGACTGAACCATAATAAGAGTTTATTTTGGCAAAAAATCCAAGGTATCGCTTATATGTTAGGCTATCTATTATTATTATATTTGAGTACTTGTGAATAAAAAAACGTAAGAGAAGGGTTTATACTGACGTGTTGGACTTACGGTATAACCTCTCTTACTCATAACCGTAATGTCATTCGTAGACCGTCCATTGGTGTGAAATAAATTCGATTTTGTGTAATGTTTTCTCTTTTCCAATAGTACATTCTGCGATTATTGTATATCTGTCTCTTTTTAACGGGTTAAGCTGACCTTCTGGCCAGCTGATACTTCGAGAATACCTGTCCTGATGGATGGGAAAGGAACGTTAATCTGTAGTCAAATAATTCCCCAGTTATTTTGACGTTGAGCATAAAACTAATCTAGAACCAGGAGGCAGTAAGATTAATGAGAAGAACAACTAACTGGGAAGGCTTTGGAACGAAACAGAAGAGAATGTTGAACTGAGTGTTCTATTCTTCTATGAAGTTGAGGTTGGAGTGGATCGATTCGTTTAGAACTCCCCTTCCAATAATCACATAAGTCAAAGAAAGCACCGAGCAAAAACAGAAAAAAGGAAAGCGCTTAAAAAAATGGCAACAGAGTCGTCCTTCGTAACATAAAGCACAATTGAATCGCTATGTATTTTGTTGAAGAAAAAAGCCAAACTTTTTGCCGCCCATGTGTAAGAAATCTTTAAACCCTTCCGTGGAACAAGAGCAACATTAAAAGAAATAAAACGTAAGATCCAGACTTTAAAACCTGGGAAGTTCTCTAAGTCATACCCAGAATAGCTTTAATTTGGCTTTTCATATTATTGATGCTGAGCTCAGATTAAAACACGCGCCGAACTTAGGGAAAACTGCCAATATAATTATGGTCTTAAACCCTGGAAGACCATCAATTCAAGTAAAATCATAAAGACCAATTTCGATGTGAACCTACGGTATACAATTCGGGATTGTGCCAAGAAAACAAAAGCCAATATTTTACAAATTAAAAAAAAAGTGCTTAGAGAAATTCCAAGCTCCGTGGTATACTAGAAACGATTTTATCCACAGGGACCATGGAATTCCTACAATCGAAGCTAGAAGTTTCGCGCGAACGAATAGAAACAGACTAATCGGACATATCAACAAAATAGTCATACACATTTTGGATGATAGCAATTTATTGCGCCGACTACAAAGAACGAACCATTGGACTTGGGGAGGTCATGAATAAGAATGCGTAACATGCAGGATCTTTTATTGGAGAGCAGCCTGTCAAAAGTTTTATATTTATGATAGAAAAATAGCTTAATATAGTCTTAGTTGCAGTCACTCACAATTTATAATCGGCCACTTGGAAATATGTTTAGGTCAGACTATTAAAAACGGTAGATATGCCCGGCTTATGCTGTCCATGTACTATATGATGGGACCATTTTAATTATGAGTGGTAACCATTCATACGGATATGAATACCTTTATATTGCTTGTGTGTACTTGGAGAGAGCGGGCGCATAAGTCAAAACTACCAAGGCATGTTCAAGTATCCTAACCTTAAAACAGTTAACACACTGCGGTTTGTGTGAAACACCCCTTAAATATTTTGGGTGTACCACTCCAGGTGGCATTATCGACTTGGGCCACTATTTGTCTGCCATTGCCACCACTCCAATCATTAAAAACTAAAAATTCATTATTCATCAGGATGCGTTAAATATACTAACAAAATTTGGGCTTTCGATATTTTTGGATGAAACTCTGGATTTTCCAATAGTATATATGGTCAAATCAAATAAAACAACAGGCTAGTCTGTAAATGAAAGAAGCTGTTCATAAAAGATATCAAAATTCTTCTTCTTCTTCTATATATTTATACCCTATCCCGAAGGGGTATATTAGTTTTGATACATAGATAGAGAAATAATTTATCTAGATATACCTAAGAGTATATGGATCGAGTCAGAATCGATAGCTGAGTCGATTTAGCCATGTCTGTCCGTCCGTCCGTCCATGCGTCCGTCCGTCAGTATGGCACCAGTTTTTGGACCTTAAATTGTGAGCTAGAATGATAAAATTCGGTACGCGTGCTCGTTGTTGCTCCCAGCAGAACAAGTAAAAACATTTTTGAAATCCGCTAACTGCCACCATACCCCTTTAGAAAATGTAGGTTTTGGCCAAACCGTTAAACATTAAAAAAAATTTTGATGCAAAATCTTTGGTAATGATTCATTTCATTCATATATCATTTTAATTTTTTAAATGATTTTTTTGCTTCCGATAGATGCCCTTGGGGTCAAGTTAATAAAAAATAAATTTTTGTGCGATTGTACTCTAGTTCAATATATATAATACAGGGTGTCCGCCGTGAAGGTATACTACTTTGTTTGTTTATAACTTTTTATTAAATGAAAGAGAATGGATCTCATATTGTTTAAAATGTCAGTTAAATGTCCGCCTCTGTTAGTCTCACAAATGCAATCCCATTTGAGCACATTGTTCATTACCTTCTCACACATTTCACGCGGCATTTCATTAATTTCATCAAGAATATTTTATTTGAGTTGCTCAAGCGTTTCTGGTTTGTTTGCATAAACCTTGGTTTTCAGATATCCCTACAAATAGAAGTCCGGAGCAGTCAAGTCAATCAACATCACCATTTCTTGAAATAACTTGTAGTGGAAAGAGTCTCGCAGTAATTCCATTGTAATCCTGGGTGCATGCGATGTGGCACCGTCTTGTTGATACCACGTGTTAATCAAGCCCAAGGCATGCAGTTGTAGCGTTAAAAAGTTTTCAATGATATCACGATGTTGCTCCCATTCACAGTTACCGTTACGCCGTTTTCATTTTCACAGAAGTAAGGTCCAGTGATTCCTTCTGACCAAATTGCACACCAGACTGTATCTTTTAATGGAGGCAAAGGTGACTGATGAATAATTTGAGGGTTTTCCATTGCCCAGAACCGAATATTCTGTTTATTCACATATCCATACAAATGAAAATGTGCCTCGTCACTCACAATGAGTTTTTCATAAAAATCGGGGTTGTCATGGGCTAGCTGTAACATCCTATTGGCATATATACGGCGGCGTAAATGGTCTTGTTGAAGAAGCTCTTGTGTGAACTGAATCTTAAGCAAAACAAATGCAAATCCTTGTGCAAAAATATGGCCAAAGTTGTTTTTTGAAGATCATGAGCACGGCGTCGAATTAAGGTTGAAGGATTGTTTTGAACACTTCTTTGAGCTGCAGAAATGTTTTTAGCCAATCTTGCAGTACGTTGTGGTCCATGCTTGGGCCTATCACCTACAGACACTCTTTCTTCGAAATCATTCACTACACGATCAATAGTGCGTTTTGTTGGTACGTTGGTTCTCCCAAAAATGTCACGTAACTTTCTCATAGTTAGATTAATCGATGATTTAATTTGATAAAATGTTTTAATAATTAAAACACGTTGGTTTATCGAATTTTTTTCTATAATAAATTTGCGACGCATCGACTTCACGACTGCTAAATATGAACTGTCAACAATAATTTTTACCTAAATGGCGGCGAAATAGAGTAGTAGTATACCTTCCCGGCGGACACCCTGGATTTGCATTTTTTTCGAAATTCTTAACACGTTTACCGAGGTTTTTTACTATATGGGTTTTCAAAAGGGACGCTACAAAAGTTGAGCGATAGGGACAGCAAACGACGCCATATTTCTTGCCGTTCTTTTGACATTTCTCTTCAGTAAGGTTTGTTATTTCAAGATGAAAGCATATACGATCCAACAACGAGTCAGAATTAATAAAATTTACAACCGAAATTCGAAGTCAGTGGCCTCAACGTTAAGAGCGCTACGTCCAATTTATGGTCGTCATAATCGTCCTAGCATATCAACAATTGAGCGTCTGGTGAAAAAATTTGAATCCACAGGCATAGTACAAAATGTTCCCGTGCCATTGAGACAAAGAAGTGCCCGTAGTGTCAAGAATATTGCTGCCGCTGAGGCTTCAGTTGAAGATAGCCCATATGTGCTTCTCACACGTCGTTCTCAAGCGTTGGACATCTCTGTGACGTCGTTGTGGCGAATTTTGCGAAAAGATCGTGGCTTACATCCTTACAAGATTAAATTGACGCAAGAACTGAAGCCGCTTGACCCCCGAAGTGTCGTATGTTCGTGAATTGGGCTGAGCAACAACTTGAAAATGATTCGGATTTTCATCGAAAAATCATCTTCAGCGATGAGGCTCATTTCTGGCTGAATGGCTTCGTCAATAAACAAATTATGCGGTATTGGTCAGGCAGCAATACACACGTACTCTATGAGTCATCATTGCATCCAGAAAAAATTACGGTTTGGTGTGGTTTATGGGCCGGCGGCGTCATTGGGCCGTACTTTTTCCGTGATGATCAAGACCGGTACGTTACTGTGAATGGGAATCGCTACCGTTCAATGATAACCGAATATTTTTGGCTCCAATTGGATGATATGGACTTGGAGGACATGTGGTTCCAACAGGACGGCGCCACAAGCCACACAGCGAATGCCACAATCAATTTATTGGAAACCAAGTTTGGAGAACGTGTTATCTCACGAAATGGTCCAGTCGCTTGGCCGCCTCGGTCGTGCGATTTGACGTAGTTAGACTTTTCCTGTGGGGCTACATAAAGTCTATGATCCATGCCAACAAGCCAGCGACGATTGATGGACTTCTTACGAATATCGAACGTGAAATTGAAGCAGTATCGGCCGATTTAAGCTTGAAAACCGTCGAAAATATATCGACGAAACATATATATCAGTATTGCCTATACATATGTTCTTCAGCCTTTGTATTTAAACTTCCCTACCGTTTGCCCAAAAACAATATTTTTCTAAAAAGTGGGAGTGGCAGTGGGCGGATTCTAAACATTTTTACATTTGTTCTGCTTCGTCGAACAGAGACACACAAATTTTCACCTTCTAGCTCAAAGGACCAAAAATCGGTGACACACACAGCTGGCGATTCTGGGTCGATTTATATACGTTGAGGTATATCTAAGGAAATTATTTCTCTATGTTACAAACTTAATGTCAACACTAAGATACCCCTATGGGATTGAATATAATGATCTCTTGGTAACAGTGTCGAGTTGGATATTTGTGATATAATTAAATGGTAACAGTAATATAATTTCCTTTAAGTAATTATGCCCTACATAACTATAAAATCGGTCAGATGTGTACGAACACTAATGAACGAATAGAAACGAAAATATAAACGATTGTATCGTTTTACAAAATTAACATATTTGGTTTAAGTTCTGGAGGTTCCAATAGAGACCTAATATTTACATAAAATATAATAGAATATTAAATAATTAAGCCCTTAGTTAGGCATATTAATTATGGCGAAGGAAGTGGTTAGGATTGTTCTACCATTTAATGAGGAGAAAATAAATTATGCTCAATTATAACAAATCAGGAGACATAAGCTAAAACATCGAAATATTGAAATATGTAATCTACAAATAATCTCCTTTAAGCACAAAACACAAACGAGGCAGCAGTGCAGAGCTCAAGTAGAAAACTACTAAGAAACTTAACCCATGTTGGTGTAAGGATTTCAGGACTGTCAGAATTATTCAAAGTACGAAAAAATGAGTTGAGGAAGCATTTATAGTCGGGCAAACTATTGATATATTTTGCGAAAGTCTGAGAAGCATCCAATAGAATACTCACTCATATGAAGGTTGTGAAATCCAGGTTTCAGATTTCGAATAGCCAATCACTTTAAGTAGGGCCAAATGATAATTTTTATTTGAAATGTTAATGTCAAGTGATTTATATATGCTGAATACATCCAACTTAATTAATACCTTAATTATGCAAATTAAAAAAAAAATCACCAAAACACTCATACCGCGATCTCCACTCTTGAACAAAGCTCCAGTCGAAAGAATCTTCACTCTGCGATCGAATGTCCCAACTATGAGTAGACGCCGAGTTTCTGCGATTGTGTGTCGACAGTGTTGCAACTAAATCGTTGGCGGTTTTGTAATTACCATGGATTCGTATATTTATTACTCCATTGTGTATACTTTCGATAAACGATGGCAGTTCTGACTCAGTGCACTTATCCGGCAAAGCTGTGCCATCGTATTCACCCTTCTTCAAAACAATTTCATCGCATAACCGACTCGCGTGCGCTAGATCTTTCAAATCACCGTCTTCGACATTCGTGTAACGATCTTTGTTCTGTCGATTATTTATGGAATCACCAAAGTATATGATAACTTTATGCTTCGGGGTGACCTCCTTTCCGGGCGGGTCTTTTTTCGCAATTTTATCTAACCGTGGCAGATCATTTGTATCCGTAGCACGAGCACCGATATCACAACGTTTCAATATGAAATTTTCATTGCCGATAAAGCTCTCCGTTTTATTTAGCTTTTTAACTGATAGTTGAGGCCGATATCCTCTCAACTCACGACACAAACTACAATCACAGTCCTTCGAGCAATACATCGTGCGTATTGTTTACTTAACACATTTCGCGATCACGCCTGATACGCCTAAACGATGTTACATCACAACAAAAAATAAACAAAATTAATTCCTTCCGGTCTGAATGGTACGATCAATTAACTTTTGTTTCAAAACGTTTCGTGAAACTTAGTCTCGTCCATGACTGAATTGTGATTTCGAGATTCACTGACGCGTGTCGGCACAGAGATACGTAAAAATTTTCAAGCTGCCACTTTAATCCCAATAGCATGCGATAAAAAACCATCTGACAATAGATCGAAAATCCTTTTTGACAATATACCCGTTCCCGTGCGGACCTGAGTATGTCTTGTCTCGCTCGAGTTCTAAATGCAACTAAAACTTCAGATTGGAGGTCGTGGTTGAAGTGATCGCGTTAACTCGGTAACTGGGAAGTTTGGGTTTGTTTTTAACATAGGGGTCCGATCTTATTGTTTGAGCTGTATAGTAAGAGCCCCAAAGTAAAATGCGTATAAAAATGATCGTCTAAACAATGGATGAAAATATTCTCACATTTCTCCTACACGTTGGGTTTGTGTTGTCTTCAATATACAAACCTTTGTAAAGTATCTTTTCGGTCGTTAACAAATGTATGTTGTTGTTGTTATTTTGCCTTTTCTTATAATTATTTTCATTTGCCATGGTCTTAAGGTTGGTGCAGTTATAAGTTAAGGAGAAATTAGTGTGTTCATTGCACTGTGGAAATACATACGAGTAGATACATAATATAACTTTATTGTGTGTTTATTGAATAAACCTTGAAGAATAGCAACACCCAGGGGACATAGAAGAAGAGTTCATGCACATCGTATAAATAGGGTGATTATTCATGTGGGAATTAAATCGATTTATAGTGATTTTGTTTTTGGTAGGTTTAAGCTCGGCAGTTAAGGCATCAATCTTAGAGCGAGGGCTAATCGTGGGAATTCAAAGAAATTAGATATAAGTTGATACGATTTGTTGGGAACTTTGGCAATCGGTATTGCGTCAAACAGAAGAACCAAATGCCGAATAGCATCAGGGCTGCAATTGCAAAGGTGTCCAATATGTTAATTGCCACGATGACGCAAAAGTTCCAATTAAACAGAACTACTTGACGAAAAGTTCATTTGTTTAGCTACGCCTGTATACTATTATCCATACATTGTTATTCAAGGGGTTGCATAAATAATATATCCCTCTAAGCCAGTTGTGGGCTTTTTAAGCATTTTTTTATGTTTTATCACTCTACTTTGCTAAGTTACTTAAGCGGAGTCCAGGGGTGAAACTGGTGGAGCTAGATAACTGTACTCAGTTGCTGATGGTGGCGTGTTTTAGAACGAGATTGCCTTTAACTCGGCAATGCCCATTAGTTGTAACTATAACTACACACAAAATGTTCTCATTTTTACCTCCAATTGGTAACCATCGGGAGGTTATTGGTCTCATTCAACCGGATCCGACTTGCTTAACGATAAGTGCGAGTGTTGACTACAATACGAGAAACAGCAGCAGTATAATCCGCCTGGTCAGAAACAATAGCCTCGGAAAGGACGGATTTTATTGTTGACGATCCTGCTAAAGAAAACAGGATAACGATGTTCATATCTGCACCTGGAATGTGACAACATTAAACACAAGAGGTGCAAGCAAACAACTAGCGGAAGCCCTAAACTGCTATGAAGCAGAGATTACTGCTATCCGGGAAATACGATGGTATGGGCCGGGAAGGGCAATAAGAGAATAAACTGTGATATCTACTACGGACCGTGTTATAGTCAGCAGAAATTGCGACTTTTCGCAAGAGAATTAGTTATTAGTGCTAGACTTAGGCGAGAGGTCTTATTTTTTTAAGACATTAGCGAACGCATTGTAACAATACACGTTAAGGCCAAATTCACCAACATTAGCCTTATATGCCTCACGCCCCGACGGAGGAAGAAGATTATATAGCAAAATATTCTAGGAGCTCCTTGACAACGCCTATGAGCGACTACCGAATAACGATTTTAAAATTGTGCTGGTAGATTTAAGCGCAAAGGTAGAAAGAGAAGACATCTTTAGAAGTATTGTCGGAAAACATAGCCTACACGACAGCACGTCTGGCAATGGATTTATGCTAATGGACTTCGCTACGGAACGAAATCCCACTACAGCCAGCACACGGTTTCCCAACCTCGATACTCATAAAAGGGCATGGCATTGTCCATATCAACGAACGGTCTACCAAACTTAATGTCGAGAGACTGCAATCTCAAGAGACTGCCAAGGCCTTCGCGCAAAGCGTATCCATAACCATCTCGATTAACACCATACCACTAGTATCGAATGTCGAAGAACACTGGCAACAATACCAACAAGCCATTAGATCAGCCGTAAGTGATGTGCTAGTTTTCTTGCGCCCACCAGCAAGAAACCTCTGGTTTGGTGAGGAATGCCGACAGATGCTCGCAGCCAATAGCAATGCCTATAAGGCTAAGCTGCAGGTGAAGACGAGAGCTAAGAAGGAAAACACATCGGCTTTTCAGAAAGAGCGATCGAGGATATATAGATGTGCCACTCCAGGAACGATGGTAACAAATTTAGCCAAAGTATAAAACATCAAAGCCAAGGATACAAGGCGCGAACAGAATCCTGTCGAGATAAACAAGGAAATATCGTAGTTGAGACACAGTCGATGCTGGCGATATGGAAAAAACATTTCTGCAGACTGTTAAACAACATTCTGCTGTCAGGCAGAACCCGACCTAAGTGAAGTGAGGATAGCAATATCTAAACTCATGCTTAATAAGGCTACCGGAAATGACGGCCTTGCCGCTGTGCTTTGTAAAGTTGGTGGAGGTGACTTGCTAAGTAACATCCACCAAATCAGAAGCCAATTCTTGACTTTTCAAAGTATGCCTAAATGGAACATCAGCATCGTAAGCCAGATCCAAAAGAGGAGACCCTCTCAACTGCGTCAACTACAGAGCCATTAGTGTTTTCAACATCGCCTACAAGATCTTATCCGCCGAAATATGTGAACGACTGAAACCGTTTACCAACAACCTGATCGGCCCTTATCAGTGTAGTTTTGTTCCGCATATCCTTGCAAAAACCCAAGAAGTTCAAATCGATACCGACTTCAACGCCGCATCCGATAACATTTTTGGAGACGAACTATACAGAGCCATGTCCAGTTTTGGTATACCATTCTATATACCATATAGCCACGTTTGCTAGTATAGAAAGGGAAGTGGCAGAAATGGGTTCAGCAGTAAATGAGGTCAAGACGAAGTATATGCTGTCAACACGAAAGGACACACAACATCAACGAATTGTCCAGAACGTCACCATTGAAAGATTTTACTTTGACGTAGTCTACCTCGGCTCCGCTATTAACCCTAACAACATCTTCTCAGAAATGAAATGAAGAATTACGAAGAGTTACTTCGGGCTAAGAAGGCAATTTACTAGTAAAGCCCTCACTCGAAATCCTTTTGGCTCGGGATTTTTGCATAATGCTCTCAAGAATGATGTTTAAGAAGTCATATGACAGCGCGCCTTGTCGAAATCAGTTTTTTGTATCTAATGCTTCGGCGGGGTCATTACCGACCCTAATGAAGTAGCAAGAATTTTCCATCTTTGGACAGTCTCCATTTAACAGCAATAGCCTAAACTCAGAAAAAACCTAAAACTCCAATTACAAATATGTCGAAGTTAAGGCATGCTATAACTGAAAAACACAAAATTTCACAAGTTACGCGGCCATCAGAAATCCGTTCACTTGTCCCAGTTTCAATCGTTTTTTCCAATATTCCAATTTTATAATTTAAAATTTCGCAAAACTTGATGAACTAAGCCAAACCAATAAACTTATTTTTGACACGCTAGTTAAGCTCGAAAACAATATTCGCAACAAACATACTCCATCTTCAACATAAAAAGATTGCTTAAAATTCTTAGGTGGAATGCCAATGGCCTTTCTGTTTAATATCCGAAACTCATGTAAAGAGTAATTCGAACTCAAAGATAAAAGGTTAATTCGACTATCATGCTCTACATTCAACGAATAAGGCTGGAGGTGGAGCCTCACTATATATAAAAGAATGTATCGAACATTCGATTGATCTTTAATTAGAAATCGAAACAATGCATGTTAGCTCTATACAAGTCAAATGCAAGTCTATACAATAAAACCGACTTTGAAAACTTTCTTAATTCCCTGGGAGAGAGTTTTGTCATCGTAGGGGACTTTAATGCAAAGCATACATTCTGGAAACCTAGATTCACATCACAGAAAGGCAGGATGCTTATGATGTAGGTAGAAAGTACAATACCGAATTTAATTCTACGTGACAACCAACTTACTGGCCAACTGATGTAACAAAAATACTGGACATCGAAAATTTTTACATATTCTCCTAAAATTATACTGAAAAATTTTTTTTTAAGAAAACACCACCAGGAAGTGGGCGTGGAAAAAAACTTTATATGAACGAAATAAAGCTATTGAGAACGTCTAAGTATCCTATTCAGACACTTTTTTAAATATCTAACCGTTTGTTCAAAAACAATGTTTTACCTTTCTGTGTAAGTTTATGTGCCAAAATAAGTTTACAATTTTTCCTGCCTTCTAGATGATCACTTTTGATCGCAAAAGTATTGAGTTTGTGAACAGTATCTGAAAATTCTCTAGCTGCTGCTTTTGAGGTCAAATTCAAGTTATGGTACACGCAGAAGTTTAAAATTAAATTCGAAACGATTTCTTTAAGGTTCGCCAACATGTCGTTGTTCTTTCCCAATTGCCCCTTCCAAGCTTATGAAGTTTTTTAAAGGAATACTTCTTTTCTTGAGAAACATTGGAATTTGCAATAAAAATTCCCCAAAACTCTTATATTTTTAATCGTATTATTTTTGATTTGTTTTTTGAAGTTATTCTCGTATTATCTGGTGCTGACAAATTTTTAATAATTTGTTGGCTTTTTTTGACAGTTGATCAAATTTTTCTTATGAAAGCGGAATCATTAGCATTATTTTTTAGTAAGACCTTAAAAATGGAAAGCAAATGGCAAATTATATTTGGCGATGAATAAACAGAAAGATAGTTTTGACTTGCTTACCCTTTCAACAACGACAACGTCCGTTTTTTTTTTAGAGTCGTTTCAAGTTACACTGACTGCTGGCCGTTACCATTGCGCTTCTTTTGCATATTTCTGGAAGTATGTCGGTTATACTCTACCCCATAGGGGTATATTTTGATACATTGTTTGTATCATAGAAAAATAGTTCTGCTAGATATACCTTAAAGTATATGGATAGACTCAGAATCGATAGCTGAGCCGAGTTAGGCATGTCTGTCCGTCCGTCCTTACGTCACCAATGTTTGGGCCTTAAATTTTGAGCTATGAATAATGATGAATTTCCGTACATGTGCTCGTTGTTGCTCCCACCAGAACAAGTGTAAATATTTTTGAAATCCGCCTTCTGCCACGACTCCTTCTTGGAAAAACATAACCTTTGACAAAACCGTTAGACTTTTTTAATAAGTGTCGAAACGACGTATCTAGACAATCCTAATTTCCATATTTTGTCTATGCACGCCCACTTTTTGGGGGCGTTTTTAGTAAAATTAATTTTTCGGTAAAATTTTTAAATATTCGAAAAAATGTTTGATGCAAAATCATTGGCTTTGATATATAAACATTGCATCCATATATAATTTTAACCCACGCCCACTTTTTCCATGCGTTTTTATACAATCCTTGCCCTATCGTCTAGCATTACCATGCGAAAAACGTTGTTTTTTGTCGAACCATAAAAGATTTTGATAAAAGGTCTGCACAATATGCTGTGACAATGACAGGATGGGATGGGATAGGTTATTATATGATCAGCACAGCGGATTGTAGCCATCTCATATGTTTTTCCTTGGGTTTCTGGTGAGCAGCTTTTGGTTTGAGGGCTTTGAAAAAAGTTCTTAATGGTGAGTGTTATCATGGGAATCTTGTTTTGATCTTTTGCATTTCTTTTAATGTGTACAAAACGCGTTAAAATTCCGTTACAAAATTGCAAGCTGTTTTCCTTAAGAAAAATTATATTTGCGTACGTTTGCGTAGCCGCGGGAAATATTTAAATGTTTCGTAAATTTTCTAATTCTTTTAAGGTTTTGTGCAATTTCTATTTTTAAGAAGTGTATTTTGTACCTATCCATCTAGTTAGAAATGAATTCAAAATCATCTACTCTTAAGATGGTTTTGAAGCCAAGTGCCAAAAAAAAGAAAGAAATTGTTGACGCGATAAATAAAATTTTAACACTTTAACGAGGTTATTGAATGGACAAGACCCTGGCGGATTACACTTAACGACAGCAAATCGATTCATGTAGATTTTTCGTATAAAAGGACAAATAATTTGCCTGTATTTCTTAATACGGTTCGAGTTCTTTTCCAAATGAAGCGAAATATCTGCGAAAAACTTAAAAATAAATATAGAGAACTGTCCTGGTTACTCGGAAAATATTCGAAGCTTAACCTTGAAAACAAGCTGCTAATATATAAGCAAGGGCTTAAGCCGGTTTGGACATATATTAAAATCATTCGTCAATACGCCGTGGAAAAAGGAAGGAAAGGAAAAAGGATCTACGCAGTGATTTGGGTATCCTACGGTTAAAGATGAAACGAAAAATTGTGCACGCAAACATAAAAACGTTTATTGGGACACGTTAACACAACGGTCCTCCAAATTCTTGACGAAACAAAATTTATTGCGGCGTCTTTAAAGAATTAAGCCCTTAGATTTGGCCCGATAATAACAAACCGAGCTATAAATTGCGGAAAAAGCATTAACTCTCAAAGGAAAGTTACCTGCCAAACATTCATTAATCGGGATAAAAAAAATTGCTAGATAAGTCGCATACTTAGTTGCAATACTAATACAAAAAGGGTGGTGGTTTTCGTGAGTAAAAGTCTTGCACTACTTTGGGCACGTGTTCATCGTGTCAATGAAGAATCCCTTTAGCTCAGCATATTGCTTCTTTTCCTACCTTTGCATTAAATCCTCCTATCAAAGTTTTAGTATCATACACCGGTAGGCGCTCATATGTTTTATCAAGAAACTCGTAGAAGCAACCTTTCGCAATATCAAATTTTTACTTACTTACTTACTTAAGTGACGAACCGAAGATTTTTCGAAGAATTTTCCTCTCAAATCGACCAAGGATTTCTTCATCCGCTTTTGAGACGGTCCATGCTTCAGCGCCGTAGAGCAGGACTGGGATGATCAGGGTCTTATATAAGATCTCCTTAGTAGTTCGAGTGAGGGCTTTACTATTGAATTGCCTTCTAAGCCCGAAGAAACAGCGTTTGGCAAGAGTTATTCTTCGTTTAATTTCTGACGAGATGTTGTTGTCAGAGCTTATAGCGGAACTAAGATAGATAAAGTCAAGTACTACCTCAAAGTTATATATGTCAATGGTGACGTTCTGTCCAATTCGTCGATGTTGTGTGTCCTTTCGTGCTGACAGCATATACTTCGTCTTGACCTCGTTTACTGCTAAGCTGATTTTTGCCGCTTCCTTCTCTATACTAGCAAACGTGGGTATGACATCACGTTGGGTCCTACTAATGATGTCAATATATTCGGCGTATGCTAGCAGTTGTACAGATTTTTGGAAAATTATGCCTCTGGTGTTGGCTCGTGAGTTTTGCACAATCCTCTCAAGAATCAGATTGAATAAGTCACATGACAGCGCATCGCCTTGCCTTAATCCTTTTTTGGTATCGAATGTGTCAGTGAGGTTGTTTCCGACCCTGATGGAGCAGCGAGAATTCTCCATCGTCATCCTACACAAACGGACGAGTTTGAGCGGAATACCAAAACTAGACATGGCTCTGTATAATTCGTCTCTATAAATGCTGCCGTACGCGGCTTTGAAATCGATGAATAGGTGGTGGGTATCGATTTGGACTTCTTGGGTTTTTTCTGGGATCTGCCGAAGTGTGAAGATTTGATCGGTTGTGGACTTTCCTGGCCTAAAACCACACTGATAAGGGCCGATCAGGTTGTTTCACGGTTTCAGGCGTTCACATATTACGGCAGATAGAATTTTGTATGCGATGTTGAGGAGACTTATGCCTCTGTAGTTGGCGCAGTTTAGAGGGTCTCCTTTTTTGTGGATCGGGCAAAAGATGCTGAGGTTCCATTCTTCAGGCATACTTTGTTCCGACCAGATTCGGCTTATGAGTTGATGGATGTTACTTACCAGGTCATCTCCGACGGCTTTATAAAGCTCGGCGGGAAGGCCGTCATTTTCGGCAGCCTTATTAAGCATGAGTTCAGATACTGCTATCCTCACTTTACTCAGGTCGGGTGGTTGGCAGCTTTCGCAGTCGTTGCCAATATAGAATGGTTTATTCTGCCTGACAGCGGAATGTTGTTAGTCATCGCCGTTTAACAGTCTGCAGCCGTGTTTCTTCCATATCCTCAGCATAGACTCAACATAGACTCAACTACGATATTTCCTTGTTCATCTCGACAGTTCGTTCGACCCTTGTATCCTTGGCTTTGACGTTTTACACTTTGGTAAAACTTGCGAACATCTTTCCTGGAGTGGCAGCTCTCTATATCCTCGATCGCGCTCTTTTCTTCCTCTTTTTTCTTCTTTCTAAAAAGCCGGTGTTCTTCCCTTCTTCTCTGCCTATAGACCTCAACGGCAGCTCTCGTCTTCACCTGCAGCTTAGCCTTGTAGGCCTCGTTCTTGGCTGCGAGCATCTGTCGGCATTCCTCATCAAATCAGGGGTTTCTTGCTGGTGGGCGCGAGAAACCTAGCATAGTTCTTCGACATTTGATGTTGGTGGTATGGTGTTAATCGAGAGGTTTAGGAATACGCGTTGCACGAAGGTCCTGGCGGTCTCTTGCGGTGCGGCGGTCTCTTGCGATTGCAGTCTTTCGACATTAAATTTTTTTACAGTATTTCTGGATTGTTGAGGCGTAGAGGATATCCGCATTCTAACCTTGGCTGCAACAAGGTAGTGGTCCGAGCCGATGTTAGCTCCTCGGAATGTTCGGACATCCAAAATGCTGGATGCGTGGCGCTTGTCTATCGCTATGTGATCAATTTGATTGACCGTTCGTTGATCAGGAGACCGCCATGTCCCCTTATGAATATCGAGGTGAGGAAACCGTGGGCTGGCTATAGTAGCATTTCGTTCCGTAGCGAACGAAGCGTTACCAGACGTGTTGTCGTGTAGGCTATGGTTTCCGACAATACTGCTAAAGATGTCTTCTCTTCCTACCTTTGCGTTAAAATTTCCCAGCTCGATTTTAACATCGTACTTCGGTAGTCGCTCCTCGCTCCTCCGTCGGAGGAAATTTTGCCTTAAAGCGGATTGTTACCATGCGGTCGCAAAAGCATAAAGAGAGAGCATAAAACTTCTGGCACTTATAACAAATCCACATCCAAATATACGCTGTTTCTGCTTATTATAATACAGTATTAGATGTCACAGTTGTGTATCCTCTTTTTTCTCGACTCATCCCATCGCGTTTCCTGGATGGCTTTAATGTCTGCTTTGTACCAGCTAGTTGTTCGGGTGGGCTTGTTGAGATACGAATGTCATTGTCATTTTTTGGTTAAAACTCTTGACAGCATTAAAATATATCTCGAGGTTTTTCGTTGCTTCGTTATTACCTGGTGTTTATGATGCCGTTGTTGTGAAATCTAAATGCACGTCTGATGATTGCTCTTCTTTTCACTCTCAAAGTAGCCTGACTCATTTCTCAAATATTACTCACAGTTTTTATTAAATTTAGTAAAAATAAAATATGTTGCAATATATATGAAGGAAAAACAACAGTACTCTGAAAAAAATTACCTTATTCAGTTAAGAGACAGCTATCTAATATTTGTATCAAACATTACCCTTTTCAATTATTTTTAATATTTCTTGGAAAATCTCACAAGCAAAACATTTAATACGCCTTGAACAGTTTGCAATAAAAATATAACCTAGCTATCCTATCTCTATGACCTAGTTCTAAAATTTGTTTTGATTTATTTGATTATATTTATAAATTTTGTATTCTTTTAGGTTAGTTTTGAGCAATTTACTTCCTCATAATATGACATGACCTCGTTAGGGGCACGCACAGCATTCAAAAACGACGTGAGAGAAAAAAAACTCATTAATTATGAGAAACTCTTTTGCTTAGCCACGGTCTATGCAGAGTATAATTTCGGTGATAAATCTCACCTGATTAATGAAGTTAATATGACAGCGTAGCGATATAAAGACAAAACAATGTAAAGTAAGTTTAGTACTCGTTTAAGTCGCATCCTACTTAAAAGTAAAATTGCAAAACTAACAAACTATTTCAGCTCCAATAGAAATTTGTTTTTTTTTACGAATACAAATAATGCTTTGCTGTAAAAATTTGAGTTGATTACATTATTTTACTGCAAGACAACTTTTTTGCAAACATCGAAAAACACTTTGTGGCAAATTCGCAATTTCTTAGTGACTCGCGTGGTTGTTAATTTCCTCATCCACACGAAATGAAATGAATTAGAAATTATATAACACTTTCGATATAGGCAAAGTACCAAGTATTTGCGTGAATAACTTGAGTATATCCACGCAAATACTTCATTAGTGGGTACGAGTGATGGGCACCTACCTTCTTAAGCACTTGCAGCTGGGTAATAAGTCTATTTACAGAGAATTGAAAATAGAAAAACGAAAAGGAAAGTAGCGATTCGCGTTACTTAATTTTCCAGAGAGTGCGTGATAGCAGGTAATTTATGCAGTATTTAATACAAGGAAAGGTCGGAAATGATTTAACACCTCGCAGGTCTTATTTTTATGACTCCATGCCGGCATCATTCAAAATTAACACCTTTTTGTAGATGTTTGCTACATACAATGGTTCATACGGAATGCACTCACCCTTTCAGTCAATAAGTCGTTCGTTAAAAAATGGGAATAAATTGTATCTGGGTGTATGTTTTTAAATAGAAAGGGGAGATAACTGGGCTAGATTTCTGATATTAAAATCAGGTTTTACTTAAAGATGTTGTAAAGTGATTTCAATAGAACCTGCATATTAGATTTAAATACGTCATTATTAACTGGAATGTTATTAGACCAATGGAAAATTGCATATATTTCACCCATTTATAAAAAAGGCGCGACATCTTATTGAAAATTATAGACCAATTACTAAACTTTTATGCATTCCTAAACTTTCGTTAAGGGTAGATCAACAACCACAAATTTAACCATCTTTACGAAATTTTGCCTTGAAACAATTGAAAGTGGAGCACAAGTGGATGTTTTGTACACTGATTTCTCAAAGGCTTTTGACAGAATTAACCAAGATGTTCTAAAACAAAAATTGGCAAAACTTGGTTTTCATTCTGAAATACTTCAGTGGTTAAACTCATATTTAACAGACAGAAAGTTGAGGGTTTAGGTTGATAACTTCTACTCAGATGTATTTACTTCTGGAGTACCACAGGGTAGCCACCTTGGACCGTTGCTATTTACTTTGTTTGTTAACGAAATTCCATCACTTCTATCAATCAACAAATGTCTTTTATACGCCGATGATATTAAGGTATTTATGAAGATATCTGATAATAGTGATTGTCTTCTGTTCCAAAACGAAATATTTATTCTCGAGCGCTGGTGTAAAGCAAATGAATTACAACTTAATCTGCCCAAATGTTAAGTATTATCAGTATATAGATCGCGAAGCCCCTTACAATACCAATACACTGCGAATGGTGTAATGTTTACCCGTGAAACAGAAGTAAATGATTTAGGAATACTGCTCGATAATCAATTGACTTTTAATCGGCAGATTGATTACATTTTTAGTAAGTCGTACTCAATGTTAGCGTTCATCAAACGAAATACCACAGACTTTCAAGATCCTTATACTTTAAAAACACTATATTGCTCGTTAGTTCGCTCCTTATTGGAATATTGCTGTTTAATTTGGGACCCTACTTACGATGATCACTCTGTCAGAATCGAGAGAATACAAAAATCTTTTACTCGTTTGGCTTTACGAAGGTTTAACAGAGATGACGAATTACCACCATATGCGTCACGTTGTTTATTAATTAATCTCCAAACTTTTTTTGTTCGAAGAAAAATGCTATCATTAGTATTCTTAAGTGATGCGGTTTATAACCACGTAAATTGCGATGAGTTGCTTTCTTCGTTACCTTTTAATGCTCCTGTAAGGTATCTAAGAGAACCAAGTTTATTTATTCCACCTTTACATAGGACAAACTATGGATCATGTGAAATCATCACGCGTCGCGTTAATTTATACAATTCGGTAGTAACCACTGACCTAGATTTAACTTTAAATCGCGATTGTTTTAAACGAATTGCACTTGAAATTCTAAAATCCAAATATGCTTATTTAATAAATTAATATTAAATTTTGTTGAATTATTACTTATCAAATGCATAAATATAAGATATCAAATAAATAGAATTAAGTTATTAACATTATAATTAATCTGTAAAGGTCTTACCTGGTAGATATATATATAAATATATAAACAAATAAAAAGCAAAATTTTTTTTTGGATATTTTGGATCGACTTAGAATCGCAAGCTGATTCGATTAAGCCATGTCTGTCTGTCGTCCGTCTGTGGGTCACCGGTTTCTACGCCTTAAATTTTGAGCTAGGATATTTAAATTTGGTACATGTGATCCTTGTACGTGCTGTTCGAGCAAGAGTAAACATTTTCAAAATCCGCCTAATTTTTAGAAAAAACGTAATGGGATATGAAAGAGTGACTGAACAAGTGACATACCATATGCAGGAGAAAAACGTTGTTTTTTGTCAAACCATAAAAGATTTTGAACAATATGTTGTGATAATGTCAATTTCAATATTTGTTTGCCATAAGTACATATTTTAGGGATGGGATAAGGTATAAAACGATCCACACAGTGGATTGTAGCCTTCTCATATGGTTTATACTCCATCCCATTAGTTAATTATAGTTATGAAATATATTTTCACAATTTTAAATTTTCCTTTACTTTATACTTAAATGTTTTTTTAAGGTTATAATTGAGTAGTTGAAAATTTATAATGGATATAGAGAGTACATGGCGGTGCAAACTTTGATCGGCGTTAACTTGATTATGCCCAGTCGTTTTATCTTTGACTACACGTCAAATGTGATTATTTTCTTTCCAGGTTCTCATCCAAACGGATTTGACTTGCTCACCTTATAGGTGTGGGTATTTCTCTGTATTGATGATCAAACTAGACAAAAAAAGTGCAACGACCTCTGTATCTGCACCTGAAATATGAGAACACAACGCAGGAGAGATGCGGCGAAATAACTCTCGGAAGCCCAAAGTTGCTACAAAGCAGACAGTACTGCCATCAAGATATTACTGCCAAAGACAATAAAAAAATCGGACATCTACTACGGTCCGTTTTATAGTGAGCAGAAACAGGGTCTATTAGGGTGTGGATTTATTCAAGTGTCAGACTTAGGCAGGAAGTCTTGTGATCTGAAGACATTAGCTATTGCATTGTAACAATCAGCATCAAGGCCGAATCCGCCAACATATGCGGTAACGTTCCGACGGAGAAAAAATATAATATTGTGAAAAACTACTTCTACCAGCTACATGACAAAACTTATCGCATAACACAGTTAGCACGACACCACGTCTGGCAACTAATCGACTTCACTGCTGTATGAAATGTTACTACCTAAAGCCGGCACATGTTATTTTTGGTGCAATAATCCCCTTATAACAAGATGCCAAGAACAAGGCTTACGAGGCTAAGCAGCACTTGAAGTCGAGAGCTGCTATTGATATATACAGGCAAAGTAGGAGTGAAGAATAACGACTAACGAAATAGCGTGCGCTCGAGGATATAGAGAGGTGCCACTGCAGCAAAGTTGTTCGCAAATTGTATAACAGTGTAAAAGTGTCAAAGCGAGGGATATAACAGAAGAATGTCGAGATAAACAAGGGAATATCGTACATGAGACCAAAGAGTATAGAACTACATAGATTACACATCACAGCTAAACATTTTGTAGCCGTATCTCACGCGGGCGGTAAGTGCGAAGGGAAAATTTCGTATATCGTATGCGTCGGCAGGGCTGTTGTTTGATGCTCGGGAAGCCACATAGAAAATATTCGTTGTATGAGATGCACACTCTATGTAGTTCAATACTCTTTGATGCTGACAATATGTAAGAACCAATTCTGAAGACTGTTAAACGGCGATGAGGAACTATCTTCCGCTGTCAGGCAGAACGAATCATTTAATATTAGCGACGACAACTAAGTGAAGTGATGTTAGTAATATATAAACTCAAGCTTAACTAAACTGCCGGAGCCTTAGTTTTAACGATTTGGCCATTTAAAATTCTGGAGGTGAAAAAGTCGATTTTTTAACAAGAATTTTATTTTTTATGGGTGATCACGAATTAACCCCAGAATTCTATTTCGAGCGTTAGTTTGAAAGACATGGCCGTCTAAATTTTTGGAGGTGAAAAAATCGACTTATTACCAAAAAAAATCTGAATTTTCATTGGCGATCACGGGTTAACCTCAGAATTCCATTTGGAGCCTTACATTCAAACATACTGCCGTTTAAAGTGCTGGTTGTGATAAGATCAGTTTTTTTACCATAACTATCCAAAAATACGGCCTTCCTCCCGAGCTTTATAAAGCCAATGGAGATGGTTTATTAAGCAATAAATACAGAGGCATAAGTCTCCTCAGCATCGCACACAGGCTTGAAACATTTTATCAACAACCTAAAGAGACCTTATCGGCATAGTTTTAGGCCAGAAAAATTCACAACCGATTGAATCTCCATACTTAGGCAGATCCTGAAAAAAAAACCTAAAAGTTCAAATCGATACCTACTCCTCTACTACACGAAACCTACCCCATATTCATCGATTTCAAAGGATCATACGACAATATTTACAGAGAGTTCGTCTCAGAGCCATTTCTTGTTTTGGTGTATCGCCCAAACTCGTCCGTCTGTGCAGGATGACGGCAGAGAATTCAACGGCAGCTACCTCGCCGAATCATTCGATTCCAAAAAATAATATAGACAACGATTTGAGGATTGCCCAATACTCCCGATCCACACACCAGAGGCACAATCTTCCATAAGTCGGTGGAACTAATGGCATACACCTAGGATCTATACATCATTGGTCGGAATCAACATGATGTCATAGCCACGTGAGGGCAAAACCCAATTTCGGTTGAAAAATTATTTTTGAAAAACCTTTGGTCATGATTGCGTATCGCGTATTGTGAATTCTTTTTGAAAACCTTTGGTTATGATTGGGTTGACAGGGTCAAAATTATTAGTCGTTTAAGACCGTTATATGGAAGTCCCATAATTCCTATTCCAAAATCCCGACTGTCAAGCTCTTCAGCACCCAGCAGCCGGACACAGGTTTCCGAGAACGATTTGAGTCCTTTCATGAGCCCAATACCTGCTCTTTAAGGAGCAATTAAAAATGCATGTAATGAAGGATTGCGAAGAAATTGATTCGTTTTTATTATTTGAATTAATCAATTTGCGGTCACTTGCATTTTCTGTAGGAGGTACGAATATAATGGAAATATCGCATAATGACTAATACACTAGAAAGGACCCTGACAACTGACAGCTAAATCCTTTACTTTGCAATTCGACAAATGTATCCAGTTGGCTGGATTTATTCAGCTTTCTTGTCTCTCATATGTCATAAATAAATCATGCCATTCAATAAATTGTATAAGTTGTACAAAGCAGAGGAACAGCAACAAAAATGTGAGAGCATTTTATTTTGCATAACATTCATTTTCACTTTTACTTTCCATGTTCGAGAAACAAATGAGCATCGTTTTGTTCCTTTGTCTTTCAGCTCAACAACACAAAAGTTGTACAGAAAAAGATGCGCACAGAGTTACAAAAAAATATGACGAAATATTTCTGCATATACATACCCCACCCACACGATGGGACAAGGTGCTGCACGCTGAGCTAAATGAAAAGGCAATTAACTATAATGAAATAATGGAAGTGAATCTTCACACTGAATTTCCCCTGCACTGATAACAATTACTTCACATTGCTGGCTCGAAAGTGAAAACCAACACGAACGAAGCCAACGACGACACCTCATACTAAAGGCCAATGATCTGTACATCGGAGCTTCCCCAGATCACAATCCGAAGACAAATCTAAGTCTCATGTCTCCATTCAATTCGAAAGCGTGGGACTTGTGATTGTAAATTAAGTAATTGACTGACTAACTGACTCCACACAGCTCTATTAGTTGTACGGGGTGTAGTTTTGAAATCAAATGATTACTTACCTCCTTGGCTTTGGTCGAACGATTTCATGGTTAGAGTCGGTTATGCAAAACGGACTCAACGCTCCCGCCAGGTGTTCCACGCCAATTCGTCCTGGGTCCCAACTATGTCGACCGGGCATGTTGCTGTTGGTATTGCTATTCCCGCAATTGCTGGTATTGTTAGCCACGGCTAAGCTATTGGCACTACTGTTATTGTTACTACTATTAATATGGCTACTACTGCTACTACTATTACTATTAGAACTAAATGTGGCTACGGTGGGAACTTTTCCGATGGTGATTGCACTGGTTGTCGTTGTTCGGGAAGATCCACTTCTGATATTTGCAGATGTGGCAATTGAACTATTTTTTGACCAAACCGATTGACTGCATGATGAGGCTGTCGGCGGTGACAACTGGTTGAATGTGGGAGTTAAAGATGACGCTCCTACTATTGATGGTGATCCATGGGACGTTTTTGTTGATGTGGAGACTTTGGCTAAAACGTGCTGAATTTGAGTTGTGTTCGTTGCTGAAACGGACTTTTGTTGATGTAATGGTGACGGTGTGCTTTGAACTATGGCCAGATGTTGTCCAGTGGAATCCACTGGACTTTGTTGATTGCCACTGGTTGCAACCATGGATTGATTCATAGCCGTTGAGCATTCTTATTTACATTTCTCCATTTCCAGTATATTTATTTAATATCTGCAATGGAAAAATAATAGACAATTTTAATCTTCTTCTTCTTCTTCTTCTTATAATCTGTATCTTAAATGTAAAACATCTTATGTCAATATGAAAAAGTTTTGAGGAAAGCAATTTAAAAAAAAAATTTGCGATCGGAAACACACTATTCTTTCAGAAAAATATAGCAACTTTATTTAAAAAAAATAATATAAAATAATTGCTTGTAATAGATTAAGGGGTCATGTAAACAAATTTAGGCTGTTGTTATTTAAGTCGTTTTATCAAATCAAATATGAGTAAATTTTTAATATTAAGCCACATATGATATTTTTCAATTCAACAAGTAACAGTTTAGAAAACTTAAGTCTATTTAGTAAATCAACTGAAGTCGGCCTAAGAACTCCAATCTCGTCACTTTTTTCGAGGTAAGTCATCTTAGGTGTACATGTCTTGTTACTGTATCGTCAGATAGGGAATTAATGCAGACATACTTCTCTTTACTGCAGCAGTTACCGCAATATTAAAAAAAACCGTCACAGAAAATATTAGTACATAAGATGCTGTACCTTCTGAAATAAACATAAGTATTTTACCTTATGTAAGGCACTACATTGATGGGTTAAGCTATTTAATAAATAATTATGACTTCCTCATTTTTTTATTTCACATGGATTGGCATGAAAATAGAGAAAGGAGACTTTAATTCAAAACCCCAAAACAGGTAAAACAACTTAAGTCGACTTAAGGTATTTTAACTTTTTGGCACATCCTTTTAATTATTGTACTCAAAAATTGGGCCGGACTAAAAACTGAAAACTAGTGTATAGAAAATCCCACTTTCGCCAAATCTTGTTCAGATAGTTTATCTGAATCTCTTATGGTTCGAAAAAAATGATGACGATGTTTTTCTATGGCATATGCTGTGGGATGCGCTAAGCAAATAGTTTTTATAAGAAAACGACCCCAAAAAGTCTGCGCCAAAAAGACTTTATATAGACATGAAAATTATCTAAACATACTGTTCTGACATTTTTCAAAACTCCTCACGGCTTGGCCAAAAACTTCTTTCTTCTAATAGGGAGGTGTGCCAGTCTTAAAAATGTTTACACTTGTTCTGCTGGGAGCAGAACCAAAGGATCAAAATGTGACGTACGGACGGACGGACGGACATAACTACATGGCTAAATCGACTCAGCTCTCGATTCTGACATCTCAAGGAGGCGTGGAATTTCCGGCAAAGTAACCATAGAAACTCCAATGGAATACTCTAATAGTGAGAGACTTTTTACTTACTTTTAAACTCATTTTTTATTTACTTAAAATATTAACTTACTACTAGACAAAAATGCTTAAATCTAACTTATCAATAACTGGTTTACTTAATCTAACTTATCGGCCCTTAGTGGGCGCTGTAAGCTTATATTTAGCTGTTTTATTTTGCCTTTAGGCTTAGATTTGTCGGTTTTTTTGTTTTATATTTAATTTTAATTTACAAAGAAAAAATTGAAAACTTTGTTTAGTGACTTTTTTTTGTTTTATATAAAAGCTTATTCTAGATTATATATATCTAACTTAAGACTACTTAAACTACTTAAGCCTAACTTAAGACTACTTAAACCTAACTTAAGACTACTTAACTACTAAAACCTAACTTAATTATAATCGGGGTGGCGAGCCCTCGTTGCGCATGCCCCGAGGGGTCGCCATCCTGATTGCGTCTTTCGGTCCCACGGCAGCCTGTGTTCAACCATATTGTACGCCAATATGGTGCACAAGCCCCGCCCCAGACCTTGTTCCTAATTTAAAATCTTACCTATGGAGTTGGACTAAAAGTCCGCAAAGTCCTGAGGAAGTGCAGAATCACCTTCCTCATATAGCCACCAGAATTCAGTGCGCTGTTTTGCAGCATCGATCCTATCGCGATCCGATACCGCCGTGCTAAAGCGGAGGAGCTCCGGAGCATTATCGACGTACCCGTCGCGGATTAGCCGTTTGTCCCGCGCGTCACGATAGCGGTGGTATAAAACCGGGATACCGTTCCTGTCTTGTACTAACCCTAACGAATCGATGTAAATGAATGCCTCTGGTGGAATAAAGCCCGATATGAGCGTGCTCTCCATGTATAAATCATTGGGATAATAAGCCCCAAAGATCAGGCTGTTGTCGCTAGCCATCGCCCTTGCAGCGTGCCTTCGAGTCACCTTAATTAGGAAATTGTCAATTCTATTCAACTGAGCCCCATTGTATAGAACCTCGTTGCGATAATATTTTATGTACTCGGAGTCCGGCGTTCGGTACAATCCTAAGCAGGATCGGAGACAACGTCTCTCAAACAGCCGTATCCTTTCCATGTAGGATGGTGATACATTGAACCACACGGGACAACCGTAAGCGATGATCGGCCTTATAAGGGCCATGTAGCAAATGACTTTCACCCTTGAATCAAGTTGACTGCTATGAAACAATCTTCTTGTCAGAGCATAAGCCCCCCTAGCCCTGGCCAGACAAGCATCCACATTTTTATTAAAATATAGAAACTTGTCCAGCCAGATGCCAAGGTATTTGACTTCACTTCTCACCGCCAACGGCCGTCCATGCTGTCCCATGATACAAAATTTTTTCCAGTTTTTTCTGGTATCGTAAGAAGCCCTCTGCACTGGGGTCCTGAACAGAATTGTTTCGGTTTTTTGGAAATTGATCCTCAATTTCCAATCATCGCAATATCCCTTAATGTGATCGAAGTCACGTTGCAAAAGTGTGTTGATGACCTCGATTTTCGGACCTGATCTGTACGCCACTAGATCATCTGCGTACGCTATAGCGTGTCTGAGAGAAACTACAAGATCACTTGTATAAATGTTAAACAATATCGGGGAGTTCACCGCCCCCTGTTGTAAACCGTTTTTAATTTCAAAGACTTTACTCGAAGTTACGTTGCCACATTTGACAACGAACTTCTTTCCCATAAGCATTTCATAAATCATATACAGCATGGGCTTACGCATGCCCAGTCTGGTCAGCTTGTAGAAAAGCCCCTCTAACCATACGGTGTTGGAGAGCGACTAATAGTGAGAGACTTGAATTGTTGGCTGGCCATATACAAAAAAAATGGGGCTGAATCAAAAAAGTGGACATGGCACCTCACACACAAAAACAATTGATCTAGGGTACTTTGAAAGTCATAGCTTGAAACTAATTGTGAGCTTATCAATTGCTAGGCTGAGTAGATGTAAAAGAATGGGCGTGAAAGAATAAGTTGGCGTAACACCTCCAATACAAAGTAAATATTTACTGAAAGTAAATACATATTGATATATATTACTGAAGGGTCTAGGAATAATCCCAAAATACCGAAAGTTCCAAAAATCCGAAAAACTAATAAACCCAAAATCCCGAGAACCCAAAATAGCGAAAAATCCTGAAAACTTAAAACCCCGAAAATCCAAAATCCCGAAAACGAAATCTCGTAAAATTATATAAAATTAATAAATGTCGTAAAATTATATGAAATGAATAATTTGCGCATATTTTTCATTTGTTTAATTTTACAGGACTTTTTTATTAATTTAAAAGGGATGATTGTCCATTCTATAATCTTTTGCAATTCGCAGTGAGTATAGATAGATTTGATTTTTGCGCGAGTAATTTAAAATCTATATATGTAAATCTATCCAAATAAAGTACCCTAAACGTGTCTGTGTGTATGAATGCGCTGCTAATCTCGAGAACTGCTGAACGAATTTCGATTTGGTTTCCACTGTTACGATCTGCATTTTCCTGGGTAGGATATAGCGTATTCAACATTGCTCTAATCACGGAGAGTAATTAGTCTGCATAGTAGACATGATGGTTTTCTGTTCTCCTTTTGCATAGCCTATTCCATTGTATTTCTCATTGCAGCTTCTGCAAGCTGCATAATGCATACAAAATAAACAAAAATTTCAATATCTCGCAAACTGTATTGTCAAGTTGAATGAAATTAATATTTATGTTGATTCTTCTTTTTAATGTTTTAACGGATGTTCTTTGTTTCAGCATCAACACCTTTACTCTCTTTTTTATAAAATTGTTTGACAAGGGTTCTTATTATCACAATACACTCTCTAACGTGTAGACAGATTTAAAGATCTTGGTATTTTTTTGATCCTTAAATGGAGTTTAATGAACACATAAAAGTCATTGTCATAACATATTGTTTAGACAGTTTATCAAAATCTTTCATGGTTCGACAAAAAACAATGAAGTGTATACAAATGGTTTTTATATGAAAAACCCTCCAAAAAGTGGGCGTGAGTTAAAATGCTATATGACAGAAATTTTTATATTATCAAAAGTATTGATTTTGCATCAACATTTTTTTCGAAATGTTTAAAATTTTACCAAAAAGATATGTAGATATATCTAGATATGTTGGTCAAACACTTTTTCCAAACTTTGAACGGTTTGGCTTAAAAATTGTATTTTTCTAAAAAAGGGGCGTGGCAGTAGGCGGATTTAAAAAATGTTTACACTTGTTCGAAAAACACGTACAAGGATCACATGTACCAAATTTCATTATCCTAGCTCGAAATTTAAGACCCAGACGGACGGACGTACGGACCTACAGACGGACGGACGGGCGGACAGACACACATGGGATATAAATCGAATATCTCCAAGACTTTATGTGCATGAAATATAGAAACATAGTTTATGGTTTTTCGATTGCATATACTATAAGCTAGGGTGAACAGACGATTTTTATTGTAAAACGCTGCCAAAAGCGGCCGTGGGTTAAAAAACTTGAACATTGAGTAAGTCGATCACTGATCACAAAATGATTATTATATAATAACCAGATATTTTTCAAAAACAACTTAATGCATCAACATTGGATTCTTATCTTCTATCATACTTTAAAATCAGCCATTAGTTACATTGACATTGTCTGTAACACAATGAGGGGTGAAAATATTTTATTTAAAAAAAAACTATAATTTCATAGCTCTTGATAACTTCACCCACACACTTTTTATACTACTACTCACAAAATAAGGTATGTTCACGCACAAATTTTAAAACACCGACTGTAGTGCTGTGTCGTAATATTTAACACGCAAAAGAATTGCCACTATCACTGATATGATTGCATAAATTTTCTCTTAGGATGCTTATATTAATTGCTTATGGGACTTACGCAAAATATAAATGCTCTCATTTGTATAGTGTTCTAGATATATGTGTTCTTCTGTCATCTAAGTGAAACCAAAATTTACAGCCATTATCCATGAATGGCAATTGCATCGCCGAAACCGAAAACTTTCCATGCTCGGTATGTGTGTTAGTAACGACCTTCGTTGGAACGACCACGTATTCGAAATCGCTAAAAACGCAGCGAAATGTCTAGGTTTCCTTAGGATGCAAAAAATATTGCACCCCCTCTGATCTGGCCTTAATATTTAAAGCGTATATACGCCCCAAACTTGAGTTCAACGCTCACATCTGGTCAGGTGCAGCAAAAACATCATTGCACCTACTGGATAGGATACAAAAGCGTGCGATAAAACTGATAGGAGATCCAACCGTAGCGAACTCTATAGTCTCGCATGAACATCGTAAGAATATCTCCTTCCTAACACTTTTTTACCGCTATTTTGACAGGAAATGCTCAATCGAAATAGCCAACTGCATTCCGCCCCTTCAAACATTCAACCGTGATACTCGCCATGCCATGAATGCTAATCAATTCACCCTCAAGCCTACCTTCGGACGTGCTATGAGATATACAGATTCATTCCTTAACCGAACAACACGAATGTGGAATGCTTTACCAAACTCAATCTTTCCTCCCCATTACAATTTACAAAAATTTAAAACCAATGCACATCGGTATCTCCTCTTTGCTTCTCCTCAATTTCCTTAATGCCCGCGTTGTGTCCAAACACTATGCCTACTTGTTCCACCACGCCCATTTTTTTAATTAATAATTCATATGCTCTAACTAAGTTTTAAGATTGTGGCTTTCATAGTATCTATTTCAGATATTTTATTTGTGTATGGGAGGTGGCATCCTCCCTGATCGTATCCCACCCATTTGTAAGACTACTCAAAACTATAACCAATATACTGGATATTATAGCACTCATGATAGTAAATGACAAATTAAGGTAATGCTTCTAACATTAATGACTTATGCAGTTACACAAAATTCCAAGACGGGTGTGTTACAGAATTCCGAGAAATTTTAAATGCTAAATGTAAGTAATGGTTCTGACATTAGTGTCATATGCAGTCACACAAAGTTTCAAGACGGGAGTAAAACAGAATTTCGAAAAATATAATGTAATTTAAGCCCCAAAAACCGGTTACCTACAGACGGACGGACGGACGGACAGACAGACATGGCTTAATCGACTCAGCTAGTGATTCTGAGGTATATATAGCTAGCGATTTTGAGGTATATATAGCTAAATTATTGCAATATTTTTCAATTGAACCCCTTTGATGAAAAATCTTCAGAGTGTTGATGCTGATACTATGTATTTCAATTTCATTCAGCTTTGTAATACAGTTTGCGAGATATTGAAAATTTTCTTAGTTTTGAATGCATTCTGCAGTTAGCGGAAGCTCAAAGCTGATACAAAGTCGACACTTCTGTCGATCCACGAAATTCGATGGAATAGGCTGTGCAAATGGAGAAAAAAAATCATCACATCTACTACGGAGAGTGGTTATTCTGCGGAATGTAACGCCACTATAACCAGCACACGATTTTCACACCTTAATATCCATAAGGGGTCATGGCAGTCTCCAGGTCAACAAACGGTCAAACAAATTGATCACGTTACGATAGACAAAAGGCACGCATCACTATTTTAAACTTTCGAGGGGGAATAACAACAGCGACGATGTCAACAAGCTATAAGATGGACAGCAACTGATATGACGAAGAATTCTAGCAAGACAAAGAGTCGACAGATTTGTAGAAGGAGCGGAGAACACCAGCCTTTCAGAACCAAGAAAAAAGAATAAGAAAAGTGCGTGATGGACGATATTGAGAATTCCCACTCACAGCCAGGGATATTCTTTCTTTGTTAACTCCTGAAAGGTTCACCAACAACTTGCTCGAATCTTAAGGTAGTTTCAGGCCAGGTTAGTCAACAATCGATCCAATCGTCATTCTTCTCCACGTTCTGGCAAAAACCCAAAAATTC
Organism: Rhingia rostrata; assembly: GCA_949824845.1. Lineage (NCBI taxonomy): Eukaryota > Metazoa > Arthropoda > Insecta > Diptera > Syrphidae > Rhingia > Rhingia rostrata. Next base: position 75,904,560 of record OX463757.1, on the reverse strand, counting down.
GATGTCTTGTTTTGTTACACACCTCACACTCTTCCATCCCTGCAGTATGAATATGAAGAATTCTCGCTGCTCCATATAGTGGAGGAAGCTGCAAGAATGGGTTCAACCGGAGAAGACACACAACAACGAAGTAGGGGGCTTTGTCTACTTAGCTCCGGTATCACCAATGGTATGTAAGGAGAAGCACTTATCTAGGGATTGGGCTAATTTGAGAGGCAAATTGTTTGGGACAGTAGAGCCACCTTCAAAATGAGGAGCGTTAACTATGACCGAAAACAAATACACTTGTTTTTCATGGATAATTTGTTCTATATGCCACTAAGTACAAAACTCTTAAAATTACATACACTGCCTGCCTTCTTCAGTAAAACTGTTAATTAAATCAAAATAAAACCCATTAGTTCAACGCAAACATAAGAACGAAGGGGCAAACAAACATAAAATCCGCACAAACAACATATGCAGGACTTTGATTAAGGTTAAGAAGAACCGCAAAAAAATCAATTAATCACAACATCGCTACCCATCCTTTGCCAACTGATAACTGTATAAATTCGTTATACGAGTACGCACATACTTTGCATTCCACGTTAATTTCTTTCAAAAAAAAAGGAAAACAAATGGACGAATCCGGCTCAACCGACTTAAAAACTAACTCTTCCACATTCCACCATTCCACTGTCGAATTTACTGGTTTTTCATATTTGTGGATGTAGTGCCTGCAGCACAACGCTTGAAAATTGCACGGTGGAAGCCCATTTCACTGTCTTTTTTCGTTTTTTGTTCGCTTTGTTATTTTTTATTTAAAAAAAAAAAAACAAATACATCGATTCTTAGATACAAACGATATGTTTTGGGGAGTTATGCAAAAAAAAAAACTCAGAATAAATAATTCCATATTATCTTGACAGCGCAAGTATGACTAGGTCAAAGAATTGATTGTATGAAAGTATGAATTCTTTCTTATAATTTCTCTATTTTTTCAAAAGTAAAACATTGTAATTTTGAACTTGATTTGAATTTCTATTAAATGCTACAGAAGATAAGAATACCAGCTCTACACATCCGATCTGATTTCTTGTAGATAAAAGTAATTTCGCATGGCCAAAAATCTGGGATATGCCCAGCCTTGCCATCCGCCCGGGTTTTTCAGGATATGTACTCTTGTTTGCCTCTGCGAGAAACGTCCGGTATAGTGTTAATAAAATGTCCCGGATTGTATTTTCGCTTATATACATGGCAGCTCGTCTTATTTTGTAACAGAATCGAAAAATCAGTCGGAAATAAGAAAAATCAAGTAAACAAACGGAACTAATAATTTAGAAATCGTCAGAATGTTTTGACTAATTTATTGAAAGAGATCGATAGCAGTGGATCGAAAGCATTTTAAATCAGCAGAGGCAACAATTGCAACCCACACTGTTTTTCACAATCAATTATTTAACTCGCTTGACTGCACAATAAAATTAGACCAAGAATTGTGCTTTGATTCGAATATCTGCAAGCAGCTGTCGTGTGCACGGACCAAAGCTACAACGATGATAACAAATGTTATTGCTCCGTTTTCTGTATCATATGTACTGTCCAATTTAAAATAAGTTCCTCCGTATTATATGTTCAATGTTACGGTAAGATTCTATGATTAAAGGAATAGTGATACTAAGAGTAAGATTCTGGATCTTGCTTTATAAAAAAAGAGCATTGCACACAATCACCACCCATATTGTCGTGACCCCCTAAAAAAAAGTTTATTACCCAAATTAATAGGGTTTTGCGCGGATAACTGCAACACTAATTTCAGTGGTCTACTGAGGAAGGGGCCAAACAATGTATATACAATTAGCTTTTATTAATTAACAAAATATATAGTTAATGGTTGAATCTTCGTCTCCATAGTCCGTCAACGCCAACGGGACCGATGATTTTTCGAAGAATTTTCCTCTTGAATCGACCAAGGATTTCTTAATCCGCTTTTGAGACGGTCCTTGCTTCAGCTCCGTAGAGCAGGACTGGGATTAACAAGGTCTTATAGTGGATCTCCTTAGTAGTTCGAGTGAGGACTTCACTACTGAATTTTCTTCTAAGTCCGAAGAAACAGCGGTTAGCAAGAGTTATTCTTCATTTAATTTCAAACGAGATGTTGTTGTCAGAGTTAATAGCGGAGCCGAGTCAGATAAAGTCCCATAATACCTCAAAGTAATATGTGTTTTACACTTCGATAAGACTTGCGAACATCGTTCCTGGAGTGGCACCTCTCTATATTTCTTCTTCTGTTTTGCCTATAGAGTTCAATGGCAGCTCTCGTCTTCACCTGCAGCTTAGCCTTGTAGGCCTCGTTCTTGGCTGCGAGTATATGTCGGCATTCCTCATCAAACCAGGGGGTTCTTGCTGGTGGGCGCGAGAAACCTTGCACATTAGTTGCGGCTGATCTAATGGCTTATTGGCATCTTTGCCATTGTTCTTCGAGAGGTTTAGTGATACGCGTTGCGCGAAGGTCTTGGCGGTCTCTTGCGATTGCAGTCTTTCGACATTAAATTGTTTCACAGTATTTTTGTATTTTTGTGGGGTAGTGGATATCCTCATTCTTACGTTGGCTGCAACAAGATAGTCATCCGAGTACATGTTAGCTCCTCGGAATGTTCGGACATCCGAAATACGTTCGTTGATCTGGAGACCGCCATGTCCTTTTATGTACATCGAGGTGAGGAAACCGTGTGCTGGCTTTAGTGGCATTTCGTTCCTTAGCGAAGTCAATTAGCCTAAGTCCATTACCAGACGTGTTGTCGTCTGCGTTAAAATCTCCCAGCTTCGTACTTCGGTAGTCGCTCATAGGTTTTGTCAAGGAGCTTCGTAGAAGCAATCCTTAGCTAAATCATCTTTTTTCTCCGTCGGGGCATTAGCCCTGTAATGTTGGCGAATTTGATCTTGATGCGGATCGTTACAATGGAGACTTATTGCCAAAGTCTGGCACTTATTCCAAAATTCGTTCTTCTAATACCCTTCCGTATATTTTGCTGAGAAACAATTATTCTCTAACATTTCCCAACAAGAAATAGTTCAGGTAGTTATACCTTAAAAAAAATGGATCGTCTCAGAATCGCCAGCTGAGTCGTCTGTCTGTCTGTCTGTGCGTCTGTATGTAGGTATGTAACCGATTTTTTAGGTCTTACATTTTTGGCTTAAATCACTGCCACGCTTATTTTTTACAAAAACGTTATATTTCACCAAATGGTTAGAAATTTAGATAATCTCAATATCAATGTTTCGTCCATTGAACGTTTTTCGACACACCTTTTGACGTTTTAATGTAAAAAAACTAATTTTGCTAAAATTTTAAGGAAATTAAAAAAAAAAATACTTTCGATAGAACTGATGTGCTAGGTTTCACTCGCCGATCATCAAGAAAGACCTGGTTTGATGAGAAATGCCGACAGATGCTCGTAGCCAAGCACGAGGCATCTTGACTCAACGACTAGTGAGGTGCCACAAATCTGCAACTTATTCGCGAACTATTTCCAATCGGTGTATTCATTGGACGCTCCCTCCATACAAGAAATGCCCTCTGTTAGTAGAGTTGTCGACATCGGTTCGATTGTTCTCAGTCCAATGGATATAGAAGAGGCTTTATCAGCATTGGATGCTAGTAAAGGAGTAGGACCCGATGGAATTCCTGCTGTTCTTTTAAAGAAGTGTGCAATTGCCATAGTTGAGCCACTTTCAATAATTTTTAACCTTTCTCTTGTAGAAGGCAAATTTTTGGATGGTTGGAAAATTTCGTTTTTGTCTCCCATTTTTAAATCCGGGTCAAAGCACGAAATAACAAACTACAGGCCAATATGTAAGATTTCAGCTCTACCAAAAATATTTGAGAAAATAGTTTGTAATAAATTATCACAATTGGTTCAGAACTACATATCAGTGTCTCAACATGGTTTTATGTCAGGCAAATCAACGGCAACAAACCTAGCGTTAATGGCTAACGCCATCATATCAAACATGGAAAAAAAGTGGCAAACTGATATTATTTTTACTGATTTTGCGAAAGCATTTGACAGAATAAATCATAAAGTTCTACTTAGTAAATTATTCTCTTTTGGTATCCATTCTTCTTTACTAAAGTGGTTGGAATCATATTTGACGGGTAGATTCCAAATAGTAAAAATTGACAATTCGCTCTCAAATAACATTTCAGTTCCGTCAGGGGTCCCACAAGGAAGTCATCTAGGACCATTATTATTTTTTTTATTTGTCAATGACATACCCGGTATGTTTATTGATTCGACTTGCCTTCTATTTGCCGATGATCTCAAACTCTATCGTAACATACGATGTGAATCGGATTGTTGTCTTCTCTTAAAAGATCTGACGAGACTTGATCATTGGTGCAAACGGAATCTGCTTTATCTTAACATTTCAAAATGTCAAGTTTTGTCATGTTTCAGGAATCAAAATCCAATTTTGTTTGATTATAATATCAATAACATTAATCTTGAGCGAGTAAGAAGGAAGAAAGATTTAGGGGTTATATAAGACACAACGCTGTCATTCTTACCACACTACGACTATATTATTAATAAAGCTAACCAAATGCTTGGTTTTATTAAAAGAAACACTAGAGAATTCTCGGATCCTTATACTCTAAAGTCATTATATATTTCTTTAGTAAGATCAGTTCTGGAGTATTGTAGCATAGTTTGGAATCCTTACTACAATAATTCAATGGTTTCATCGTAGCAATTATGGACGAAACGAGACTATATCCCGTTGCATCAGAGAAGGAAATTTAATTTGTAATTCAGTTGATTTCTATTCGAATCTTTCTAGAGATATCTTTAAATCTATGGTATTAAATAATATTTCAACATTATGTTCTAATAGTGCTTAATTATATTTAATTTAATGAAAATCAATGTAACATATATTTATTTTGTAATGTAATATATGAATGCATATAGGTTCCCACCAGCAGTTATATTATGTATTTATTCTTAGTCTAATAGATTGTATTCTAATTGATGAAATAAATAAATAAATAAACTAAATAAAAAAGAGACGACAGCTGCCATTGATCTCTATAGTCAAAAGAATAAAAAAGAGCAAGAAAAGCACGCTGTCGAGAATAGAGAGAGGTGCCATTCCGGAAATGATGTTCGCTAGTTTTATCGAAGTGTAAAACGTCAAAGACAAGGATACAAGGCTCGAACAGAATCCTATAGAGATGAACAAGGAAATATCGTGGTTGAGACACAGTCTATGCTGAGGATATGGAAGAACCACTTCTGCAGACTGTTAAAAGGCGATGACGAACATCATTCCGCTGTCAGGCAGAACGAACCATTCAATATTGGCAACGACAGCGAGAACTGCCAACCACCCGACCTGAATGAAGTGAGGATAACAATATCCAAGCTTTAGTTAATTAAGGCTGCCGGAAATGATGGCCTTCCCGCTGAACTTTACAAAGCCAGTGGAGATGACTCGGTTAGTAGCATCCACCAGCTCATAAGCCAAATCTGGTCGGATGAAAGTTTAAATAATGGAACCTCAGCATCTTTTACCCGATCTACAAAAAAGGAGACCCTCTGAAATGCGCCAACTGCAGAGGCATAAGTCTCCTATAAGATCGCATCTGGCGAAATATGTGAACCTGAAACCGTTTACCAACAACATGATCGCCACTTATCAGTGAGGTTTTAGGTCAAGAAAGTCTACAAACGATCAAATGTTTACACTTCTGCAGAACCTGGAAAAACCCAAGATTTCCAAATCCATACCCACCACCTATTTATCGATTTCAAAGATGCATACGACAGTATTTATAGAGACGAACTATACAGAGCCATGTCCAGTGTTGGTATACCGCCCAAACTCGTCCTTTTGTGTAGGATGACGATGGAGAATTCTCGCTGTTCGATCAGGGTCAGAAACGACCCGACCGACACATTCAATACAAAAAAAGGATTTAGGCAAGTCTAGGCGCTGTCATGTGATTTCTTCAATTTGATTCTTGAGAGGATTGTTCAAAACTCCCGAGCTAACACCAGATGCACAATTTTCCAAAAAACGCCGACGATAATTACAGCATTGGTGGTACTCAACGTGATGGCCTAGACAAGATGGGTTTAGAAGTAAATGAGGGTAAGACTAATTTTATGCTGTCAACACGAAAGGATTCACAACTTCGACGAATTGGACAGAACATCACCATTGACAGATATAACTTTGAGGCAGTACGGGACTTTGTCTACGTCGGCTCCGTTATTAACTCTGACAACAACATCTCTTGTTAGAAATTAAACGAAGAATTTTTCTTGCCAACCGCTGTTTCTTCGGGCTAAGAAGGCAATTTAGCAGTAAAGCTTTCACTCGAACTAGTAAGCAGATACTTTATAAGACCATGATCATCCCAGTCCTGCTTTACGGCGCTGAACATGGACCGTATCAAAAGCGAATAAAGAAATCCTTGATCGATTCGAGATGAAAATTCCTCGAAAAATCTTTGGCCCCGTTTGCGTTAACATGCTATGTAGACGAAGATTCAACCAAGAACTATACGAGCTGTACAGCGACATGCCCCTGGTCAAAAAACTCTGCATTGCATGTTTAAGATGGCTAGTACATGTAGAACGAATGGACACCAATACTCCGGCTCGCAGAGCCTTTGATTCCCAGGCAGACGTCGGAAGCAGGAGCCTTATATGGCTCGCAAAAGAAGAAATGGGCCACAACTAACTTGGAGTGCGCAACTGGATGGAGCTAGTTAAGGACCGGGCTAATTGGGGGATCATATTGGTTGAGGCCTAGGTTCATTCCGGATTGAAGCGCCGTTTAAGTAAACAAGTAAGTAGTTACATAGAATTTAGTACGTCCAACAGTTTCTGTCAAGGATATTGAAGTTTCAAGTTTAAAGAAGTTTAGGATTTTCCTAATTTCAGAAAAAAGGTCGATTTTGGTCTTACTAAAAAGAATTTTGATAAAACGCCTTAAGACAATTTGTCATTTTTTATATTTCATATATATAGAGTTGTGGCTAAAAATACTTTTTGGAAACGTCTAACGTAAGGTTGGTATGAGATAGGGTACTAAATGATTCGCAAACAGACTATCGCCTCGTCCTGATATCTGAAAAAAATGTTTTGGTCTAAAACTAACGGAAAAATACAGTTAGTAAATAGCTTACATTTACTCAGAACTGGCTTTGGCCTTTATTCAAGTCATGTTGGACCACTGGTTTTTAATTTACTAAATCCAGAAAATCCATTTTAAATATTTTTTACATTTAAACGCATTTAAAAGGAGTATTACTCATACCATCAACGAATACAAATCAATGTCGTATAAATAATTACCTCCATTTTCATCAGTGACCTACATTCAATATGAATTTCTTATTGTGAAATATTCCAGCACAAAGGTAATTCCCGAAAGTATAATGAACACGCATTAAGGAAACCTTTTATGCCATTGGAATGCAGTCACACCATAACCGACGAAATGAAATGAATTAATCACTGTCGGTTGTGGCGGAAGACAATCGAAGAGGCATTCAATGTTTCTAAAGAAAAAGTCTCACTTTCACGCTGCTTTAAGCCCTGTGCAAAGACGAATATTTATATTTGTGTTGCGAACACTATAGGCAGGTAGTGATACCTACCTACATTTTTATCTCGATAGGAAGTCATTCATCCACTAAATATGCACTGATGGATACTTTTATGCAAGCTTGTCTGGTTGAGATATGCTGCAAGTTGCACAATGTATACCACCGTCCATAATTACGTGTATTCCTAGTACAGTGTTTCCGCTTTTACAAGGCGTACATTTTAATACTACCAGAGGTATAATTGCTGCCTGAGGACCTTTTCCAGTTCTAAAGAGAATAGCTAATTGGTAAGGAAAGGAAGGAAATGATGTACTTACTCACAAATAACGAGTTAAATGGCTTGTGGTCTTCCTTTGGACTGTTACAAATGACACGATAAATGTTTTTGGAGGGTTACGTGTTTGCTAAGTTTTAACTTTTTTTTTTAGGTTGGAGTAAGATAAAAAACAGCGCAAAAATTTGCAAATTGTTGAACGTACTTATTAAATATATTCGGTCGATGTATTTTCATTCGCTCGATTTAGTATTTTACTTTATAAAATCTTCTCTCATATTAATGACACCCTATCCCATAAGGGTATGTTTTATACACACTATTTTTCTTGTGAATTAAGAATAAATAAAATAATTCTTCTTTTAGGAAAGCAATTTTGTACGCAGATCCTCAACAAAAAACCAAACAATTTGCAATCCATGATCTTGAAGTTAATTAAGTTCATGATCGTGAAGTTAATTAAGTTCACTGAGATTTTGTACTATCTACGAATATGTGCATAGCGATTTAGGCAAGGCGATGCGCTGTCATGTGACTTCTTTAGAAGATTGTGCAAAACTCACAAGCCAATACCAGAGGCACAATCTACCAAAAATCGGTAAATTGTGCTTCTGCAGGCTTTCCTGCAAAGTAGTGTCAGAAAAAACAATCTTATAAAACCAATTTCTTCGTATGAGACGGTATAACTCTTTCAATGGTACTATTGGTCCGTTCTACATATGTTCAACTGTGGGAAGACATTTAGGTAGTAAGCCAATTAAAATTGTGGTTAACTGTCACGTACTGGTTAATGTCTAAAATGTTTGTAGAAGTGAGTAAAATGTTCAATTTTTGGTGTGTCAATTGGATTAAATATCTCTGAAAAGAACGCTTTGGAAAAAAAAGTGTACGCCTGGATCGTATGTACCGTGTATATCGCTGTGAGGTAGGGATAAGACTTATTGAAAGCGCATCGCCTTGCCTAAATCTTTTTTTGGTATCATTTCCGACCCTGAAGGAGCAGCAAGAATTCTCCATCGTCATACTATACAAACGGGCGAGTTTGGGCGGTATACCAAGACCAGACATGGCTCTAGTTATATAGGTCGTTTCTATAAATGTTGTCGCATGCGGCTTTGAAATCGAGGAATAGGTGGTGCGTATCGATTTTGGACTTCTTTGGTTTTTAAAAGATCTGCCGAAGTGTGAAAATTTGATGGGTTGTAGACTTTACTGGCCTAAGAACAGACTTATAAGCGGCGACCAGGTTGGTGGTAAAAGGTGTGAAGCGTTCATATATTATAACAAATAGGATCTTGTAGGCGATGTTGAGGGACTTATGCCTTTGAAGTTGACGCAGTTTAGAGGATTGGACAAACGATGCTGAGGTTCCATTCTTCCGGCATACTTTCATCCGACTAGATTTGGCTTATGAGTTGGTGGATGTTATTTACCAAGTCATCTCTGCCGGCTTTATAAAGCTCAGCGTGAAGGCCTGCATTTCCGGCAGCCTCATTAAGCTTGAGTTTATATAATGCTATCCTCACTTCACTAAGATTGGGTGGTTGGCAGTTTTCACTGTCGTTGCCAATATTGAATGGTTCGTTCAGCCTGATAACGGAATGCTGTTCGTAATCGCCGTTTAATAGTCTGCAGAAGTAGCTCTTCCATATCTCAGCATCGACTGTGTCTCAACTACGATATTTCCTTGTTCATATCGACAGGATTCTGTTTGAGCCTTCTATCCTTGGCTTTGACGGTTCACACTTTTATAAAACTTGTCAACATCGTTCCTGGAGTGGCACCTCCATATATCCTCGATCGCCCACTTTCTTGCTCTTTTTTTCTTCATTCAGAAAAGCCCGTGTTCTTCCTTTCTTCTTTGCCAATAGAGCTCAATGGCAGCTCTCGTCTTCACCAAAATAATGGATGCGTGCCTCTTGTCTATCCCAATGTGATCAATTTGGTTGACGACCGTTTGTTGATCTGGAGACCGCCATGTCCCCTTAAGGATATCGAGTGAAGAAATTTTTTGATATATAAGAATAAAATAATCGGTGGTCAAGGAAACAAATGTCTATAATAGATAGTATAGACTTATCTCAATAATCCTTTGACATTGAGCTTTAAGATAATCCGTCCAACTATTGCCTTTTATATTGTTCCTAGTAGAGCCAGTTTTGGTTTCAAAGAAAAAATTTAACTCAAGACTGTAATAAATCCTTACAGGATGATGATGGAGAAGCCCGAAAGGGTGAGTCCGGGAATAATGTCGGTCTTTCACCGTTAGACCAACAGAAATCTGGACAGGTTTACTTAAAATACGATATACTAGGTTTTGGGGAATAAACCGCATTGGATAAAAATGTTATTTATCACAAAACATCTATATATATATATGTTCATTAAAACCTAACTGTAGTAGTTATTAAAAAAAAGGTTTTTCAATTTTTCTCGATAAGTGATGTTTATATTGAGGCCAAATTAAAAAAAATCTTCAATATCATTCGATTTATATTTTCTATTTTATTGAAATTGAATACCAGAGTTGCTAATATTTTCTCTAAGCTATTAATGCCAAAAATGGAAATTCATTAATTTCTTCCTTATTACGGCTTTTGTCCAAAATTCAATATTAAGTGTTCTTATAATAACTGTTGCACATAATTTTCCAACTAACTAGTTTTCTACCTCGAGGCAAATTTTAACCTCACAGATTACAGCATACCAACAAAACTTCTCCATAAATTTGTTACTCCATAAAAAAAAGAAATACAGAGTACATTTGTAAATGGCCTGGTACCAATGCAAATACCGCCAGCTCCACTTAAATGTAACATATCGCATACTTTTCCTTTTTTATCCGAACGGAAGAGCCTTTTCTAAATCATCGTAATAAAATGTAATTATACCCATGTTGCCACACAAATAATGGTGATTTGCTCTAGGCTCCTCGTGTCTCATATGAAACCGATAGCACAGCGGTAATCTTGTGCAGTAGTCTGGACTTGAATTGCGCTGCGGAACGTAATCAGAATTCTTTTCTAGATGAAATAGAAATCGTGATGCTTAAAGTTTCATTATGATCGTTCAGCGCCAATCTAATGTGGAAAGTGTAGAATTTTAAGACCTGAGCTGGTGCAGAATTGTGGATCCATTGCGTGGCTCCAGCACCAATTACGTATTACGGATCTGCATCGGCTGGAGTGTGTGTAGGTAATTGATAGAAGTTTGGAGCCATGCCGCTTTGGAATGTGATTTGTTTTGTCGGCGATGATGGTACGTGCTGTGACGTTGCTATTCGACAATATCGTGGCTATAATGATTGTGTCATTCTGATCAGTGATTGATGGCTAGTAGGCACAATTTTATAACCGTATACAGAGTATTGTGGCATTGGCAAGTGTTAACGATGGTTATGTAGGTTGTGCATTGGAACGGAATTCAAGAAGTATTTTAGTCACGAATGTACATTGTAATAATCTTTAATAAGCTTCAAGTAATCTTTAAAATCGCAGTCTGTACTACAGGGCTTCTGAAAAATTGAGCTTTAATTTTATTCAGTTACTTGTAAATCAAATATTTGATAAAATCGGTCTCTTTGCTGGGTTTTAATATATCTTGTAAAACTATATATAAAGATTAATTTTGTATAAATTCCATTTTTTTTGCTTTCTGCAGTTGTTTTGCATTAGTTAATCAGCTTTTTTTTAAGGTTATCTTTAGAATGACTAAAGAAGTATTGATATTGAAATGCTACATCGATACATACGGTACCATATATAAATGGTTGGTTTATTTGAATTCTTAGTTTGATCTTTCATATGCATGCATTATTACTTATTTTACATTTAACTAAAATTAGATTGCTTAGTTTCGATTAAGGTGTTAAGGGCCAATCACATGTTATAAATAAAAATCTGGCTCTTACTCGACTTCAAACATTGCTTCGCCTTCAATCGTGTATGCGATGTTGCATTATATTATATTATGATTAATTCAACAACAAAAATATTTTAAAATTATCTCTATCTTTAGCCACCAAAGCTGATAAAGTCACAGAGCTCAAATATTTCAACACGAAATTGAAATAATTCCCAAATAAATCTCGTTATTTCATCTAACCGATCCTTGGAAACAAAAGAGTTGATATGAAAACTGCTTTTCTATGGCATTGATATGAGCTTTAATTTTTGAGAACACATTAAGCCATTTGTACAAATAAACATGATTTGTTTAGATTTATATTGAGTGAGGGATAAATCTTTGGTTGCCTTTTGAGTGAATATTTTTTTGAGTTTGAATTGACTATGAAGATTGAAATTGAATTGAATATGTAGACAAGCTATCTGGAAAAATGCGTTTGCTGAAGTTCAGGTTTTTGTTTAGTTTAAATCAGTCACAGCATCACACATAATCGAGAATCTATTAACCATTTGTAGGCATATAATGTAAATCATTACCAATGTATATGAGCATACATACACAATATAGTTACAAATAATTTTAAGGAAAAACGATTTTGACATCTGAAACTGGTAATTAAATAACGAAGAACTTGAAGGAAGTAAACAGAACCCGAAAAAAATTTAGTGCCGCTGGCTAATATAGGTAGAAGTGGGTTATTTTTAATTCGTATTAACATTAACATATATTAACGTTGAAACTAACCAAATGAAAACTAGCTTTGCATATGCTTAATTTTATCTGGCGCTGTAGACTTTGTTAGAAGCACGGATTAATCCATCCATCAACAAAATGTAGTTAAATATAACTCAACTGTATTTGCAAAAAAAAAAAAATACATCAAAAAGGTAGCATGGTTGGGTAGGATTGTTGGGTATTGTTGAACGAGGGTAGACTCTGATTGGCTTTAACTTGGCAATGTTTAGTGGTTGTAACTCTGACTACACATCAAATGTTCTTATTTTCACGTCCAAGTGGTAACCATCGGATAGTGGTCTTATCCAACCGGATTTAACTTGCTTAACGATAAGTGCGAGTGTTGATAAAAAGACGAAAAATACCAACACTTTTAACAGCCAGGTCAGAACGGCACGGAATGAATACCCGGCCTGTTGTCCCAGGCGAACCTAGACAAGCTGCTTCGACATATTCGGATAATAGGTTGCATAAGAATTTCAAGGGTAGGCCAGGCCCCTTGAACAGGGATGGTAGCGGATGAACGGAATGGCCAAAGGCAGTGCTCAATCCCGTAGTGAATACTGAAGGCCACGAGTTCTAGGGGTATATAACAAATTGGAACTGGCCCTCCATGTTGGGAGTTGTGCTTTGGGTTAACTACTCACTAACGTCACAGCATCACACATAATCGAGAATCTATTAACCATTTGTAGGCATATAATGTAAATCATTACCAATGTATATGAGCATACATACACAATATAGTTACAAATAATTTTAAGGAAAAACGATTTTGACATCTGAAACTGGTAATTAAATAACGAAGAACTTGAAGGAAGTAAACAGAACCCGAAAAAAATTTAGTGCCGCTGGCTAATATAGGTAGAAGTGGGTTATTTTTAATTCGTATTAACATTAACATATATTAACGTTGAAACTAACCAAATGAAAACTAGCTTTGCATATGCTTAATTTTATCTGGCGCTGTAGACTTTGTTAGAAGCACGGATTAATCCATCCATCAACAAAATGTAGTTAAATATAACTCAACTGTATTTGCAAAAAAAAAAATACATCAAAAAGGTAGCATGGTTGGGTAGGATTGTTGGGTATTGTTGAACGAGGGTAGACTCTGATTGGCTTTAACTTGGCAATGTTTAGTGGTTGTAACTCTGACTACACATCAAATGTTCTTATTTTCACGTCCAAGTGGTAACCATCGGATAGTGGTCTTATCCAACCGGATTTAACTTGCTTAACGATAAGTGCGAGTGTTGATAAAAAGACGAAAAATACCAACACTTTTAACAGCCAGGTCAGAACGGCACGGAATGAATACCCGGCCTGCTGTCCCAGGCGAACCTAGACAAGCTGCTTCGACATATTCGGATAATAGGTTGCATAAGAATTTCAAGGGTAGGCCAGGCCCCTTGAACAGGGATGGTAGCGGATGAACGGAATGGCCAAAGGCAGTGCTCAATCCCGTAGTGAATACTGAAGGCCACGAGTTCTAGGGGTATATAACAAATTGGAACTGGCCCTCCATGTTGGGAGTTGTGCTTTGGGTTAACTACTCACTAACGGAAAAAACTATATGAAACGAAGCAACTAATAGCCTCGGAAAGGACTGATTTCATTGTCGAAGACCCTGCTAAACGAAAAAAGGATAACAACGTTCGTATCTGCACCTGGATCGGAGAAAATTAGGCAGGAGAGATTCAAGCGAACAACTAGCGGAAGCCCTAAACTGCTACAAAGTAGATATTTATGCCATCCAGGAAACACGATGGAATGGGCCGGGAAAAAAGAGGGAAAAAATTGTGATATCAACTACGGGCCGTGTTTTAGTGAGCAAAAACAGCGACTATTCGGATGCGGATTTGTTATAAGTGCCAGATTTAGACAATAAGTCTAATGTTTCCAAGACATTAGCGAACGCATTGTAACAACCCGCACCGAGGCCGAATTCGCCAACATAAGCACTATATGCGCTCACGCACCGACGGAGGAAAAAGATAATATAGCTAAGGATTGCTTCTACGATCTTCTTTACAAAACCTATGAGCGACTACGGGCGTACGATGCTAAAATCGTGCTGGGAGATTTTAAAGCAAAGATAGAAAGAGAAGACATCTTTAGCAGTATTGTCGGAAAAATAGCCGACTGTAAACGCAAGAGAACAATGGCGACGATGCCAACAAGCCATTACACTAGCCGGATGAAAGAATGTGTGAAGAATGGAACTTCAGCATCGTTAGCCTGATCCACAGAAAAGAGACCCTCTGAACTGCGTTAACTACTGAGGCATGAGTCTACTCAACATCGGGTTAAAGTTCCTAATCAAATGCTGTAAAACTTACAATTAATTGTAACTATGAACGCATTTGCTTTTAAATACTCAATTTTGCTATTTATTGTGAATTCGACTGCCACATTTCGTAAAAATTTGCTGCAGAGATTTCTCTGGGTGTACACATTTCAATTGATTAATATCTGCATTGGTACACACGTAAGACTATTAGGCATTTTTAAACAAAGGTTGTCTGCAATGCGCTCTAAATATCACACGAACTTTGTAAAGACCAATAAATGGAAACTCTAAGCGGTCTATGTTAGGACTCAACTTTATTATGTGCTCTTGAAACACTTATTTGATGACGAGAATTTACGCGCGGATTGTTACCATTGTCTTAAAAACATTGAACTACTATTTGTATTTTTGGCATTCGAGATTTTTTTCCTTAATTTCTCTGCTCAACATTTTGTTTTTGTGATTTTTATTGATCGATTTTTGTTTAAGTTGGTTAAATGACAATAATACCTAGATCTGCGTTAAACATCATACCTATGATATAAAACTAGATAACATAGTGTGTATAAATTGATATGTTATTTCAACACTTATATACCTATTATACAAATAAAAACCTTTTTCCATTATTAAACAAATTTCCCTAAGGTCTATAACGTGCCAAACTTGTCTCATAAAAACGCTAATTCCAGAAACCTGCAACCCAATATCGATGATAAAACAAACACTCAATCAAAAGCTGAATGACTAAATTGTTTGCGTCGTACGGCAACATATCGGATGAACACTTTTCAATAGCACACACTCAAAATTTATGATCATTTATTTTATTAGTTCCTTAAAGCCAAGTATCTAGTTCGACTCTGCAGGTTTTCATTTGAGGTATACATGACACCCAGTCAGCCACAACCAATTAGATAGATAGAACTGAGGCAAATTAAACAAGTTTTAACCGTGATGGTTTCAGATGGGTTTCCCTCTACCTTCCTTATGCGCATACAACAACAAAGCGGCGGCATAGAAAAATTGAGACAAAAAATACGATTAGTCAGAGAGAATTCCTGTCTGACATATTATCAAAGTAACTTAAGGAATTTCTTATACTCTCGCTTTGATTTATTTATTTTGTCTTTTGTCGAGTATAATCGACTGAGTCGTTGCGTGTG
The DNA here is from genome assembly GCA_949824845.1 of Rhingia rostrata. Classification (NCBI taxonomy): domain Eukaryota; kingdom Metazoa; phylum Arthropoda; class Insecta; order Diptera; family Syrphidae; genus Rhingia; species Rhingia rostrata. Next base: position 75,888,583 of record OX463757.1, on the reverse strand, counting down.
TGTCGTGGCGCATACTGAGAATTTTATAATAATGTGCACACAGAAACATAAATATTTTGTTGTTATCACGCCGACATCTCTCTTCTGAGCTATTTCTGCTCTTTAAGATCTCTGATCCATGGCAGAATGACTGCATTGAACTGAAACCTGATGGTATGGCAAACGACGTATCTTGAGGGGGTTACGAGCGCGCGCTTTATCGACCATATATGCGTATACACAGGCGCATTATCCTAGACTAGAATTTTTCTATTTAAAATTCGAAGTGAGTGTTCAAAAATGCAGGTCCTTGTTCCGAAACCAGTTGTCGGTTGGTTGGAATGAACCTAGCTATGTGTTGTTTTTTCTGCACAAGTTCTTTGGTATGGGTAGTTTATTTTGTTTTTATTTTCATTTTTTTCGGAGAGAATTGAATAAGCGAGAAAATAGTGTTCAAAACCATTCTCTCTGCATTGCGAGCAAATGCTGATTGCATACTGGTGGAACTGGTTCTTTAGGCTACAGCTAAAGTTACGCATGGAGAGAAATTCATACAAAAGACATAGCTGAATAAATCGCATTCGGATACGAAAATAACTGTTGTAGGTATTTGCTGTTGTAACTAGTATGTTGTATTGGTCGTACGAGGACTTAGAAGCAGCATTTTCGTTTTGTTATGACGAGTCTGTCATAAGTGCCTTTTTGTGTAACATTTAAATGGTATTATACATATACTTACATTTTAATGGGACATTCCTAATGTACTTAATCTGGAGTTATTCTTGCAAGCTATTAATATCACAAATAGTTAGTAGGAACAGTTTTTATATAGTTATGTTCGAATACTGAGTTTTAGAAAAAAATCCTCAACCTAAATAGAAGTTTTCCGTTTTCAGATTTGACCAACTTGTAGGTAATCGTCTCGCGGACTACATTTTGTTGATGGATGTTGCGGCAAAACATTCCGTTCGATAAGAAGATTTTGTAATATCAAATTACATATATGTGAAGGGTGGTTTTTATGCACTAAAATGTGAAAATTTGAAATGAGCTTTTTGTATTGTAAACAACAAGCTTGCTAGATTATTAAAATTGTTTGTATGTATATGACTACAAAAGGTTAAAAATTCAAAAATTCATAGAAAAGTCACGAGATAACCATTGGTAAATTATCTATTATTTAAATTTAGAAACGTTTTTAATACAGGCTGCAATCTGTGTTGCAAATTTTTTACTATCCTATTCCACCCATCCTTAAAATAAAAACCACCAAAAGAGTAAAACTAGCAGTAACTAGCTGTACCCTGCCCGCGTCGCAACGCCATCAAGTACAATAAATTTGAATGAAAGATATTACACAAATATTCAATTAATTTTGAGTCATTATAACCTATCCCATAATGATATATCAGTTTTGAAACATAGTTTGTAATATAGAGAAATAATTTAGCTAGATATACCTCAAAGCATATGGATGGAATCAGAATCGCTAGCTGAGTCGATCTAGTCATGTCTGTCTGTTCGTCCTTCCGTCCGTCTGTAGGTAACCGGTTTTCAGGCCTTAAATGTTGGCATAGGATAATGAAATTTGGTACATGTGATCCATAAACTGGGTGTTTTTTTTAGAGGTTGGGTTTCGAATAAAGATATAGCTGATATTTTTTGGTCAACCGGATAACTGTAATGTCATTTATGTTCAGTTTGGTTTGCCATTTCATCATAAACAGGTGGAAAAATGAACAACGCTTGCAAATCGTGAAAATTTATTTCGAAAATAATGGTTCAGTTCGCGAAGTTTACCGCAAGCTCAGTCCATTTTAAGGTCGACATAATCGTCCATCCGAGCAATGAATCCGGTTAACCATTGATCGTTTTCACACTACGTGATTATACGAGTTCGCAGAGACGTCGATCAACGCGCACCGAAGAAACAATTGCCGCTGTAGAGCAAAGTGTTGAAGAGGACCCGAATGAATCGATTCGCCACCGTGCACAGCAATTGGAGCTTTGTCCATCAACTTTATGGAAGATTTTGCGAGACCATGCAATGCGCCGTGATTTTGGTGTATGGGCCGAAAATGAGATTGATCTCAATGCTGATTTTCATCGCAAAATGTTGTTCAGTGATGAGGCTCATTTTTGGTTGAATGGCTACATCAACAAGCAAAATTGCCGCATTTGGAGTGAAGAGAATCCACGCGAGACCCTTGAGACGCAATTGCATCCACAAAAACTAATCGTTTGGTGTGCTCTATGGGCTGGTGGAGTCATTCTGCCATACTTCTTCCGAACTGATGCTGGAGAGTCTGATATCCTTAATGGAGACCGATATAGAGCCATGATAACCGATTATATTTAAATGTGGATGAGACATGGTGCCAACAAGATGGCGCTACATGGATTATTTTCTGGGGATATGTGAAGTCGCTCGTCTACGCCAACAAACCGGAAACGTTAGGGGCCTTGGAAGCCAAGATTTGTGGCGTTATTGCCGACATACGGTCTCAAATACTCGAAAAAGTGGTTGAAATTGGACCTCTAGACTTGGCTTTATTCAAACCAGCCGCGGCAGCCACATGCCCAAAACCATATTTAAACATTAATGGCATAAAATTATTTCTCATATAAGGCCAAATTGATGGACAGTTTACGTGGTGTTCAAACAAGTGCAAAAATTTTCAAAATCAGCCCACGGTAAGGAACTTTAAAATTTGTTTCTGCACGAACCTGATTATCTATATTTTGTTCATATAAGGTATTTTGTCATGCTCACTTTTTGAGGGCGTTTATAGTAAAAAAAAACAATTTTCAGTAAAGTTTAGATATATTCAAAAAAAAAAACTTTTGATGCAAAATCATTGGTTATGGTAATATAAACATTTCTCCCATATATAATTTCAACCTACACCCACTTTTTGCAGGCATTTTCATACAAAAACCATTTGTATAAAAGCTTAACGAGGTGAAAAACTTTTTTTTTTTTTGTCGAACCATAAAAGATTTTGATAGACTGCCTGAACAATATGTTGTGACGATGTTTCAATATTTAAATACTTCATCCCCATGGAGCCGACATTTTGGGGATATTTATTTTAAGGATGGGATGGGATAGGGTACAAAACGATCCGTACAGTGTATTGTGGTTATTCTCACATGTGGTTATTAATTTTAAAATTTTTCAATTCGATGATTATTGAAGTGCTGTGGAATATACAATATTTCTTCTTTTTCCATTTGGTGTGTAAATGAATAAATCAGAAGGTTTTCCGACGCGTGAGCAGGCCACATAGAGAAGCATGGATTCTCCAAATTTAACCCACACACTTGCAACGATTGTCCTTAAGCGTTTTTGATAGTCATTGCGAAAGCAAGTCGCACCGGGAACTGCAAACGTTTGAATTTGAATGGTATATCTGTCGGGTTTATTGGGATACGCGGGAAAAGATGCTTTCCAGTCAAAATTGTTGCCTCGATAACATTGCTCATCATTTTCTGGACCGAGAGTTTGGCTCCGGTTCAAAGTCGTGGTGTAATGTAAGAACGTGAGGGGACATGCCTGGCAAATCAAGCGAATTCAGTTCGATAGTTGACAACTTCGTCTTGATTCACACACAGTGTCGATGGACTTATATGCTGTCGTTTCGCCAGGTATTCCATTCTAAATGGTGAAGATGATGGTATTGCCATCGATGTTTTTGGTCGCTAATATAGCACGCGTACTGAGCCACTGATGATTTTTGTAGTTCTGTTTAGTTTTTGAGAAAACTATTAGGACCATTTCGTCTATGCTTTCTGTGATCTTACAGAAGTTTGCTGACAAGGTGATACATTGTGTGGATTCATCAATTTGCTTTCGCTCATTTCCAATTTCCATTAATTGTTTTGCAAAATTTCCAGCCGATGCATTCCGTTGTACACGCATGTTGGTTTTCAAAGTCACTTTCTGTAAATGACGCTATAATACTGATGATTTGAGGCATGTATTGGGTTCATCAGCGGGTGTTGAACGTGGCAGTGTTTGTCGAAAATAACCAGGCAATAAAATGAGTGCGCCATCGCAATATATGAAATTCATTGGAATGAAAGTTGCGCCATCTGACGAAAGCCATCACGTGATCAAATGCATTGCTTAAGAAATTTACAAAAATACTCTTAAGCTTCTTTATTAACCTTGTACGCAAGACCTTGGTTTTAAAAAAGAGAGTTCCGTGGCTCAGTACTTAATACGGTGAACCGCTGCGCTCTGAGTTTGGTTTCTCTAGAAAAGAATCTCTAATCAGCGGTTTGGATTCAGCATTAAATTATAGACTTCACTATCGTGCAAGAAGTAAAGAACGATTGTAGTGATGCGAGCCGGCCACCAACTTCATGCAATTTGAAGAGCAGTCCCTATGATAACATTTTCAAAATTTTTGACATTATTTTATCGTATATTATCTTCTATATATGTAGGACGTAGGTATATAAAGGGTTTTTCAATAAGAGCGCTACAAAAGTTTTTTTTAAACAAAACAAAAACGGTTTTGGATATCAATGAAATTCTTTATTCCTGTGAAAGTACGTTCGATGCCATCATGTATGGAACTCGATTTATTTTGTATGGCCACCACGGGCACGCTTGCAGAATTCCAGACGCTGAACCCAATTTTCGACGGTTTTCAAGCATAAATCGGCCGATACTGCTGCAATTTCACGTTCGATATTCGTACGAAGTTCATCTATCATCATCGCTGGCTTGTTGGCATAGACCATTGACTTGACGTAGCCCCACAGGAAATAGTCTAACGAGGTCAAATCGCACGACAGAGGCGGCCAAGCGACTGGACCATTTCGTGAGATAACATGTTCTCCAAACTTGGTTTCCAATAAAATAGTTGTGGCATTCACTGTGTGGCTTGTGGCGCCGTCCTGTTGGAACCACATGTCCATATCATCCATTTGGTGCCAAAAATATTCGGTTATCATTGAACGGTAGCGTTTCCCATTCACAGTAACGTGCCGGTCTTGATCATCACGGATGAAGTACGGCCAAATGACGCCGCCGGCCCATAAACCACACCTAACCGTAATTTTTTCGGGATGCAATGATGACTCATGGAGTACGTGTGGATTGCTGCCTGACCAATACCGCATATTTTGTTTATTGACGAAGCTATTAAGCCAAAAATGAGCCTCATCGCTTAAGATGATTTTTCGATGAAAATCCTAATTATTTTCAAGTTGTTGTTCAGCCCAATTCACGAACATACGACGCTTCTGGTGGTCAAGCGGCTTCAGTTCTTGCGTCAATTTAATCTTGTTAAGATGTAGGCCAAGATCTTTTCGCAAAATTCGCCACAACGACGTCACAGAGATGCCTAACGCTTGAGAACGACGTGTGAGAGAGATAGATCTGCTAGGAAGATTATGACGACCATAAATTGGACGTAGCGCTCTTAACGTTGAGGCCACTGACTCCGAATTTCGGTTGTAAATTTTAAAAATTTCGACTCGTTGTTGGATCGTATATCTTTCCATCATGAAATGGCAAACCTTACTGAAGAGAAATGTCAAAAGAGCGGCAAGAAATATGGCGTCATTTGCTGTCCCTGTCGCTCAACTTTTGTAGCGTCCCTGTTGAAAAACCCGATATATAGTGTTAATAGAATACTTTCGACAGGTTAGCACAGGCCAGACTTATAAATACCAACGTCTATTCATAATGCCTTTAATCATTGGTGCACATTTACAAACGAAATGCCGATGCTTTTAATTTACACGGGCTGCAGATTTTGTATCTTTATACCTAACATAACAACCTATTCTTTATTCATTCACCATAGATGATGTCAAAATGCTATTGCTGAACAATTGAACGTTGCCAAATAAACACGAATAGAATGATTTGCAACACATTGAAGCATTTTATTGTAATTTGCATGCAATTTGCAGAAATGTTTCTCAATTTCTTGAAATGGAAGTAATAAGTGCCAATTCCTTTATTCACCTATGTCATGTAAATAGGTTTTTTTATAATGTTACTATCAAAATTAAATGACCTGGAATCTCGGCTTTGTGAGTATAATTTTAATTAGATTCGATTAATGATTGCAATCAAGTTGGTATTTGAAAGAGTTTGTTGATATATTCTCATTATCTAACTACGAGAACCAGTTGATCAACACGACTGTCAGTCTAACCACAAATTTGACATTCCACTGTTTGTGTCAGTTTGTGTTATGTTGAGTAGATTGTACGCTTAGAAAGAGCGTAACACAAAATCGTGACCGCATTCATTGGTGCCTTTTCATGGAAATGACGTTCCTTTGCGGGAATGGTGTCTTACTGTTTGTGAGACAGTATTCACAACGGGGTTGCAAAATATTTGGCCATGAGCTGTTGTCTTTACCATGTTTCTGATAAAGTGATATTTTATTTATTTACAAATATTACGAAATTTTAACAAGAAACTAAAACAGCAATATAGATTGATTTGAAAAAAAATAAATTTAAAATAATAACGTTATTTTATTTATAACTATAATTGTTATAGAAGAGTCTGCGTTTTATGACATCTGTGTTTTGAAAGTAGCTGCGGAGACAGCAACAGCAACAAACCACTAGGGAAACATTTTCTATGAAATGAACGATAAAAGGAAGACAGGGAGACACTCTAGTTTCGGCAGTAGATTTTAGTAAATCTAATTTATTGAATTATTTATTTTATAGTGTTTTCGATTGGGATAAAAAGGCGCTCTTTTTTGATCTGGATCACTTGATCACTCTCTATGTTCGATTAGGACGAGTAAGAATATGGAATCTGAGAGCAAGTCTGAAAATTCCAATTGAAAACGCTAATATATAAGCAAAGAAGGAGGGAAGAACACAAAATTTTAACAAGAGAAATGCGCCGTATAAGATGTAGAGAATTTACCATCTTAGAAAGGATGCTCAAAAGTTTTACTAAAGTGTAAGATGTCAAACTTAGTAATATACAAGACCCAAACATAAAATTGTCAAGATAAATAAGGGAAACTTGAAGTTCAATTACAATCGATAATGAGAATAAGGAAGAACCTTTTTTTCAGAAAGACTCAATCCGGAATGACCTAAATGAAATAAGGATAACAATATGTTAACATAAGCTTAGCGGGTGGCCGCGGAGTAGTTGTAATGTCTTCGCCTCTTGAGTGGAAGATTTCGCCTTCAATCCCATCCAAAATCCATGAAAGTTTTATTCATAGAGAAATAGAGGTTATGTAATTAATCTTTAAAATTCGGCGAATTTATCGAACATAAAAAACAGTTACTCCCCGAAGTTAATTCGGATACCACCATCAAGTAATGTCCCCACTACATCCAAAAACGTTCACATCACTCTATTTCTTACCCTTCTCTTACCCTCTTACTGTTAGTTCACCAAAAATTTAACCGGAGAATCCACGGTTAGGTTAGTAAACCGGTTTAATCTTTAATCGCCCGATTTTGTTCGGTTAATGGCATTTAATCGAAGTTTTTCTGTAATTTTATTTGTTCATTCTTGGTTTCGAGAGTGTGTATTACTTTTGACGTTTCTCGAAAATTCCAAGGAGTTCGAATCGGATTTGCATACGTAAATAATACAGGACCATGCTTAGTTTTGGTATACCCAAACCGTTTCTATGTGCAGGATGCAAAAACCTCACCGAAACATTCTATACCATAAAAAGATTAAGGCAAGGTGATGCATTTTTGAAATCCGCCCACTCCAATACCCCGTTTCCTTATAACGTTGTTTTTGGCCAAACGGTTAGGATGTTCTGTAAAAAGATTTTAATAGAATGTTGAGACAATATCAATAAATATATTTCATCCATAATAAGTTGTTTGCCACGCCATCTTTTTGAGGACGTTTTTTTACAAAAAAAAAAACAAAAATTTTCAATACAATTCAAGGAAAAATTGAAAAAACTTTCAATGAATTTAGTCTGTGGATAATTTCGACCCATGCTCAATTTTTGGGGGCGTTATTCTAAGAAAAAAATATTTGCAAAGCCTATCCCATAGCACACTTTTTGGGGATGTATTCGATAGGGTATTCAGCGATTCGCACAGCGGATTGTAGCCTTATAGTATGCTTTTTGTTTTGAATGTTCTTTACAACCACATAGGTTTTTACGGAAAAAAAGTGTACCACTCCCAATTTCACGCCCGTGTTTGTTGATTTATCTTTTATCAGAGAACGGCTGCACCGATTTGGCTATTGTTTTTTTAATGTTCATCATAACCTTACTTAGATTTTTACGGAAAAAAAATTTACCACGCCCATTTTTGTTGATTTATCTTTAATCGAAGAACGACTGCACCATTTTGGCTTATTTTCTTTTTTTAAGTTCGTACTAATTTTTTTGATTTATCGAAAGTTCGAAAGAAACGGCGAGTACTTCTACTTGCGTTAACTATTAGTCAACGTTCGCGGCCCAACATCATTCCAAGATATTCGAACTTGAAATGGTGAATTGTATAGCACGTATTAAGAAGCGTGCCAACGTTGCGAGTTTAAGAGAGTGACACTCTTTGGGATAACACCCTCGGAGATGCAGTGATTTCTTCAAATGCTCAAATACGAACATTTGTTTTCGATATCACTATCTGAACATGTTTCCTATCCAAACCGACTGATTTGTGGAGCAAATACATATGGCATGTGTGATGATATTTTGCATCAGATGCGTGTTACAGCATTACATCCAAATTAACAACTGAGCAAGGAAATTCACAACGAAATTGATATTCTGCCCTAGCGAGGTATCCGTCGGAGCGGACAATTTTCCACAACGCATACTTCGTCGGAGGCTTAAATTCCATTCGAGGTCTGTGTCAGCGAAGAATTCATGTCGGAGGAAATCGGGAAAAAAGTGCACTTAGCTGTCAAAAATTGCACCAGAAATGCGCCTGAGCGCACTTTAATTGTCGGAGAAATATTCCGAACCGCTTTTCTGATTCGTTCAAAATCGGAGACTTTTTCACTCCGACGGATGCCTCGCTAGGGCCGATTAATTGATTTATGTCGAACAAGGTATTATCTGGCTCGTAATGCGACAGCCCCCAATCGTTCGATGCACGACGCTTTTAGTCAAGAGTTGCGACGCAAAAAAACAATATGATTGCGATGCTTTGAGGGAATCAGTTCGAATGAACATTCCACTGTTGAATCGACAAACAAAATTTGCGTCCTATATTCTCGTGAAAGTTGGAGCTAGGAACTGGATGGATTTTTGATTTAAAATTAATTTAATTTTAGATACGATACGCTCGCAGAATGATATTGCACTTACTTACTTCATCAGGAAGTGCATATACATGGTTCGAACGTCTTATTCAGCACCATGCTTCTCGCGTGGTCGATTGTATGTCGCCTGTTCCCCTATCGGAACACCATCTGCCATATTTGCTTACGCGCCAGACAACAAAACAAAATATCGTAAGCGATTATAAGGAACAAAACTATATCACAGCAAAGCAATCGAAAAAAAAATATTTATTTAATTTATATACATAAATTAGATTCATTGCAAATTTAAATAAAACATACCAATCATTTAAAATACGTTTTAAAATTTGAAGGCGAAACAACTTTCGGCGGGTCAGCTAGTTAAAGATACATATGCATCGTGTAAGAGACTCATTGGTGCCATAATTGGGTCTATGAGATTTTGACATCATCAAATTTCCCTCCCTAAGCGATTCTTAAAAAGCATACAAATTAATACAAAAAAAATTCCGGTGAAACAATATGATAATTCAGAATATCGCGAACAGTGTTGGCATTTTGTTCGAATTTTAAACCGATTTTTTTGACCGAAATGGATTTTTCTAAAACTAATTATAACTATTTTTCAATATATATTATTTTAAAAACTGTGCAACAAAATTGTGAAATTTAGTGTTAACTTTAAAAGTGGTTTGGAATTCATACAGGAATACCATTTGAATAATTCCAGTAGCCAATGCCTCTATATTAGTCAAATTACATAGATTATTTAAAAATATCATCAAGAATTCTATTTGAGCTATTCCAAATATTATTTATTTGAAATTAATCTACCGATTGAGTCCTTCAATGACTACATGTATGCATTCCTGTTTGATACTGAATGGTATTTAACCACCATCTAGATTCCTTAACAATATTGGACACAAGGTAGTTGAGTGGATTCAAGACGTGTAACTACACCACTAATAAGTTTTTATACATATTGGTAGCATTTTTTGCATGGATATAGGCGACTAAGGGGTGATTTTTTAAGAGTTCAGTTTTTTTCAGTTTCGCAGCACTGGTTAATAATGCCGTCCAAACGTCATCTGTCAAAGTGAAAAGCTTTCAGTATACTCTGTCACTTAACCATGCAAAGACTTACAAATGAGCAATGATTGCAAATTGTTGAAATATATTATAAAAATTCATGCTCTGTTAAAAATGTGCACCGATTGTCACGACCATATTATGGTCATCATAATCGACCTGGTGAATCAACAATTTGTGCTGTTATCACCAAATTTCGCACCAAATTTACTTTGTTGGACATTAAACCCTCGACTTGCATGCGTACAGTACGTACCGAAGAGAATATTGCAGTCGTAGTGTCTGTGCAATGTTAATGAAGATCGTGAAATGTAAATTCGTCGCGTTCTCAGCAATTGGGCATGTGTTACCACATGGAAAATGTAACGTGTCGATTTGGGTTTGAAAGCCTGTAAAATGCAACTTGTGCAAGAATTGAAGCCGAACCTACCACAACGCCTTATTTTTGGTGAATGGGCCTTAGAACAGCTCCATGAAAATCCACTGTTCTATCGAAAAGTTGTGTTCAGCGATGAGGCTAATTTCTGACTCAACGGAAAAGTATAAAAGCAAAACTGTCGCATCAGAAGTAATAAACAGCCACTTGCCATACAAGAATTACCGATACAACGACAATTTGGGGTGGTTTAAGGGCTTGTGGCATCATCGGGTAATTTTTCTTCAACGACGACCGTGTAAGAAACGTTACCGTCAACGGCGAACGATATCGAGCCATGATACGCGACTTTTTTTTGCCCCAGTTGGATGAATCAAACTTGGTTGACATGTGGTTTCATCAAGACGGTGCCACATGCCACACAGCTCGTGAAACAATTTAAGTGTTGAAGGATGAATTTGCTGAGCAGCTTATCTCTCGAAATTGTCCTGTGAGTTGGCCGCCAAGATCGTGCTATGTAACTCCTCCTGATTATTTATTGTTTGGTTATGTAAAGTCGTTAGTCTATGTGGACAAGCCGGACACGATTTAAACCTTACAGGATAATATAACACGCGTTATTCGTGGAATACAGGCCGACATGCTCGAAAAAGTGACGCGAAATTGGACCTTTCGAATGGACTATTTGAAACGAAGAAGCGGACAACACTTACATGAAGTTGTCTTTAAAACGTATATGGCAAAGGTCTTTTTATCGATTTCAATAAAAATTTTGAATATTTGATGGGAAGTATTTTATTCGATTTTTTAAAAAACCAAGCTTAAAAAATTACCCGTTACAATAACAAATCAAAAACCAAACATTTAAAATAATACAAACATACAATTGTTCAACGTTAACCTGTTAAGATTCCAATTCAATTTTCCTACTTTGACAGGGAGGTGAGACAGCTGTTAAAATACTCCTACCTTGACTTGTGCTGATTACGAATCGGTTAAATCCAATGTATGGGTCATATAAATGTGTAAGCATGACCAAATGTTCGTTGAATGAAAAAATAATTTCTACGGGATAAGAGCACATACAAAATCTATTTTGTTTTGCATTTTGATAGCAAATGCTCTATGGACTCTTGTCTTTACTTCCAACGATGGTGGTTGACCGCTTAAAGCGGTCATCCCGTTAATATTTAATGAAAAGCATCTAATAATTAAACATTGTGGCGAGACTAAGTCTTTAATTGTCATATGTATGAACATGAATATGAATTATGTCACAAAGCACTTACATTCATTTAGAATTCACTTGCTTATCCCATGACAGATGACGGATTAAAACGTGTATCCGAAGGCAAAAATCTATGCCTCTACTTGTTAGGTAGGGTACTCAAATTTGCTGGCAGAAAATTTCTTTGACTAAGAAGTATCCTCCGGAATGCGATAAGTAATTAACATCGGTTATTCAAATGTATGTGCTGGATTTATGATTATAACCTGGTTAAACAGCAAAGTGCATGGAAGAGATATTTCTTGTATCTGTGCGCTTGTACTCAGGAATTCAAAATAGTTGTAAAGTCTTAAAAATGCATTTAATTATTAATTTATTGGACGATAAATTGCTCGTAAAATGATCTATAAAAGAGACGTTAACTTGCTGCGAACAAGAGTTTTTCATCAAACATAGGTTTGGTTGGTATTTGAAGGGGTAAATGATGTTAGCTCTGCCTTATGAGAGGGTTACTCATTTCTTCGTTTGTATTTAGCGACTTTTCAGCGATATGGATATAGTTATAAACATGAAAAGAAAAGAGCGACGGATTGAAGATAACTTTGTATGACAATAGAGAAAATAATTAGTTTTAGTTGTTTGACTTTATCGGATGTATGCTAAGTGGCGCATTAAATAGTGCGTTTGTATAAGGTTTATGTTTTTCACTGACCCTCCTTTCTATAATATCCTTTTAATATTATCCAGCTCAAACTTCCTTGCAGCTTGTACAATAGGATACCGTTTGGTTTCTCTAATAAATCCCTAAAATTTATTCACCCGCGTTATTCCTGTCACACTTCGTCAACGCTACCCGACTGTGGAATTCAATACCAAGGCTACTAAGGAGAGTGAGAGTTGAGCACAGCTTCGTATAGAGCTACAAATGTATTTTCAAAAATAATTGTAATTGTGATTATAATATTAATACATTTTTTTTTAAATTGTTTTTATATATATATTTACTATAGAGATAGTATTTTTCATGTTTATATATTTGTTTCTTAATTTTAGCTTACGGTGTTTTTAATTTAACTTTATTTTGATTTAATATTTGCCAACTTTTTTTTTTGTTGATTGAATTCTTTGATAACAAAATAACTGTTGGGTAGCTTTTTTCCCCTTCTTTTGTTATCACATTACCATTATTATTAGCTTAACACTGATTTATAAGAATTAAATTCTTAATGTGTAAGCAATAAGCATACATTAAATGAAATATATACTAAATATTATTATTATAACTTTATTGTTCTATAAATAAATTATAAATACTATAATCATATGAAGCACTAGCTACCAGGGAATTCGGCTTAACTTTTATAGAAAATATTGTTTCAATAAGTAAAGCTAATTTAAGTTGTTAAATTATTTCATAAGTATGTCTAATATTAATATTGGCGTTGAAATTTAGTAACTCTTGTAGGTTTTTTCAGATACTGTATTGTTTAAGGATTTTATTTTTGCGCATTTTAGCAAGTGTGTCACGTCAAACTTTTCATTTTTATCACAGAATTGACAGACCGAGGCTGGTTTCTTGTTGAACAAGTGCTTGTGTGTAATATAAGTGTGTCCCATTCTAAGTCTTAAGTAAGGTCCTATCAGTGACTTTGGTAACCTGAATGAATAAATAGGTTTTTCGGCAGCCGGATTGAACGTTGTATTGGGTTTTTCAACAGGGACGCTACAAAAGTTGAGCGACAGGGACAACAAACGACGCCATATTTGTTGCCGCTCTTTTGACATTTCTCTTCAGTAAGGTTTGCCATTTCATGATGGAAAGATATACGATCCAACAACGAGTCGAAATTATTAAAATTTACAACCGAAATTCGGAGTCAGTGGCCTCAACGTTTAGAGAGCTACGTCAAATTTATGGTGGTCATAATCTTCCTAGCAGATCAACAATTAAGCATCTAGTGGAAAAAATTGAATCCACAGGCACATTAGAAAATGTTTTCGTATCAGTGAGACAAAGAAGTGCCCGTAGTGTCGAGATTATTGCTGCCGCTGAGGCTTCAGTTGAAGAAAGCCCAAATGTGTCTCTCACATGTCGTACTCAAGCGTTGGGCATCTCTGTGACGTCGTTTTGGAGCATTTTGCGAAAATATCTTGCCCTACATCTTTACAAGATTAAATTGACGCAAGAACTGAAGCCGCTTGACCACCAGAAGCGTCGTATGTTCGTGAATTGGTCTGAGCAACAACTTGAAAATGATTCGGATTTCCATCGAAAAATCATCTTTAGCGATGAAGCTCAATTCTGGCTTCGTCAATAAACAAAATTTGCGGTATTGGTCAGGCAGCAATCCACACGTACTCCATGAGTCATCATTGCAGCCCGAAAAAATTACGGTTTGGTGTGGTTTATGGGCCGGCGGCGTCATTGGGCCGTACTTCTTCCGTGATGATCAAGACCGGCACGTTACTGTGAATAGGAATCGCTACCGTTCAATGATAACCGAATATTTTTGGCCCCAATTGGATGATATGGACTTGGAGGACATGTGGTTCAACAGGACGGCGCCACAAGCCACACAGCGAATGCCACAATCAATTTATTGGAAACCAAGTTTGGAGAACGTTATATCTCACGAAATGGTCCAGTCGCTTTGCCGCATCGGTCGTGCGATTTGACGCCGTTAGACTATTTCCTGTGGGGCTACTTCAAGTCTATGGTCTATGCCAACAAGCCAGCGACGATTGATGAACTTCGTACGAATATCGAACGTGAAATTGCAGCAGTATCGGCCGATTTATGATATCCAAGAATTTCATTGATATCCAAGCGCTCTTGTTGAAAAACCCTTTATATGTGGGTTGATATGGAGTCCATTTACTCTTCATGTTTATGACGAAAAATAATGGAATTATTCACTTTGAAAAGCAATTAAATTCATAAAACGGCAAGACGTTTGAACAAAAATCGATGAAGAAAAAGCATTTGATTGTGCAGAAAACATTAATTTATTTCAGACTACAACCGATAGTACTCTAGTTATATATGCAAGTATTGTCAAGCTTAAATGGGAAATACTGAAATTAAAGCCTAAGAAAGTGCCGGGTTTTGATCTTATTACAGGAGAACTTCTTAAAAGACCGTAATGTCCGTAAAGGCACTAAGTAAACTCCTCTACATTGTAAATGCAGCAATTAGATTAGAATAAGAATAAGACAGTGGAAACTCGCAGAAGTGGTTATTGATTAGAGCGGGAAAATCACAGAATAAAATAAAATCTTACTGGCCTATTACACTTCTTGCAATAATTTCAAAAGTTTTTGAAAGGATATTACTCGGCCGCTTACACCACATTATTGATCAGAAACGCCTTTTACATGACCATCAATTTGGGTTTAGAAGTAAACATTCGACTGTGTGCCAAGTTCATCACACTACTGATGTAAATGATAAAGCTTTCGAAGAAAAGAACATTTGCTTAACCGTATTTCTGACGTGTCGTCGCAAGCTTTTGACAAAGTTTGGCATAGAGACCTTCAATGCAAGCTAAGTCAAGTTCTACCTAAAAATTTATATAAAATCCTCGTGTCGTATCTTGAGCATAGACCATTCCGTGTGAAACTTGGAATCGAATATTCGGATTTCAAAGAAATATTGGCAGGAGTACCACAAAGAAGCGTCCTTGGACCACCCTTGTACCTCCTATTTACACGTGATATCCCACAAACAAACGATACAAGAGTTGCCACGTTTGCTGACGATACAGCTATACAACAATTGAGGAAACAAATATGAAATTACAAACTGCTCATAACGAGGTTAATTAATGAACAAAGCACTGGCGGATTGCAATTAACGAGAGCAAATCGATTCATGTAGATTTTTCATATAAACGGACAAACGATTTGCCAGTATTTCTCAATACGGTACGTGCCCCTTTTGCAAATGAAGCGAAATATCTTGGAATGACACTAGATGCAAAATTAAAATGGAAGTCGCATGTAAAAAAGAAATGCAAAGAACTTAAAAATAAATACAGAGAACTGTACTGGTTACTCGGGAAATATTCGACGATTAAACTTGATTACAAGCTGCTATATTTCAAGCAAGTGCTAAAATCTGTTTGGACACATGGACACAACTATGGGATTGTACCAGTTAAACGAATCTAAATATTTTACAAACTTTTGAAAACAAAATGTTAAGATCATTCGTCAATGCGCCGTGGTATATAAGGAATGAAGATCTACGTAGAGATCTGGGTGTTCCAGCAGTTAAATATGAAGAGAAAAATTTTGCACAAAAACATACAAAACGTTTATTAGTACATGTAAACACAACGGTCCTCCAAATTCATGATGAAACAAATTTATTTTGGCGTCTTAAAAGAAATATGCTCTTGAATTTGGACCGAAAATAACAAACCGCGCTATAAAGTGCGGAAAGGCAGGAACCCTCAAAGGAAAGTTATTAACTCATTTTTCGTTATAAAAAATTGCTAGATAAGTCGCATGCTTAGTTGCAATACACATACATAAGGGGTGTTAGTTTTAGTGACATCTCACAATACTATGGGCACGTGCTCATCGTGTCTATCAAAATGTCCAGCAGCCCAAGAAAAAAAGCTTTTCTCAACTAATCTATTCGGAGACGTCATAAAACAGGAGGTCCCACCATCGTCAAGATGTACACTCTCACACATGAGTGGGTTGGGTCCTCGGTTCAGACACTGCTCCACCTCTTGCAAAAGTCTGTCAAGCATCCAAAAGTAACACTGTCATGACAAGCTTACAAAATTGTCGTTCGGATTTTGCGTTAAACTAGAAATCCTCTTCTTTGTTGCAAAAATAATAACTTCGTACACTTAAATTAAGGGGGATGATAGATTTGAAGTATGGGCAGTTAATAGAGCGAAAATACAGCAAATGGTAGTAATTTATACGGATCATTCAAGCTGCGATTGATTAAAATTGTGTAACTGATTTATAGCAGAACGGGTATCTATACATACGTATGTATAGCAAGAAGGTACGTAAGAAAGCGTATGTATGTATCTACATAAATTTGAAAGTTGCCTATATACGAATCAAATGGAAATAAATCTATTCGGCATTTTGGTCGAATATATTCCGGCACCCAAAACCCCATCAATCAGATATCCGTCCGAATAAAAGACCGCAATTTCTAGCAATTAACCAGTCCAACCGCTTCTGCATTTTTTAGGGCTGTCCGGAATGATGCATTGAATATATTTTGTTCCATTGGTGCCCATTGCTTCACCCTTTACTCTCGAAGTGATTTGAGGAGCACATCCATATCTTCGTTTTGCTGCCCCAACAAAGAGTCACTGCATTTCATTTTTCCAATATGTGAACATTTAGGATTATAATCACAAGTCAATTTATTTAACGAATCGTGAAGTGGTTGACACCGTGATCACTTTTAATATTTTTTTCATAATACTCTCGAATATATCGTCTGGTACTTGTCACTTTTTTGTGGTACAGATGAATGGTATTCAGCAAACCATTTATTTAAGTTCTACTATGATCGCACTGTTGGAACCAATTAAAATATCGAGTTTAAAAATGTAAATGAAAACAATGGCATACGAAAAACCTAAGAACAGAAAAAATTAAAAATGTATTTACTTTGTATGAGTTAAAAAAAAGCAAAATAAAATGCCTTAGGGCCTGTGCACCCATTTTAATGTGCACATTTTTTTTCAGCTTTTTTTTACTTTATTGCTCAACCTTTGATTTACAATGAGAAAAGTGCTTCTGCATTTGCTCAAGACTTTGCGCGCTTATAATCTAGCTACTCCACTAATTTTAAGCCGAAAGGCATTAATAGGCTTAGGGCTATTTTATTCACTATAATTCAACTTCAAAAAAACTCCCAAGTCGGCTTACATCGAAAAATTATTTCAACTCGACAGTAAAAAAATGTTTTTTTTTACTAGTTCAACTCTAGTCTTGAAAGTCTAAATTCGCAAGTTGGCGTACTTATGCTGTTTAAAAAATTCCCTGGGATGTTTGTGACCGATGAAAAAAGGAGGTAGCTGCATTTTGATTATTGATGCTATAAATGACATAAATATTATCGAAATCTGATTATACGAACGTTTTCCGTAATTCAAGCAAATCGGTGTTTATGTGAAAAAATAATGATTTTACGTTATTGGCCAAAAATAAAAATTCGGCTTAGAGATACTTTTGCCAAAACTAATTATGTGAAATAGTTTCAAACATTAATAGTAGCTGAAATTGAGATTTAAGATGTCGAGACAAGGTGTGAACAAGCTGTAATTCCAAATGCCGTACGAACGGTGGACACAGTTTCGAATCCGAATCTGCTATTCGGTGAATAGATTTTCAACAGCGTTTGTGACATTCAGGAAAAGCATTGCAAGGAACCTCGTATTTGTGTAGCCCTAATCACCAATAATAATGAAATGCCCGACCTCGCGCTTCTTCGAAACTTTTCTTTAAGCCCGGTATATTGTTAATGTACTGGTCATGCGTGGAGCCCAATGAAAGAAACAATAAAAACTGATTTGAAATTTGCACTAATTATACGAGCACCTGCCTAGGAGAGACTATTCGCAGTGGACAGCGTCTTAACGCTTAGGATGAACCATCCCTTACAATTTCTGGATACTTCCGGCAGCACGTGACTTTTTCGCTAAAGCCAAATTCCGGCGCCTTACATCTGGCGACGTTTCAACACATAGTGCACTATTTTAATGCCAACCAAGGAATCTGCAATCGCCAATTAATTTGATCCGAGAGCATAATATCATAAAACGATTAATAATTGCGTGATTGGCCGTAGTTCACGCGATCTAGCAAAAAGTAAAACAACAAGAATCTATCAAAAACTAATTAGTTCGAACCAATTCGCACTGTATAATACCGTCTCTTTTCGTAGTCAAAGAATCCGTTATTAATTAAAGAACCATCATCATTGTCGTCCGTTTGGAGAGACAAAAAAAAAATTGTATGGCTCAACAGGCTCGTTAGTACCTAGGGCCTAGCATTTTTCTCACAACCATTCATATGTGCGTGTGCACTTCTTAGCAAGATGGTGGGACCTCCTGTTTTATGCCGACTCCGAACGGCGAATTAGAGATACGCTTTTCTTGAAATTAAGGTGTTGCTACGGTTGGGAATCGAACCCAGACCTTCAGCGCGGTAGTTCATCGCACTAACCATCGCGCCACTGAGCCCGTCAACGAAACGGATAGATAAACTCGTTGTTGTCCCATTTGTTAAATTCAAGACGTAGAAGCATCTTGTAATAGCGTCTTTTAAAAGACAAAGTATCTCCGCCTTCTTTATCTTCGCTTCTCGAAGAAGATGATGGCCAATTCTCCCAGAAAATAATAAGTGCGAAACATTTTTATTTATTAAACGTATTTCAGTTTTAATGTACAATACCTTATATAATTGTTTTCGACATCCGATGTCAATAGTGAACAACTATAGTAAATAAATAAAAATTAAAGAGTTAAGTTTTCTCGGAAACGTCTACTAATTTCACGGAGTTGAGAATTCAAAAATTGACCAACTTAAATTTTTCTCAACTTTTGAACATCGTAAGTTGAGGGAGTGAACTTTGAGTGAATAAAAGCAATTTCTGAAGTTGAAAACTTAAACCCCCAAGTTGTGTTCTACTTCGAGTGAATAAAACCGCCCTTAGAGTGACCGCTAAAGACAAGTATGTTAGATTAAGCAAACCCATTAATGATAAGTGAATATTTTTAGAGAAAATAAAATAATGAATTCAAAAGTAAAAACGTAAAAGCTCTAGCTTTGCCTAAAAATTTAATATTTTCCAGATCCGTGGGAGCTTGCCAACATAATACTAATAGCAAATGAGGGTTAGCCTTTGACAAAACTGAAAGCTGTGGACCAATAGGTTTACTAAACTTGTTAGTAAAATTTATAAACAAAATATAACCTCACGCAATCAACCTCTATCAAAGTTCTAAGGATATGCAATATAAATAAAGAGATGGTGCCATAGAAAGATCTCTTGGTAGGATTTCACTAGGCTTTGATAAAGGATTTGAAGCTTTAATTTTTTCACGAATTCTTTCTAAAAATATCCAAAGTATTGTTAGAAATCGGTGTTTTTTAAGATCCATGTAAATAGTGGTATGTCAGATATTGTAAATTTGCCTGCTAGAATTCCTTAAGACTTTATTCTTGCACCAGTCTCCGGCTCGCAGAGTCTTCGATTCCCAGCTAGACGTCGGACGCAGTAGAGGAAGACCTCGCCTCAAGTGGCGCGCACAAGTAGAAATCGACCTCAACCAGCTTAGAGTGCGCAACTGGACTACTGGAGGCAGTTAGCTAAGGACCGGGCTAATTGGAGGGGCATGTTGGTTGAGGCCCAGGTTCATTCCGGACTGTAGCGCCACTTAAGTAGTCCTATAAAGTTATTTGCCTCCGATTGTATGCGGATGACACAGCAATATTTTCGTCGCATAAATTTGGTGTCTACATTGAACCCTATCCCATTCCATTCTTAAGACAAATATCCCCAAAATGTCGGATTTATGGCAATGAAATATAGAAAATGTCATGGTCACAACATATTGTTCAGACAGTTTTTCAAAATCTTCCATGGTTCGACAAAAAACAATGATTTTCGCCTGGTTATGCTATGAGGTACTGTATAGAAATGGTTTTTGTATGAAAACGCCTCCAAAAAGTGGGCACAGGTTAAAGTGATATACGGAAGAAATGTTTATATTAACAGAACCAATGATTTTGCATCAAGCTTTTTTTCGAAATGTTTAAAATTTTACCGAAAAATGTTTTTTTTACTGAAAACGCCCCCAAAAAGTGGGCATGGCAAAAAACTTGACATTTATATTGTCTCGATATCTTATTCAGACACTTGTTCAATATCTCTAATGGTATGGCAGTGGGCGGATTTAAAAAGTCGACTCAGCCAGCGATTCTGAGTCGATCCATGTACTTTGAGGTATATCTAGCTAAATTATTTCACTATGTTACAAACTTAATATCAAAACTAATATACCCCTATGGAATATGGTAAAAAAACCAGGCTGAAATATTGCAAGAATACTGCAAACTGTGAATAACAATGCTCAATAACAAAAAGCGCACAGACATTTTTTTTTTTTAAAAAAACTTTTTACCTTACTTATTATCTATGCTCCCGATATAAGGTGGGAACCTTCTGAAAGATATCATATATATATATGACAAAAAATTGTTTTTTAAATAACGCAATATGCAAATAATTTAAAAAAAAATAATATTGCATTAAAATTTTGTATCCATTATTTATAAAAAACGCATTTCTTTCAAAAGGCAAAATAAAATAATGTTATATAAAACTATCCACACCAAAACTTCGGTCTGCGTAGTTTCGATATGCGTCTTCGAAGTTGCGTCGCGGCATTTAAAATATTATCTTGGTTTCGAAGCTGCGTCGTTTTAATTCAAGTTGGTGGCATTCACAAAATGTTGTGTCTTGATTTAACTCTAACCATAATAAGAACAATTTGTAACCGCGATGCTGATAAAATAAAAGAGTGTGCTAAGACTGCTACATCATTGCAGTCTTAACAAATTACAAAGAAAAGAAGTCCTCTTATGGTAAAAATGGAGTCGACAAGATCGCGGAAGGATGCCACTTAGCAACATGGTTATTCAGAAAAAAACCTTGACATTGTTTAAATAAATAAAAAAAAAAAACATTAATGGCTCGTTAGTACCCAGGGCCTAGCTTTTTTCTCACAACCACTCATGTGTGCGTGTGTACTTCTTTGCACGATGGCGGGACCTCGAATGTCGTTTTATGTCGAATCCGAATGGCTAAGTTGAAATATGCTTTTCATGACAATTGATACTACGAGATCATCATCACGAGAGGAGGGCCAGTGAAAAATCATTTAGATGTTGCTACGACTGGGAATCGAACCCAGAACTTCTGGGCGGCAGTTCATCGCACTAACGATCGCGCCACTGAGCCCGTCATTGACATTCTTTAATGATCTTTAAAATAGTTTCCCTTATCAAGTGGTGGATATTTAGAAGAATTTGAAGCAAGCCATGATTAGTTCGAACCTTTTAAGACTCGAGCAAAATAACATAATGCCGCGTTGAAAGGAGAAGCGGCTAGTGCAGCTGCAAATAAATTTAAACTTAAAATAAAAGTCATTGTTGAAGAAGTTGGATATTCTTCTAAGCAATTTCTAAATTTCGATGAAAAAGGTCTATTTTGGAAATGCCCCACCAGGGACAGCATGTATTTCCAAATCCGAAAATTTTTTTCCTGTGCATAAAGTCAGCAAAGATCGGCTAACACTTCTTCTAGGAGGAAATGCAGAAGGCAATTTTGAAGTTAAGCCATTTCTGGTCAACGATTCCGATAATCTGAGAGCTTTTAAAATGTGACAAAATCTGATCTCCTGATTTATTGGCGTGCCAACAAGAAACCCTTGATGACTGCATTTCTATTAAGGGATTGGTTAGGAAATGACACAGTTCCTCACTCAAAAGCATATATTTGCATAATCTCCTAAGATGTCTTTCATATGTGGACTTTAAGTATAATGAAATGTTCCGACAAAGCAATGTAGTCACTGTAATAATCATTTTCATTTGAAACGTATCAGCAGCCGATGGACTCAGTCGCCAGTGCTGTTATGTGTCTTTAGTTCGTTGCTTTTATGTGCGAAGTACTGTGATGTCAATGTCAATGTCAATGAAACATATCAATTTGAAACCTAGTGGTAAAGACTATATGAAAAGAAATCACATAGAATATCGTTGTCGATATGTAGTAGTCACACAAAAGTTTCTTATATAAACACAACTGTTATAAGAAACAAAGTTTAAGAAAACCCTCCGAAAAAAAAACGGGAACTTGAAAAAATCGAAAATTTATTGTTTAGGTGGAATTTTGTGTGCAATTAGTAGACCATTCCGGAAAAACGCGAGAAATGTTGACTTGAATCCGCTATTGCCTACAAAGTTATTTGCAGCGTTGATATCGGTTCATGGTCTGTCGTATGGCAGCAATGTATTGAAGTCTCAATCGGAAACCCCCGGATTGATATCGTTCCTGGAAATTTTTTGCGAGTTCAAATCGGATATTTTTTGTATATTTTTGGTAAAAAATCGATTTTTTCATCTCCAGAATCTTAAATGGCCATATCTTTGAAACTAAGCCTCCAAATGAAACTCTGGGGTTAATCCGTGATCACTCATGAAAAGTCAGATTTTTGGATATTTTTGGTGAAAAATCGATTTTTTCGCTTCAAAAACTTTGAAACTAAGACTCCAAATGGAATTCTGAGGTTAATCTATGATTACTTATGAAAAATCTTTTTTTTTTATATTTTTGGTAAAAAAAATCGATTTTTTCACCTCCAAAAGTTTAAACAGCCATATCTTTGAAACAACTAAGCCTCCAAATGGAATACTGAGGTTAATCCGTGATTAACCAAGAGAAATAAGAGGAGGAACTCATTACCAAAGCTCGTACCAAAATTTTCCCGGGCGTTGCACAAAATTATAAAAATCTGGATTCAATTTCAATATTCAAAGTCAAATCGCTGGAGAAATGCACTAGTACAAATCCGTTGACAGCGTGACCGACAAGGATGAAGCGACCAACTATCCAAAGAAATTTTTGAACTCGCTCAATGAGCCAGGAACTCCGAAGCGTAATTTACAGCTGATCGATAAACACGTTGCGGAATTTGAATCATCCGAAATTGTACAACGGTACACGGATATTCGTCGAGAAACTGGTGAACAATTAACAATGACGATCATCAAAGGCAAATTCAAAGGAGAGGAAGTCCTTATCATAGAAGTTCGGATTATTCCAACTGATATTTTATTCTAGCTCAAGCGGATTAATTTCATCTTTCGATTGGCCTTTGCGATGACAATCAATAAATCGCAAGGCACGGTCAGTTTTACGTTGCCTATTCGCATGTTGGCAAACCATCCTCGTTGTTTGTTTTTGCGCAGAAAAACATTGTTTATCATATAGCTAGCTCTGTACTGATTCCGATTCCAGTCAATTAAATCACATGAAATTTGAACTGCAGGGTGGGCCAAAAGAAGTCATCCGATGTTGTCGCCGCCTTCAGAATATCGGATGTGGCTCGCGCAGTGTGTGCCGTTGCGCCTTTCTGATAGAACCACATGTCCTCCAGTCATAATTTGTCCAATTGCGGCAGAAAAAACTCGGTTAACATGGCCCTATAGCGGGCCCCATCCACTGTTGTCGTTTGATCAGCGGCGTTCTAAAACAAAATGGCCCGATGACTCTTTCAGCGTGAACAGCGCACCATGAAGTAGCTTTGAGTGGGTGTAATGGCTCATCGTGCATTATTCACGTTCCATTGTTCACGTACCCGCTGAGGTGGAAATGAGCCTCTTCGATCATTATGATTTTGGTCGAAAAATCGTCCACTTCGTCCTCGAGATTGAGGATGGCTTGGGCGTAGGTTACACGCGTTTGGAGGTCGACAGGCAGCAGCTGATACAGGGACTGGACTTTGTACGGGAACATGTCTTTGACCAAAATTCGCCTTAGGGATGGCCGGCTGATGGCTAATTACGAGGCACGGCGTCTGGTCGATGTTCCGGCGACAGCTCGACATCCTCGGCAACAGCGGCTATATTCTCGGCACATCGGGCGCTCCGGGGCTGGCCACTCTTGGCAACTTCTCGTACTGTCCCATACTTTTAAGTTTGGTGGCTAAACGGTGCAGTGTTTGCGCAGTCGGTATCGGACGGCCGGGGAATCTTCGACGGAATTCGCGCTGCGCCAACAATACAGACGAATTGTCACGCAAAAAAATAGACACGATTAATCCGCGTGCTTGGCTTAATGGCTTGTATTCTACATCGGTCTATTCCACAAATGTTAAAACAGATTTGACATTGGCGGCCATTTGCGAAGATAAGAGCATCTTCCAATAGGGTGCACTCTTTTGGCCCACCTTGTACCTTAAATTTGAGTATATATGAAGACGTTAAATTAGGGTTCAACATCAAACGAAAATTTATAAGTTTCTTATATGCGTGAAATTTATTTTTTGATAGTACATTTTGTAAATGAAAGTTTGTTTCTTGTATCTGAACTTTTTTATTTTTATTATTATTTTATTATTATTATTTTATTTTTATTATTTTATTTTCTCAATAAAATAATTATATACCAATAAATATTTGTCGCAATTTTGCTCCTTTAACTTCAACCAGTGTCACAGTAAAAAAAATATCTTGTAGCTATGTCGGAAATACACAAAAAATAGGTCGGCAATAGGTTTTCAAAAAAAGCAAAACCCTTTTTTGCCAAATTTTCAAAAGCGTAGAAAGTGAAGTTACACACTTATTGCATTCAGGTGACTATATGGTAAGTACCTTCAGTTGTAGAGTTTTTTTTCATCTCAAATTCGAGTTGTCGTCATATTTTTTCGAGCTTCTCAATATGAATTTTTTTCACGAAACCAATACTTGCTCCTCTATATACGACTAGCTATTGTCAATGTGACGTAAATTATATTTCAAAGTCGAAGAGCTATATTTGACCATAGTTGTATGCATTGTAATTATTCAACAATTTGAAGAGGCAGATTTATGTAAATCTAAATTTTATAGATCCAACAATTCTGATAAAAGCGTGGGAATGTGTAATTTCATGTAAATTGTTGGTTTTACCATTTTCATGTATTTGCGCGCGACATTGAATCAACGGCAAATTTATTAAAACATAATAACAATACCATTGATCCC
This sequence comes from Rhingia rostrata, assembly GCA_949824845.1. Classification (NCBI taxonomy): domain Eukaryota; kingdom Metazoa; phylum Arthropoda; class Insecta; order Diptera; family Syrphidae; genus Rhingia; species Rhingia rostrata. Next base: position 75,862,879 of record OX463757.1, on the reverse strand, counting down.
GTTGAAGGTCATTAGTATTCATAATAAATGTCAGCAGATGGTGGAATGAATATAAATTAATTTTTTGTGTTCTTTTGGAATAAATTTTCAATAAATAGCTATGTTGTCAGATTGAATTCATGGTGAGACTAAATGTTTTGAATTTCCCTAAATCGGTTGAAAATTGTGTTGTATCCGAAAATAGGTTATGGCTGTCGATAACTAATAAATTATTATTCCACTTCTGTGTAATAATATCTACGCGATAGAAGACAATCAGAAACGGATGTTTATGCTGATCAAATAGGCATTTTTATTTGAAGTAATTCTTAGCTAAAGTTTTAAACAATATATGCAAGTAGATTCATATAAATAAATACTATTAGACAATCTATAGAAAATACTTCAGACTGTTCGAATATGGTGGGTGCGTGTTATTGTTGTTTTTAAACTTAACTCAATAAGGTGAAGGTTCATAGGTGAAGTTGTTAATGCAAATATCTACGATCAGGAGAAGTTTATTGAACGCCAACAATTTATCTTTAATTATTTAATTAATCAGTGTTTGTGTATTACAGAAAATCACTAAGTTTGCAGTCTGTACACACCAGTAGTTTAAACATGTTCTCGAAAATAAACAAAATATTTATGAGTAAGTATCACAAAAACGTTCCATGTGCCCGAATTTCGTAGAAGACGGAAAATTGACAGACTCTCTGGTAGAGGTCCGGAAAGTGTTAACTAAACCAAAGATTTAAGTTAACAGATGACGCACTGCATAGAAGACAAATTGTTCTATGCCGGGTAGTGCTAGCACAGCCCGTCCACATAGTGCCACCGCCCGCACGTACCATAAAGCTGGTGAGCAGGAGTTTCTGTTTTCTGTTATCAATGCGTCATCTGTATGACTTTATAATATTTGCTTGAGCGATGGTCTTTCAAGATAGAAAATCTCCATGAAAAATTGCAGAAGCTTTTTTTCGAGACCGTTTATACGGTCAATAGGTTTAAAGGATGTAAGTCCTTTAGACTGCTGCCTAAAAAAATGAAACAAACGACAACAGTGGGAAGTCAAATTAAATATATTTGCATCTGCTTGCCAAATTTCTGTATTTGAACAAAGACATAGATGCTTGTTTGGCTAGAGTTATAAACTTTAATAAGTAGTAGCTAGTCTATGGCCACTATAATGCATATGGCTGCCTTGTTTGGTCCGATGTACACCCATTCTACATGAAAAAGATGAGGCCCTTTAACAGAATCTCAGCTGAACAATTTCCTAATAAAGATTTTTCGAAGGCACATTAAAAAGGCCACATTTGGGACAGTCTATAGCTCAATAATTGATGCATAAGGGCATGCAGTGGGTGGATTTTAAACTTGTTCTGTGGGCATGTGCAGTGAGCCTTTATACTAAATTTTATACCACCGGTGACGTAAAGACGGACGGACGGAGAGGCAAACATTGATAAATAATTTCTATAGATGTACCTCAGAATAAATAATTTTGTCGATTAAGCCATGTCTCTCTGTCCGTACGTCACAAGTTCTTAAGCTTTAAATTTTAAGCTGGAATTATTAAATTTGGTACACGTACGCGTAAATAAATTTTAAATCCGCTTACTTTTAAGAACAATTTTGTTTTTGGTCAAACCGTAAAGAATTTTGAAAAAGAATCGGAACAAGATATTTAGACAATCTCAATGCCTATATTTCGCCCATATAAAGTTTTTAGCCACGTCCCCTTTTTACGTCGATACGATTTAAGGGAAATTCAAAAAACGTTCGATACAAATACTTCGGTAATATTAAGCTAAATATTTTGTCTTTAAAACCCGCGGCCACTTTTAGTGGGCGTTTTTACATCACAGTCTTTTATTTAACTTTACACCACAACATCCATTTCTTCATATCGACTTCCTAGTCGTAGCCTAGTAACACAAGAACGTAACTAATTTTTTTTTTACGATTTTGTTCTGGGCTGGCCACCTTACTTAGAATATTGAATTTATATATTGTGACAAAAAATGTTATCTCTATGGCCCGGGTTTTCAGTGCGAGATCATCCTAGTGTTAGGATTCAACTGGAGTTTATTCGAGAATATAGTTCTTTAGTCAATTTGAATCCAGAGTTAACTTCGAGTTAACCCAGCAAGTTTGGTGAGTTAACCATGGCCTTTTTGTCAATTGATAAAATACCAAACAAACAATTATTTTCAATTCTATTTTTGTGGACACTTCATCTATTTTTTAGAAACTTAATACCTATACGATATATTCATATTCACTCGAAACTGTTTTAAATATTTAGTTCGATTTTTTTTAAAGTGGAAAACGGCTTGTTAGATTGCGACAAGCATTTTCTTTTTTTGGGGAAAAATAAATCAAACAGCTGATAACTGAGCTGTTGCAGATTCTATACATTTCCATAACTTTTTGAAAGTAAGATCGATAAATCATGTGTGCGACCAAATCAAATCACCACGCTCGGAATCAAATTTAATCCCGCACTGAAAAAAAATTGCTTCATTGGTTATCTCTGGATAACTCAGTATTAAACTCAGATCTGAAAAACCGGGCCTAGTAGAGCAGAAATAAGAACTTTACAAAAGTATTATTGACAAAAAAACAATAAAAAGTGTTAAAGAATCACCAAAAAAAAACAAACAAATGGTATCTAGCGCTTTCTTCCTACTTTAAGTTAGGTAAGAGTATGTTAGGCTTAGATTTAAGCATGTAAGTTAAAAAAATAGGTGTTGTTTTTAAATTATTATGATGACAAAAACTCCTAAAACTTAAATAATCAAAATCGTTTGAGCTAGTTTTCAGAAATTTCGATATTATTAAAACCATTATATGGCAAAAACGAGTAGTTGTGGCACTGTAATGCCAATTTCAAAAATCCCTCAGGGCATTACCTTAATAGCCTCGTATATAAAATAAAGATATAAATGTTAAGCCTCCAGTTGGATACACAAACATTCCGATGAACAGATTTGTAGACCCACTTTTTCGGGTTTCGCCATAATCGTAATGTCGGGTATTTAGTTAAATTTTGTTCACAAAACCAATACATGCTTTATTAGGCGCAAATAGAAACTTTGCTTTCTGAAATTACTTAAATTATCAAATAGTATGTATTTGATTTCCAACATGCACTTTTTGCGCAGCATTTATTAGCACCTTTTGTTATTTCTTAATTCATTTGCAAAATTTCAACTTATTTCTGGGCAAAAATACAGTAAAAGTTGTTTTAATTAACATTTTTGCCCTCAATGATGATTTGGGTAGAATCATATCTCACAAGCTTCGGATTCGGATTGTGTATGAAATTTTAAATCCTATCATTGTGCAAGAAAAACACAATCATAAATGAACAGTTGTGAAAACAAAAATAAGGTATGTGCAAATAAAAGGGAACATTAAGTTTGCTGAGATCTTATTAATATCTCAACATAACAATGAGGTTAATGATAAATCTGTCAAAAAAACACATTCGCACATTACTTTACACTCTTCGTTTGTTTTTATGATTTCGGTAGCAAATGGATCACATGTATCCAAAAGCTCACTGTTTTATCAAAAATATCTGTCTGAGAAATTGACTCAAAAGTCAATCCCAAAGCTTAAGCCTATTTATGTTAATATCTGTTTTCAGGGATATTTTAATACCTTTGTGCTTTGGAGAAAAACTTTATAGCCTAAATAAAATAAAGAAGGCTCAACACTCCAAGTTCTGGTTAACTACTCAATTACATAAAAACAAATTGCTTCAAAGCAATCAATCAATCTAGGAAACGTCGGTTTCTTTCTAACAATGTTTGTGTATTTACCTAGATAGCTTCAATGCAGACATTACTGCCATGCAATAAATATAATTGGATATGCCAGGCTAAATTATGGTGAAATACTAATACATATATTTATATGTTATATTAAGCTTTATTTATGCACACTCTCTGGCATAGAAAATCATAACACTACCAACAATTGTTTCTATGAGGTCTTTGATGGAATTAAGACCGTCAACGGAAGTACAATTTTAGAATCAATCTGGGTGATATGACGCCAAATTAAAAACTTCGTAGTTTTTTTGTTGAAATATTTCAGGAAGCAAACAACGACTCGTTCTGCATACTTCTTGCAGCCAAAATGAAAAGAGAAGACATTTTTTAAATAGATGAAGAAGACCATGAAAATCGTGCGATCATAATGTAAAATGCCAAAGCCATATAACAGCCAACAAGGAAATATTGTAGCTGAGACACAGTCGATGCTGAGGATATAGAAGAACCACTTCTGCAGACTGCTAAACGGCGATAATGAACCACATTCCGCTGTCAGGCAGAACGAACAATTCAATATAGGCAACGACAGAGAAAACTGCCAACCACCCGCCCTGAGTGATGTGAGGATAGCAATACCTAAACTCAAGCTTAGTAAGGCTGCCGGAAATGCCGGTGAAGATGACTTGGTAAATAACATCCACCAACTCATAAGCCGAATCTGGTCGGAAGAAAGTATACCTGAAGAATGTAACCTCAGCAACGTTTGCCCGATCCACTGTGCCAACTACAGAGGCATTAGTCTCCTCAACATCGTCTGCAAGATCCTACCTGCCGTAATATGTAAACGCCTGAAACCGTTTACCAACAACCTGATCTGCCCTGATCAGTGTGGTCTTAGGCCAGGAAAGTCCACAATCGATCAAATTTTCACACTTCGACAGATCCTGGAAAAAACTAAAAAGTCCAAATCGATAATCACCACCTATTCACAGATTTCAAAGCCGCATACGACAGCATTTATGGAGACGAATTATGCAGAGCCATGTCTAGTTTTGATATACTGCAGATACTGGTCCGTTTGTGTAGGATGACGATGGAGAATTCTCGCTGCTCCAGGGTCGGAAACGATACCACCGACACATTTTCCAAAAATTGGTGATACTTCTAGGACATTGACACATTGGAAGGACTCAACGTGATGTCATAGCCACGTTTGCTAATATAGAGAAGGAAGCAAAAATGGGTTTAGCAGTAAATGAGGGCAAGACGAAGTATATACTGTCAACACGAAAGGACGCACAAAATCGACGAATTGGACGGAACGTCACCTTTGACATATATTACTTAAAAGTGGTACGGGACTCTGTCTATCTCGGCTCCACAACAAAATCTCGTCACGAATTAAACGAAGAATTACTCTTGCCAACCACTGTTTCGGGCTAAGAAGGCAATTCAGTAGAAGAGCCCTAACTCGAACTACTAAGGAGATTCTATATAACTCCCTGATCATCCCAGTCGCTGAAGTATGGACGCTGAAGGCGTTGAAGCATGGACTGTATCAAAAGCGGATGAAGAAATCCTTGGTTGAATCGAGAAAACACCTCCCCACCAAGGGTAGATATGCCTGAAACGTTGTATCAACAACCCGCTCGGCCACTTAAGCATTTCTTAAAAAAAAAACATTTGGATACCCATCACGAGAAGATTCAACCATGAACTTTTGGAGATCTAGAGCGGCATAGACCTGGTCATAAAACTGTAGAGTGAATGGACACCATTACGCCCACTCTCAGAATCTTCGATTCCATCAGACATCAACCGCAATAGAAGAAAACTTTGCATAAATAAAAACCGACCTCAACCATACTGATGTACGCAACTTGAAGTCGCAACGCGACCTGGCTAAAGTTCATTCATCCCGGACTACAGTGCCATTTTAGTAAGCAGATTAGTGCGTTGGACCACTAAAGTAAGACAACCTGGTTAACCAAACCTTACCTTTTGTAACCCACTTTGCTCACCTCTTGCGAATGTCTGACAAAAACCCAACACCCAAAGACATAAAACTGTCATGAAAACCTTATCGAATCGGCGTTAAATTTTAGGGCACGTTTTTTGTTCCAAAAATAGGAATTCACATATAGAAATAATTAGAGAAACGAGGTTTTATGTTATATGTTGACCGCTTATCTCTAATATTTGTTGATTGTTCTGAGTTGCACCGCATAATATATCGTCACCTGAATGCGGTAAGTGGATAGCTTGATTTTTTTTCATTGTTGTTATATCCACGTTTTTGATAAAAATGTAGTGCAATAACCAAAGAACTCATTTTCCTGATATGCTGCCACCAACTGTGTATTAGAAAGAGTTAGTGCACAAAATGGATAGCTGACCTTTTTAAAATTTTTAAATTTGTTTCTCAACAAAATATTTATATACCAATAATTATTTGACGCAATTTTACTCTTTTAATTTAGTTAAGTTTATCTCATCAATTTGATTACAATCTTTATAGACTAGATACTAAGTAATATAATTGCTGGGGGCTATTTGATTATATAATTATAATAAATTAAAAAAAAAATACTATAATTGACATTTTTATTTATAATTTTACAAATAATAAAAAGGTTAATTGTTCAATTTTATAAGGAAGTTACAGTTTTAATATTATTCAAGAAATGTTTTTTAAATATATCTCTAGAGACATCAAGATTAAAATCAATCTTATTGCAAATATAATTGACTTCTCTATGGCCTTAATGAACGAATTATGCGTTGCAATCGTCATTACGGCCTTAGGTTGTACGATGAAACTGCTCATTAAATCGAAATCACTAGCGTGTAGTTCTAGAAAGTGCATTGACACAATTAACTAAAATAATAAAGGAGGACAATTCATATGAAGTGTTACTACGTCTCTTATAAACGTAACTGAAAAAATTAGCCCGACGATCCTAAATAGAATGCATACCGAACAATTTACATCTACTATAATAAGAAGGCCTTGTAATCCTTTAATTAGGCTTATAAAATTTATATCTAGTAAAATAAACTTTTTGAACTTCTCAATTCTGCCAATTGAATTTGTATAATAGGGGTTCCAAACAATGCTACAATACCTAAGAACTGACCTTACCAGAGAATTGTAAACGGATTTTAAAGTATATGAATCCGAGAATTCTTTAGTGTTTTTTTTTAGAAAACCAAGCATTTGATTTGATTAGTTTATTATATAATCGTAAAAAAGAAAGGTTTGTATCTAAGATTACTCCTAGATTTTTCTTCCTAGTTACACGTTCTAAATTTGTGTGGTTGATATAATAATCAAACACTATGGGATTAGAATTTCGGAAGGACGACAAATATTAACACTTCGAATGATTTAACAGAATTTTTAACAGTGATTTTGCTTGCACCAATTATCAAGCTTTGACAGATCTACTAAAAGAAGAAAACAGACAGTTTGACCAGAAATCTGACGGTAAAGCTTGAGGTATTCCGCGAAAGGAAGGCAGTTTGAAAATGGTCGGGTATATCGTTTACAAACACATTTTAAGAGCGAACTATCAACTTTTACTATTTGTATTCTATCAGCTAAATATGATTCAAGCTGTTTTAACAGAGAAGAGTGGATACCAAGAGAAGTTAGCTTGATCAATAAGATGTGGTGGTTAACTCTGTCAAATGCCTTTGCGAAATCTGTAAAAACAACATCAGTTTGGAATCCATTTTCCATATTTGTTATGATGTCATTGCTTATTAATGATAAGTCTGTTGCAATGTTATTTCCCTGCTACAAACCCATGTTATGTACCTGAAATATGATTGGGAAATAACTCAGTTAACCTATTGCAGACTAGCTTTTCAAATTCTTTTGATAATTGGTGATATCCTTTAAAAATTGGTGATAAATAGGAAACTTTTTTTTAACTTCCACCTGTATCGCAGTAAACAAAATATCTTGTAGCTATGTCGGAATTACAAACAAAATAGGTCGGAAATAGGTTTTCAAAAAGTCGTTAAGAAAAGAAGCATAGCTATGTTTGCCGAAGTTACACATTTATTCAAGTGACGATATGCTAAATGCATAAATTCAAATAACTCAAATTTTTCTAAGAGTCTCCTGAGGTCAGTTGACTTTAAGCACTTTTCACATGAGTGTAAACTAACAACCATTATCTGTTATGAAATCATTTTTTTATTGCGAAGATTTTTTTAAAAATAACAAATATTAACTTTTAATGAAATAACACAGCGATTTAATTTTCTTATTCCGTCAATTGTGGGAGGTGTTTTTAAGAATACATAGTATTTGAATTAAGATATCTTAAAACTTAGGCCGTATGTCAATTGCGTTAAAAAGAGGGTTAAATTTGATCCACTGTGTAATTTTTGACTTTTCTGCACCATACTAATGTCGAAAATTATCCACTGGCTAAAATTTTAACGCAATTGACACACGGCCTTAACTCTGTAAAAAAAATTATAATTAAAATGGAATTATCGAATTTCTGTTATCCAATTTTTTTTTAAACTGATCAGTAGAATCTCATTATATTCTTAAAAAATGTAGGTAAAAGGTATTAAAACGAAAAAGTAAGCACAGTTTATTAAAAAAAAAAAACATTAAAGACCACCACAGAATAACTACTTACCACAAGTAATTAATCGCCAATAACTCCAGTTCAATGATATCCAATAAAGATCCAAACAAAAGAATCACGCACCTATTTGACACCAAGCAAACAACAGACTTTTCGTTTTAAACAAAGTGTATCCAATGCATACTTGTATGTTTCTTCTAATTTAACAATCTACCAAAGGCTGCTGCCTTCCCGTTGCGGAAACGATTGCTACAAGCAACATTCGAAAAAAAATTCGCATTGGTCCAACACAGCATCACAAATACACATACACTTTCTCTTTTGAAATATTTCTAGGTGCACTTATTTCAATTATTTCCAATTGGGCTTTGCACAAGCAACGATATTTTCCTTTTCTCCTTTTTTTTGTATTTTCGTTATTTCTTTTATTATTTTTCTTAACAACAACTAGAAGCACGGTGCTACTTTTATCTTTGAAAAATACCTCAACAATTACGTTTGGTATCTATAAAATATTTTCAATTCCCTTTTACAAATCGGCACATCTAGTTACAAAAATGGGAGCCACATGTATTTATGCAATTTTTTTTTTTTAATAATTCTACAACTTAAATGTAATATTCAACTTTGTTTGAATTTTATGCAAATTCTCACATTCCACTATTCCACAAACCAAATGCACAGAAGCAACAAAATAAAAACTAAAACGTTAAACAAAAAATATAACGTGCCCATGCACCGCTTTCACATCGTGCACAGCACAGAACGTTCTTTCGATTTTAAGGTCCAAATCTCGACTACCAATTAAGTGGTGAATTGAAAATTCAGGAACCTGGTTTTTCTCTTCATTCCATGGTTCGTGTCTTTCGCCGCACCGTCAACGATCATCGTCGTACGGTCGTAGTAGAATCGAATCGAATCTGACGTACTACTTATTCACTCAGTCGACTCGATTGGTAGTATGTATTGTGTAGGTTAACACTGGGCTGCTGATGGTACTGTTGCTGTTGCGACTGGATGCCATAGATATTATTGAGCAAGACCCCAGTGTACCAGTATACCAGTACCTGCGAGTACTCAGTGTCTTTGGGTTGGTTAGGTTTTGGTATTACGTATGTACGCGAGCGCACACTCTGTATCTTGTGTCTTGTGCCTTCAACTTCAACAGATATTCGAATTGTTTGGAATGTAAGGTACTCACTGGCCTGGAAGTGGGCTCGTTTTTTTTTTTCCTTTTTACAAAGTGGTGACGAGAACAAAAAGAAATATCAAAAATAAAGCAAGAAACACTAAAAACGCTCAAAGTGGTATGAGCTCCCTATGAAAAATATTTATATCTTTTTCATGTATGTATATGCGGAGAAAACAGGTATTTGGTAAACTCTTAGTGTGTACTTTACTATGAAACGTCAGTTGATAGCCCCAGAGGCAACGCCAGCACAGCCATTTGACGCAGCATCGCATAGTACCAAACATAGATTGATAAACCTCTAACGAATAGGTATACATTCGTAGTCATAGGCTTTTACAACCTATCGCAAACGCTGGTATGCAGGGTGAACTAAAAAGGTTTCATTATCTCAATGGTTTTTAAAGAGTTTAAGAAAAGTATTACTGCTAGGATTTTAAATATGTTCAATTGGAATTTGTGAACTGTTTGTTATGCAAACTGAAGTACAAAATAAACATACGTACTTCTAGTTCATATCCAATAGACATTTTTTAACAAAGTGAATTAGGTTAGGTTGGATGGGCTGTTGACGCTCAGCTTAGTCGTCAAGCCTTTATTGAACCCTACAATAAAAGATTGGTACTTGAAAACTATTATTATAAGTAATAATTGTATACTACTTACTAAAGTGGCGCTACAGTCCGGAATGAACGTAGGCCTCAGTCAATATGCTTCTCGGATTAGCCCGTTCCTTAGCTATCTTCCAGTTGCGCACCTCAAGTTTGTGGAGGTCGGTTTCTACTATTGGGTGCCACTTAAGGCGAAGTCTAACTCTACTGCGTCCGACGTTTGACTGGAAATCGAATTCTCTGCGAGCCGGTGTATTGTTGTCCACTAGTTCTACATGACCTAGCCATCTTAAACGTCGAATGCGGAGTTTTTTTTTAGAAGAAGTATGTCGCTGTACAGCGACATACTTAATGGTTGAATGGTCAACGCCCGCATAGGGCCAGTAAGTTAGTTCAGTAGTTGATAAGAAGGCCAGATTTTCATGAATTTTTGTTTAGCATGTAAGCTAGTTTTAAGAGGAATTGAATTATGAAAAAAAAAATACGTCAACGTAAACAGGACCGAAGATTTTTCGAAGAATTTTCCTATCAAATCGAATTAGGATTTCTTCATTCACCTTTCATACGGTCAATGCTTCATGGTCTTATATGGGATTTCCTTAGTAGTTCGGCGTTTTGGCAGGAGTATTTCTTCGTCTACTTCGAGCCGAAGTAGGCAAAGTTACTTACTACATTATCGTTATATCTGTTAATGGTGACGTTCTGTCAAATTCGTCGATTTTGTGTATCCTTTCGTGTTGTCAGTATTTACCTAGTCTTATCCTCATTTATTTCTAGTCCCATTTTTGCCGCTTCCTTTTCTATACTAGCAAACGTGGTTATAGCATCACGTTGAGTCCTACCAAGTCTCAAGGGAGTCGACGTATGCTAGAAGTTGCACAGATTTTTGGAAGATTGTGCCTCTGGTGTTGGCTCGTAAGTTTTGCACAATTCTCTCAAGAATGAAATTGAAGAAGTCACATGACAGCGCATCGCCTTGCCTAAATACTTTTTTGGTATCGAATGTGTTGGTTCCCCGATGGAGCAGCGAGAATTCTCCATCGTCTTCCTACACAACGGTATAACAAAACGTGTGGTCCGATGATACTGTTAAAGATGTCTTCTTATAACTTTATCAAGGAGCTGTAGAAGCATATATGTATCATCTATTTTCTCTGTCGGGAGGTGAGCGCGTCATAATTGTATGATTATATTTTCTTAGTTTTCACATCAACGGATTTGAATTTTAGATTCAATTTTGAGATTAGCAACCCGGCCCGACTTCGCCAGGGCACAATTTTAATGATGAAAAATTTTATTTCTGCTACTTCGACCTCGAATTCTCCTCTAATGCTCAGCTCCTGTAAATGATAGAGCAATTTTTAATACTCTATCGAATTCCCAGAGAAATGCATATCATAGCAGTGAAAACCAGGTCGATGTCCGTTCAGCAGTTATCGAGATTAGTGCATTCATAATTTAATTTAGATAAATATTTATAAATAATAATTTGAGCTGGAAAGTTGAAATATGTTTATAGACTCTCTGTCCGACGAAGCAGGACAAATGTAGTAATGCTTAGAACCCGCCCACTGCTACGCCCATTTCTTATAATTTTTTTTTTTAAATGTCTGAAGAACATATGTAGACTATACCAATGTACATCATTTTCATTTGTATACCCCACCACAAGGCATTTGAAAATTGTCGAACCACAAAATATTTTTATAGACTCTGAACATATTATATAAGGAGCGGACATCTTTCGATGTATTGCCGGTACTTAACCTAGGTTCAACATTCTGTTATTAATGAATTTTCTTACCCCTTATCCATTATATATAGAATGTTTTACATCTTTTTTATACCTTATCCCTTTTATTTATTATGGCACATAGTTTGCAACATTAAGAAATAATTAAGATACTTACTCACTTAATTGGCGCTACAGTCCGGAATGAACCTGGGCCTCAACCAACATGCCTCTCCAATTAGCCCGGTCCTTAGCTAACTGCCTCCAGTTGCGCACTCCAAGTAGGTTAAGACGTATTTTTATTGGGCGTTCAAAATTTTTGATTTTTGATAAATGTTTAAGAAAAATTTTAAAAAGTTGTAATCATATTATTGAGACAATAATATTATGATCGACATTTCGTTTATAAAGGGTGTTTTCTTAGAGACATAGAACTTCGAATTGAAATAAAAGACAAGAAAATCGTTTTAATGCCCATCAAGTTGGCTTTATTGTTTAAATATGATTTCGGGCATGTGGCCGCCGCCGACTGTTTCGAATAAAGCCAATTCTAGGAGTTCAATTATCAACCACTTTTACGAGCATTTGGGGCCGTATGTCAGCAATAATAATGCTACGCTTGGCTTCCAAGTTTCTGTTGGCTAGCATTTCTGGTTTGTTAGCGTAAACGAGCGACTTCACATATCCCCAAAGAAAATAATAAAATGGTGTCAATTCACACGATCTTGGTGGTTGACAGGCCCATTTTGCGAAATTATGCGCTCTTCGAATGCTTCCTTCAATAAATCGATTGTGACGTGCGCTATGTGGCATGTAGCGCCGTCTTATTGGAACCACAACTCATCCACATTCATGCCGTCCCATTCGGCAACAAAATAGTCGGTTATCATATCTGTATACTGGTCTCCATCAACGGTAACTGAATCTCCAGAATAATTTTGAAAGAAGTATGGCCCAATGATTCCACCAGCCCATAGAGCACACCAAACAGTCAGTTTTTGTAGATGTAATGGCCCCTCAAGGGTCTCATGTCGATTCTCTTCACTCCAAATGCGGCAATTTTGCTTGTTGACGTAGCCATTCCACCAGTAATGAGCCTCGTCGCTGAACAAAATCTTGCAATGAAAATCAGTATCGACATTAATCTCATTTTCGGCACATACACCAAAATCACGACTCGCGGCTTTAATTCTTGCACAAGCTGGAGCTTGTAAGGTCGTCAGCCAAGATCTTTGCGCAAAATCTTCCATAAAGTTGATGGACAAAGCTCCAATTGCTGTGCACGGTGGCGAATCGATTCATTTGGGTACTCTTCAGCACTTTGCTCTACAGCGGCAATTGTTTCTTCGGTGTGCACTGTTCGACGTCTCTGCGGGTTCGTATTATCACATAGAATAAACGAAGTGTGAAAACGATCCATGGTTAACAGAATTAATTGCTCCGATGGACGATTATGTCGACCATAAAATTGACGAAGCTTGCTGTAAACTTCGCGAACTGAACCATTATTTTCGAAATAAATTTCAACGATTTGCAAGCGTTGTTCATTTGTCAACCTGTTCATGATGAAATGGCAAACCAAACTGAACATAATTGACATTAGAATCGAACGATTTGACCACAAAATGTCAGTTCTATCTCTATTCAAAAAACCAACCTCTAAAAAACACCCGTTACTTCATTTTGAATCACGCCCTTCCTTTGCGGTCGATCTTTTTAAAAGATACCCTATTCCATAAGGCCCAACTGTAAATATGGACCTAGAATAATGAAGTTTGATACATGGTATCATTGTTCATACAAAAACAAGTGTACAAACATTTAAAATCTGCACACTGCCAGGACTATTTTCTGGAGAAATACTTTGATCTTGTTCAAACCATGAGGAATTTTTAAGAGGTGTCTTTTTTTTAGTTAAAATGAAAATAATCATTTAAAGGTAGGACATTTTAAACAAGGCAATGTTTTGTGAGTTTTTACCGCAATTTACAGTTTTGCACAGCCGATTGTATAATATGTTTATACCCTATCCCGTTGGGTATATTAGTTTCGATAACAAAGAGAAATAATTTAGCTGGGTATACCTCAAAGTATATGGACCGAATCAGAATCGCTAGCTATCTGTCCGTCCGTCCGTCGGTTTGTAACTTCTCCGATTTTTATTGCTTAAATCTTGAGATAGTCTTTTGAAAGTTGATATATAGGGTCCTTGTGCTTACAGAAGGATTGTACAAATTTTCAAAATCCGCTCGCTGCCACGACCAGTTTTAAGAAAAACTATCTTTTCGGGCAAACGGTAAGACATTTTGAAAAAGTTTCTGACATTGACATTGACATCGTAGTAATTCGCACATGAATGCATCGAATTACAGACACATAACAGCGATGGCGGCTGAGGCCATCGGATGGGACAGATCAAAACATCAATACAACAGAGAGAGACAGATAGACATATAGAAGGAAAGACATATTATCGCACAGGTGGCCTCAGATAAGCTGGCAATTTTCGTAGAAAACAAATGCTGCCGAAGCTGGGGCTTGAACCCGCAGCGTTTGGCTTAGCAGTCAACTACACTTTCCTCTGAGCCATGGCCACCTGCAAGTTTCTGAAAAATATACCTATTGAGAATATCTTAGTATCTATAATTCGTCCGCACGCAGTTTTTTGCACGCCCACATTTAGGGGCATTTCTGTAAAAGGTGGATGTTAAATTTTGTTAAGAAATTAAAAAAAAAACATGCAAAACTTTAATAAAGTTAGTGTGACCATTTTGCCCTGAGATCGGTTTAACCCACGCCCACTCTTTTGTGGCTTTTTCTACAAAAACCGTTTGTATACACTACCCCAATGCAAATGCAATAGAAAGACGTTGTTTTTTATCAAACCATAAAAATGTTGATAAACTATGTTGTGAAAATGTCATTTTCCATATTTCGTAGCCATAACACAACCCACATTTTGAGGGATATTTATTTAAAGGATGGAATGGATAGGGAATAAAACAATATGCACAGCGGATTGTAGCCTTTTCATATGTTTTTATTTTATTTTACAATTGCCTAGTGCGTTCCTTAATTTCTAGTTTCTTTTTTGGTTGGATTAACGCATACAATGTTGTTCTAGATAATACGGCTCACTGTAATTCACCAACACCTAAGAGTTTGTATACATTTGTGTGATAAATCCGGTTCAACACAGCAGGTTCTCTATGCTGCATCCTTAATATAAACCAGAAATGATAAGATTTTTTTTTTAGAATTTGCAGATGCAATTTCACCTACTCACATTTGGCCATATCAATTTTCGTTAGAGAACCAAATTTTATAGATTCTCTATATTCATTTATAGTTTTTGGTCGCTGGTTGAAAACTGCACAGTTATTGTTAAAAGTATTTATTTAATTTGAGAAAATTCGTATTAAGTTTTTGTGATGTTTACTTCTGTAAGTCTATCAAACTACGAAAATTAAAAAGATAATTAGAGAGTTACTCCTCTTCTTCACTTACATTAGTGTCGCTAAAGTCCTTAATAACCATCTCTACTCATGTACTGCGTCCGTCGTCTGGTTGGAAATCGAAGACTCTGCAAGCCGGGGTTGGTTGAATATTCTTCTCCATAGTCTCTCAATACAAACGAGACTCAAGAATTGTTCACTCAAAACAATTAAGAAATTCTTTCTTGCTTAGCCCCAAAAAAACTGCGGTTCGCAAGAGCCCGGACAGACAATGTCAATTACTATTGAATTCTTGGATCTACCGAAGGGTGAAGATTTTATTAGTTGTGGTCTCAAACCACTTGATAAGGGCATATCGTAATATTCGTGGTAATAATTTCATCGTCATAGATAAATCAATGCAAACGGGGCCAACGATTTTTTAATTGATTTATCGTTCAAAATGCTATAGGATTTCTTGGTTCACTAGGACAGGAATAAATTTTGTTCATATGAGTTTTTTTCATATTGAGGCTTTGTATCCTCTAGCATAGCTGTCAATTATAACTGTCGATTGCAGCTGTCAAATATAACATTCTCTTCAATTGTTGCTAAAACAATTTTGCTAAATCTTGCCTTCAGTGTAAATCATATTTTGGTCGACGTAAGATGTTAGTTTCACAGATTTGGAGGCAAAACGTATTGTGCCATGAATGGATATAATGTGTACATCAATTGTACATCAATTTTGGAGTTTCATCGCAAAACACGATTTTCTATTAAAAGTCGTAATTTTCTCCAAATTTTTTGCAGAGCCCTAGTAGGTAAATTTCCGGCGTTTAAAAATGATAAATTAATTTGACATGTAAATAGGTTCACAGCTATGAACCCGCTTGCAAATAGCTTATAACAGCTTTTGGTAGTTATACAAGTGTTTCCCAATAACCCAATACATTTAATTGTATCGCATGTTCAACTCACCTCTCTTTGGAGTGCATTCTAAAAAACGGTTTGTTGTCATTTAAAACTTTTCTGTTGATATTTCGGCAGTTGTGTAACACCAGACGCACAATTTAAAAAAAAATCGGTGAAACAACTAGCATATGCCGATAATATTGAAATCAGTATAAAGAAAGAAGCGGCAAAAATGGGTTTAGCTGTTAATGAGGGTAAGACTAAGTATATACTGTGACCACGAAAGGACACACAACATTGACAAATTGGACGGAACATCACCATTTGACAGATATAACCTTGAGTAATACGGAACTTTGTCTAACTCGGCTCTGTAATTAACTCTGACAACAACATCTTGTCAGAAATTAAACCAAGAATTACTCTAGCCAACCGCTGTTACTTCGAGCTTAGAATACAATTTAGTAGTAAAGCCCACACTCTAACTACTAATGAGATCATATATAAGACCCTGCTCTTCCTAGTATTGCTCTACGGCGATGAAGCTAAGACTTATGCCTCTGGAACTGCAGGGCAAACGATTCTGATGTTCCATTCTCCAGGAAAACTTTCTTTCGACCAGATTTGGCTTATGAGTTGGTGGACATTCTTTACCAAGTCATCTCCGCCGGCTTTATGAAGCTCAGAGGGGAGGCCGTCATTTCCGCCAGCCTCATTAAGCTTGAGTTTAGACCTATATGGAAGCTATCGTTTTCTCCTGCAGCTTAGCCTTGTAGTTCTCGTTCTTGGCTGCGAGCATCTGTCGGAATTCCTCATCAAACCAGGGGTTTCTGGCAACATCAGTTGCGTTGATCTAATGGTTTGTTAGCATGGTTACCATTATTCTTCGACATTCAATGCTGGTGGTATGGTGTTAATCGAGAGGTTTAGGGATACGCGTTGCGCGAAGGTCTTGGCGGTCTCTTGCGATTGCAGTCTTTCGACATTAAATTTTTTTTACAGTATTTCTGTATTGTTGTGGCATGGTGGATATCCGCATTCTAACCTCGGCTGCAACAAGGTAGTGGTCCGAGTCGATGTTAGCTCCTCGGAATGTTCGGACATCCCAAATACTGGATGCGTGCCTCTTGTCTATCGCAATATGATCGATTTGGTTGACCGTTCGTTGATCTGGAGACCGCCATGTCCCCTTATGGATATCGTGATGAGGAAACCGTGTGCTGGCTATAGTGGCATTTTGTTCCGTAGCCAAGTCGGTTAACCTAAGTCCGTTACCAGACGAGCTGTCGTGTAGTCTATGGTTTCCGGCAATGCTGCTTAAGATATCTTCTCTTCCTACCTTTGCGATAAAACCTACCAGCACGATCTTAACATCGTACTTCGGTAGTCGCTCATAAGCTTTGTCAAGAAGCTCATAGAAGCAATCCTTAGCTATATAATCCTTTTCCTCAGTTGGGGAGTGAGCGCATGACTAATCCTTGAAATTCCTAGACAACATGTTGTCCGAATATGTCGAAGCAGCTTGTCTAGATTCGCCTGGGACACCAGGTCGGGTATTCATTCCGTGTTCATAATTCCAGGCCATTTTTTTGTTTGCTTGTAGCCATGTTATTACTGCTACCTGCCACATAAAAACATACATAGCCTCAATTTCCTCGAAAACGGCTCTAACGATAATGGAGAAGTCCGAAAAAGTGTATCTCGCAGTTCTGTCGTGTGTCGGTCTGATTTTCTTCAAATTCAGTAGTAAGAAGTTTTGTTATTATAATTTAAAGTGGGTCGCGCAAGGAACAAGTCCGTACGATGCAGTCGTGCATCCACCATCTATCCTTTCAAAAATTCGATTCATCGGAAAATTTAACTGCCCAATTATTGTCTTCAGTGACGAGTGGCTTAAGTTGTATCATTTAGCTAATTTTCATGGAAAATATAGTTTTTACAAAAACACTATTTTCAGAACAAATTTATGAAAATAATCACAAAAATGCATGGTAAATATCGTTATGAATTAAATTGACTTGGTTAGATCAACCATAATGAATTCCTGTAAATGTCATCTAATGACAAAAACTCTGCCGTTTGGCTCACCCATTTCGGTTTGCAAGTAATATTTAGGATTGTATAGCATTACTGTGCATTCTTGGTGATTCAAAGAACCAATAAGAAATACCTCAAAAATTAATCATAAAGACTCCAGGGTGAGCCTGAACCCTACGACTCACTTTTGGACTAGAAAATATCAAACAAAAGAGTTGACGTACAAACTGTGAATGTGTAAATAATATTTAATATAAATTCTTAGTTTCCTTAGCGGTAAAATAGATTTTAATTGAATCTATCATCGAAATATCTTGCTGACGATAATGTATATGCGCTTGGAGCATGCTAATTTGTAAGAAAAATTTGACGTTCTCTTAAAACCTAATGAATCACAGTTCTAGGTGCTAAAAATAGCTCAACAACTTGTATTCTACCGGAGGTAGGTGTACTATTATACTATAACGCCTGAGAAGGTGAAAAATGCAAACCGACAGGAAAACCAGACAGAAAAATTGAATCTCCCTTTTGAATGTGGGCTTATGGTAGGTACCTATTTATACCAATTCGAGGGAGTAGGGGTTATCATTGATAAGGTATTCAACCATACGATAGAGTGGAATACCGGAGCTGTATGCAAAAATATTCATAGAAAGAAGTTTTTTAATCCCCAAAACGTTGAGTATGTATCACGATTGCAGAAAGATTGATACAGCCACTATCTGCACTTATCATCAGCATCATCGTCATCTTCGTACTCGTCGTTGTACTTGGCGATGTCGATGTCGTTGGTGGTGTTGTCGTATTCGTCGTTTTCGCTGTTGTCGTTTTCGTCGTCTTCATGCATCCCATCGAATAGAGGCGATTACATTTAGAAAATGCAGTCAGTCAAGTTTGTGAACCCAAGACCAAACTTCATGAGGAATTCCATTGCACTCTAATCGACGTCGATCGGAAGAGTCGACCGGTCGACTGGTTGGCTATTTGGTCTGCCATTATACGAATTTTACACGGATCCGATACAATTTTAGCCCTGCATCGGAGAACAGCATCTCAACGTATGGTTTTGTTAGTGTACAACAACAACAACTTCCGTCCTGGGGATACGCCCGATTCTATGTTGATACTCGTACCTTGTATTGTGCGTGTTTCCTTACATAAACTTAACAGAATTTATGAATGCATATTTTGGATGAAACCGTGGCTTGGTTTGCTCGTGCCTGGGTTTAGTGCTCTGTGGGATTTTGCTTCTTCATTTCTTGTTATTTTTTTTATATTATTTTCAAAACAATTGCGCGCGCGCGCTTGTTCAAACGAAAGTTTATTGTACAGTAGCAGGATGGGTCGATGGGAAGCAAGACAGAAAGTTGTTTGAATGTTTTGACTATCGCACAGTTTGGGAAGTACACACACACCTACAGATATTTTACGTTATAATGTATTGTGTCATCAAATACGTTGACAAAGGCATCCAGTTAACAGGAGAATAGGACGCCTTAGATAACAAAAGAATAGAATGAATACAATGACTACCAGGTAAATGCAACACTAGCTCAGGTATGAAAGGATAAAGCAGTCTTGATCCTTTGTGCACATCTATTAAAGTGATAAGGTGTGTTTAATGAGAGTTTTTATCTCACAGACAGCCGTAAATAATAAAAAAAATATCTGTATGCTGAAAACGGTTAAACAGAAGGTGATGGTGGTTGTGGTACTAATGTTGGTGGTGGAATATAAAAGACGTATTCGGGTCCGGGTGCAAGGAAAAATTATATAACAACAAAAGGGGAACGGCCCGTAATTCGTTGTTGTCGTCGATGTTGCATTCCTGAGCGATTTTGTGTCTTGTTTGCTTCTGTGGTTGTTGCTGTTTCTCCCGTAATATTGATTGAATTCGGTGTTTGATTTTTTCCTCCTTACTTATATTTTGTTACCTGTTTTGAAAAGTTAATTATGCAGGTAAACGCCGAAAAAATGTTGGTTTGGCCCGTGTTTTTTCATCTGAAATTAGTTTTCAGCATTTTTTGTTTATTGCTTTTAGACATACCCAAACCTGTTGCTCTGAAGGGTATACGCATTTTCAGATTTCTTCTTGTCATTCATTAATTATTGAAAGTTCATTTGTATTCAGTGGTAAAATTGCTAGACCCAGTGACAAGAATCATGACAGAATTTTTTCTTGTTAGCAAAAAAATAAAAATAAAACAACTGACAACTTATCACAGATCGTTCACAGAAATAAGAAAACGCACGGCGGAAGAATGAAAGAAACAACGACTTTTGTGTTTATAAGAGAATTGACCATATAGAGCCTACCTGTGGCCAAGTATTATGGATGACTTTTATAAAAAAAAGTGATTAGATCATTTTTCAAAAATTTACATAATGACCAGAGGGGTGACTTGTGCGTGCTGTTAAAGTTCTTTGAAAATGTGATGTCAAAATAAATTAAGTTTTAAGATATACCAACTTGTACGTGTGTTGTTGTTGTCTTGTGGGA
The DNA here is from genome assembly GCA_949824845.1 of Rhingia rostrata. Taxonomy (NCBI): domain Eukaryota; kingdom Metazoa; phylum Arthropoda; class Insecta; order Diptera; family Syrphidae; genus Rhingia; species Rhingia rostrata. Next base: position 75,842,084 of record OX463757.1, on the reverse strand, counting down.
AATACGCCTTTAACTGTTTTGTAGATACATTTAAGGCTTAATAGGTATTGAAGGCAGTAAATAATATAGCTGATCTTTGATTCAGTAAATGTGCAGAAAAGACGTAATTTATGAGAAGAGCAAGTATTTTAGTATTCAAAGTTGGTGGATGTTTACTCGTTTCGTTGAACTTTGAATGATCACGATAGGGTTTGTTTGGGAGGATATAATATGCAATTTTGTGTATGCATATTAGAGTAGATAAAATTCCAGATTCGGGATAAAACTTGTCTTTCTTAGAATCTGACCATCCCATTTTAAGTAGCAAGATAAAGGATTTAGTAATTCTCCGAGGTAAAAATTTAAGTACTTTGTTTATTGCTTCCCATTCCGATGTGTGTGTATATGTATATTTGTAATAACATATACGAAATAAATAATACCAATGCGGCTTGTGACTTGAGTAATAAAGGGTAATTTTTTAAGCGTAGCTTTTTTATAGTCGAATGAAACACTAAAATTTGCATCAAATATTTAAAAATTTTATTGTAATCGATAAATGTTGACCGCGGCTCCGTTTCAAATGGTGCATTCGGAAGGTCCAATTTTGCGTCACTTTTTTGAGCATTTCGGCCTGTATTTCACGAATTACGCGTGCTATAATATCCTGTAAAGCTTCAATCGTGTTCGGCTTGTCTACATAGAAATAACGACTTTACATATCGCAAGATCTTGGCGGCCAACTTTCAGGGCGATTTCGAGAGATAAACTGCTCACCAAAATCATCCTTCAACATATTCAATGTTTCACAAGCTATGTGGCACATGTCAAACAAGTTCAACTCAGCCAACTGGGGCAAATTTAAGTCGCGTGTCATGGCTCGATATCGTTCACCATTGAAGGTAACTTTTCTTCCACGGTCGTCTTTGAAGCAAAGTGAACTAGAAACGAGCCTCATCGCTGAACACAATTTTTCAATTAAAAAGCAGATTTTCATAAAGCTGTACTCCACACGACCAATTGCTAAGAACGGCGACGAATTGACATTTCACGATCTTCCTTAACATTGGACTCTACGTTTCCAATATTCTCTTTCCAATATGCACTGTACGAATGCGAGTTGATGGTTAAATGTCCAACAAAGAAAATTTGGTGCGAAATTTGGTGATAACAGCACGAATGGTTGATTCACCAGGTCGTAACAAACGGTGCACATTTTTCACAGAGAACGAATTTTGATATTAAATTTCAATAATTTGCAATCGTTGCTCGTTTGTAAGTCTTTCCATGACCAAATGGCACAGCATACTGAAAAATGTTCACTTTGCTGCTAATCGAAAAAAATTAACTCCTAAAAATTCTTCCGTTATTCCTCACGAATCGCTCGATCCGTTATTGAAAAAATTCGTTATATCTATTAATGATGCAACAAGTAAAGGACCTTGTTGCATCATTAATAGAAGTTAGTACATTTAAATAATTTGTTAACATAGCAAATATTGACAACAGATTTAAGGAGTCTGAAAAATGCCTAAGTACAAAGATTCTTATAAATCCATTCAATACATTTTGAGATATAGGCAAATATTGAAATCCAAGGGTTTAGTTCTATATAAATTGCGGATAAGCCAGGAGCTCTCAAAGAAAAGTTACCTGCCAAACATATAAATACACTCGTGATAAACAAAACTGCTAGATAAGTCGTATACTTAGTTGCAATACAAATACAAAAAGGGTGGTGGTTTTACTGAGTAAAAAATCTAACACTACTTTGGGCACGTGCTCATCGTGTCTATGAAGGTTTCCACCAGCCCACAAGAAAAAATACCTGGAACATGAGAACATTAAATAATAGAGGTGGAGGCGAACAACTAATGGAAGACCTAAACTGACATTGCTGCCATCAATGAAATACGATGGGATAGGCTGGGCAAAAGAGGTTGAAAAACATTGACATCTACTACGGACCTCGTTAAACAGCGGCTATTTGGACGCGGATTTCTTATAAGTGCCAGACTTAGGCAAGAAGATGTTTGCGCATTTTTAAAATACACAGCCTACACTAATACACGAACACACGTCTGTCAACGGCCTTAGACTCATTGTCTTCGCTACGGAACGTAATGCGACTGAAACCAGCATCCAGTATTTTGCATGTCTAAACATTCCGAGCGGCTGCCATCGACTCGAACCACTACTTATTGCAGCCAAGGCAAGAATACGGATATCCACTATGTAACTATAACTATTATGAAAAAATATATTGTCGAAGACTGCAATCGCAAGAGTCCGCCATGGCCTTCGCACAACGCGTATCTTTTAATCTCTCGATTAACACCAAATCACCAGCATCGAATGTCGACAATGATGCCAACCAGACAACAGATCAGCCGAGTATGATGTGCTGGGCTTTTCACGCCCTCCAGCGAGAAACCCTTTAGGAGCATCTACGTATGCTCGCAGCCAAGAACGAAGTCTACAATATTAAGCTGCAGGTGAAGACGAGAGCTTCCGTTGAACTCTATAGGCAGAGAAGAAGGGAAGAACACCGGCTTTTCAGAAAAAAAGGAGCAAAAAAAGCGCGCGATTGAGGGTCGCAAGTTTTACCAAAGTGCTCGAACAGACTCCTGTTGAGGTGAACAAGGAAATATCGTAGTTGCGACATTTCTGTAGACTGTTAAACGACGATAAAGAACAACTAAACTCAAGCTTAACAAAGCCGGCGGAAACGACGAATGCAACCTCAGCATCGTTTGCTCACCACCTATTTATCGATTTAAAAGCCATAGAGGCAGCATTTATGGAGACTAGCATTTATACAGACAGAGCCATGTCTGGTTTTGGTATACCAAACTGTGCAGGATGACGATGGAGAAATCTCGCTGTTCCATCCGGCTTGCAGAGTCGTCGATTCCCAACAAGACCTCGCGTGCCCGCGCTCAGGAGTGCGCAACTAGAGGCAGTTAGTTAAGGACCAGGCTAATTGGAGAGGCATGTTGGCTGAGGCCCAGGTTCATTCCGGACTGTAGAGCCACTTAAGTAGCTAAGTCAGTAACTCTGGCTTTGACGTTTTACACTTTGGTAAACGTAAGTGATTTGTTTCATATAGCATCATTTATGAACGAAGAAACACCGGTCGACAAAAGTAATTCTTCCTTTGATTTCTGGTGGTGGCGACCAACTTAGATAAGACAGCGATGCTAGCTGTAAACAAAAATGGATGTTTTGAAAGCTGTGTTCGTTCATCTGTCCATCATTTAGATGGCTTCTTTATGGTCACCAAAAATCATCTGTCAAGTCACCTATCTAAACAATATATGTAGGAACATTATTTTTTCCGTGCCTCCCATCATCAATGATTTTGGTCTTTATCAATAAAACTAACAATAGTGCTGAAGTTTATCGCTCAAAATGAAATATTGCTTAATTTGGTATCTTAACTACCAACAAGAGATAATTTATACTTATGTTACTCGAACCTACTTTCTTTTGACGCTGCGCACATAGATGCACGATTAAATTCAAGATGCAGCCCTTTCACGCTGCTGATTTAAGGCTTTTTGATTTATTACCATCATTTGTTATTCATCGATTTCTTAAGAATTCCCAATTCATCTTCTGCCATCATATTAGTCATCACTTAGTACCAAGTTAATAAATCGTACAACATAATTGCTATCAATCCAGACTGTGCTATAGTCCACGCAAATCGTAGTCGTCATGCCAGAGTCATGTTAAGAGAAAAACTTAACGCACCGTACGTACCATTCAAATATTTTCACTTGTCAGTATATTCAGATTAAATTTTTCACTTATGAGAGACCGCATTTTATCAGCGAAAAAAATTAATGATTGTGTCAAAATAATTTCGAGTCTTTGTAATAAATTACGACTTACGAAGTTACGAGCGCGCCAAAAACGCCAATCACATGCGCTTTGCATCGGATTAACTTAACTTGGGCGTTTTTCTTGTTGGAGATACATTGACAGTTGTTGTCCATTTTCAGATTAACTCTTAAATCTCCGAATGTGAAATGTTGTATTGTCTGTTTTGTGTTCACGTTTATTTACAAAAAAATAAAAAGAATCTGATTAGGTGACCAAAATAAAGTGGTGAGGTTAGGAGCCGGTTTTTTAGTAAGGAAATGTGATGCTTTTACCGTTTAAGTCGTACAAATATAGAAATTAGGGTCACAGAATACGAGAACCAGAAATCGTGTCTTGGGATGCATTTATATATGGTTCATCATCATTTCAGTCAAAAGATACAACGATAATGAGCTACTGAAACTTATTTAAATTGTTTATTGTTCTTTAGAATGAAATTCCCATTCCTATAGATGTTGCAAGATTTATTATGAAAATTATGCATTCATGACGCACATTGGAAAGGCGCATTGTAGTTTTATAATTAAAAAATGTATTCAGACAGTGGCCCTCGATTGACACGTTATTTTTCGCTAAGAATGGATCACTAAGATAGTCTGAGAATGGCACAATTTAATAGTAATCAATTGAATCATTGAACACTTTACTAAGTATTAAGGCTACTCATTGAACTGTTAAAGTCTTAAGTTAAGACCATGACATAAGACTGATACCACATTAAAAAAAAAGTAACTTTCGTAACTATTGCAATATTTATTCTATAAAATTTGTCAAACGACTATTTGCGACGAAAAATAGCTGAAAACATATGAGAGAGAAACATATGACTGTGTGGATCATCCTTAAAATTAATATCTCTGAAATGTCTGCTTTATGGCAAATAAATATTAAAATTGACATTGTCGCAACATATTGTTCAGAGAGTTTATCAAAATCTTGTTTGGTTCGACAAAAAACAACAATTTACTTCTGCATATGGTATGGCGTAGGGCGTATAAATGGTTTTTGTATGAAAACGCCTCCAAAAAGTGGGCGTGAGTTTGACATTGACATTGACATCACAGTACTTCGCACATGAATGCAACGAACTACAGACAGGTAACAGAACTGGCTACTGAGGCCATCTGCTGGGACAGATCAAGACATTAATACAACAGACAGAGAGACAGATAGACAGATAGACACATTGAAGGAAAGACGTATAACATAAACCTACGTGGTACAGAGGAGGAGACACAGATTTATATTGTCTCATATTATTGCACAGGTAGCCTCAGATAAAAATATTTAGAAATACTAATGAAAAAGTAAAAAATCAACCAATTTATAAAGTGACTATCAGTTTCAATTATTCCATAATAAATTGTTTCTTTGCTATAGTTAATATAGTTAATATTTGCAATATGATACAAACAACAAAACAAATACATACATACAATGTTGCAGCAGTTTTGCGTAGTACATCCATAGTTGAAAATGACTATGTGTAATAGTTTTACTTGTTGGAGTTCGATAATTTGGTTAATAGTAAATCTCAAAAGTATTTTAAAGGACTAGCCTATCAAAAAAAATCGCTGGGATATACCTTGGTAAGTAAATTAAATCTTATATAACATATTCGACACATTTTCAAACATTTTTAATTTAATAAAAGAACATATTTTCTTAAAAAGATAAATAGAGGTTTCTCTCCAAGTTTTGGACAAAAAAATTTACTTTTTTATAAATTATTTTATATGGAGTCTATAAATTGTCAAATAGAATTATGTGAAAAATAAAATGTTCCTTGCGTTTCAATGCTTAAGTTTTATAGAATTTAGACAGCAACTTTCAGCTAAACATTTGGAAAACGTGAAAGCAGGTGTTTTTATTTATATTCATAACACCACTTTATGGGTTCATTCGATTGAATTCGATTGATATGAAGCTTTGGTGACTTAACAGCAGTTAAAGAAAAATATTTACAGTCATTCAACAACTAATTGATAAGTGAAAAATAAAATGTTCTTTGCGTTTCAATGTTTAAGAATTTTCGGGGAACTAATCATTCAGCTTTTCTTGAATTTAGACAGCAACTTTCAGCTAAACATTTGGAAAACGTGAAAGCAGGTGTTTTTATTTATATTCATAACACCACTTTATGGATTAATTCGATTGAATTCGATTGATATGAAGCTTTGGAAATTGACTTTACCTGCAGTTAAAGAAACATATTTACAGTCATTCAACAACTAATTGATAAGGTCAAATTTAAAAATGCACATACATGTTATTCCTTAAATAGTTATAATATCCTGCTAAAAAGTTAAGTATAAAATATATCAACTAACAATAAAAACAGTCACATTTTACTATTTTAGTTAATTACCTTGACAACTGTCAATTTTGAAAAATTTATTGACTGACAATCAAAATAGTCATATAGATAACTATTGTTATACCCTATCCCATCGGGGTATATTAGTTTTGATACAGAGTTTGTAACATAGAGAAATAATTGAGCTATGTATAACTCAAAGTATAGGATCGACTCAGAATCGCTAGAATTAAGCAATGTCTGTCTGTCTGTCCGTCCGTCCGTCCGTCTGTAGGCAACCGGTTTTCGGGCCTTAAATTTTGAGCTACTACAATAAAATTTGGTTCATGTGATCCTTGTACGTGCTGTTCGAACAAGTGTAAGATTTTTTCAAATCCGCATACTGCCACGCCCCCTTTTAAGAAAAACCTAATTTTAGGCCAAAGAGATTTTAGAGATTTTGAAAAAGTATCTGAACAAGATATCTAGACAATCCTAATGCCTATATTTCGTCTTTACAAAGTTTTTGCCACGTCCACTTTTTGGGAGCGTTTTCCGTAAAAAACATTTTTCGGTAAAATTTTAAACACTTCGAAACAAAAATTGAAGCAAAATAATTGGCTTTGGTAATACACACATTTCTTTTATATATAATTTTTACCCACGTCCACTTTTTGGAGGCGTTTTCGTACAAAAAGTAATTTTTGTACCCTAGGCCATACCATATGCAGGAGAAAAACGTTGTTTTTGGTCGAACCATACAAGATAAACTGTCTGAACAATATGTTGCGACAATTTCAATTTTAATATATCTTTGCCATAAAGTACACATTTAAGGGATATGAATTTAGAGGATGGAATGGGATAGGATATAAAACGATGCACACAGTGGATTGTAGCCTTCTCATATATTTAATAATAACATTGGCTGTTAAATAGTTGATTTTGAAAGAAATGATATTCACTATTCAATAGTTTATTTTGAGACAGATATTAATTGACAATGTAAGTAGTCATATTGAACTATTTGTAACTAATAAAACGAACATAAGTTAAGAAATTCTTGTTGATTAAGCATTGCCTACAGAAACGTCGTTGCATGAAGTTTCACTTCAACCTCGTAGTACTATTCGGTCTGTTTCTTATACGTCATCAATGATCTACAGTATCAATTGTCAAGAATATCTTATCTCAACTTCACCGTTCGGAGTCGACATAATACAGGAGGTCCAGCCACCGTGCAAGAAGTGCACACGCACAAAGGAATGGTTGTGAGAAAGCTCGGCCCTGGGTACTAACGAGCCTGTTGCGCCAAAAATTTGTAATGATCTACAGTCGTATCATCTTACCTAGTAAAGTTGAGCTCCAGTCCAGAATAAAGCTGGGCTTCAACCAAAATTAATCTAAAATTAGCTTGGTCCTTAGCTAACTGCCTCCAGTTGTGTATTTCAAGTTAGTTGAGTTCGGATTCGTGGCTCGTCTACTGCGTCGGTCGGGAGTCAAAGAATCTGCAAGCCGGTGCATTAATCTCCAATCGCTCTACATGTCCTAACCAGCAGCATTTGGTATCAGATGTAAAAAATGTCGCATGTTTTTCGTTTTTGCATTCTTAACCCTATCTACCCTACTTACCGAAGACTTACTAAAGTGGCGCTACAGTCCGGAATGAACCTGAGCCTTAACCAACATGCCTCTCCAATTAGCCCGATCCTTAGCTAACTGCCTCCAGTTGCGCACTCCAAGTTGGTTGAGGTCGGTTTCTACTGCTACGTTTGGCTGGGAATCGAAGACGCTGCGAGCCGGAGTATTTGTATCCATTCGTTCTACATGTCCTATCCATATTAAACGTCCAATGCGGAGTATTTTGACAAGGGGCATGTCGCTGTACAGTTCGTATAGTTCTTGGTTGAATCTTCGTCTCCATAGCCGGTCAACCGAAACGGGACCGAAGATTTTTCGAAGAACTTTCCTCTCAAATCTAACAAGGATTTCTTCATCGGCTTTTGAGACGGTCCATGCTTCAACGCCGTAGAGCAGGACTGGGATGGTTGGGTGCACGACTGGGTCGTACGCAACTTTCTCTTTCACAGCGAATTAATTTGACGTTTGTAACAATTTGGCAAAAGTACACAATAATATTTATTTCATTTAATGATGCTAGAATGATATGTCGAAATGAGATTATACGAAAGTTTATTCCGTAATTGAAAGTAATTGGTGTTCGTGTGAATTATAATGATTTGCCGTTATTGGCCAAAACTGAAATTTGCGTTTGGGGATAATTGGGAAAAAACCAATTATGCGGAACTCATGAAAACAGTAATAGTAGTAATCAAATTAAATTTCACTCAATTTGGCAAAATAGTTTGCGAGAAATTGACAATTTCCTTTATATGGCCTAAATGCAAAAATCCGTTATATGGATTTTCTCGAAAAACTGGGTATGCAGTTTTGTTGAAACTTACAAGAAGTTTAATCAAAATCGTTAGATCCGTTTTTGAGAAAATTGAGGTTATGTATGATTTTTATATGGCAGGTACCAGTAATAATATGGCTAAAAGCAAATAAAAAAATGGCCTAGAATTATGACCAAAAAACGCTGGATACGAAGTTTAAAGAAAATCGGTCAAGTCGTTTATGCTTGAGAGACGTGTACGGACAGACTGACCGACGAAACGAAGGACGGAATTCCAAAAAACACTTTTTTGAGTTCCGCTACCATCGTAATGTTAGAATCAATCAAAATCTCGAGGTCGAAAATTTTCACGAAAACAATATCTTTCTCTTTCTAAGAGAATGTTGAAAAGGGTTCCCGATGAAAATAATTTAAAAAAAAAACCGTAATTGACTATTTTTTTTATACTTATCAGAATGATTGTGCGTACTTACTTACTTATGTGGCGCTACAGTCCGCAATTAACCTGTGCGTAGAGTCGCATTTAACTATTGTAATATTGAAAGTTCTGAGTCCTAAAGCAGGGTAGGCTACGATCTTATTTATTTTCTGCAGAATATGTCCGTTAGCGCACACGAGCTTACACTGTTCTCACGACCTATAATGTCTACGTCTGTATTCCTTCTCTTATTGATATGACAAATTCAAAAGACTGAGTTAAGATGAGGGTTTTATATGATTATAAATACTACGGAAACCATTATAATGTGAAAAGGGACAGTGTAAAACATTTATAGATGTTGCTAAAATAGTAAATCGCCATTAATATTGAAACTCACAAATCACTGTGCTACTAATGCCCAATAAAAGTGCCAATTATTATAATATTTAAAAAATCAAATTAAATTAGAGATGAATGAACTTACTTTCATGTGACAATCTTTTACTTGCTCCTAATAAAGTGTTGCAGAACGACTGGTGTAAACGCAGCATAATTGTGAACGCAGCCTTACTTCCTTCCTTTGCCACTTCTGACGTTTAGCAATTTTCCTTCGTGGCTATTTGCCTCATGCGCGATTCCTTAAATTAAATTGGAACATTTCGCCATTTGTCACCAGCCAAGAAGGAAGGGAGTAAGACTGCGGTAAGTTCATTTGTAGTTGTAATCATTTTAAAAACCAATTTCTTTTAGAAATAAACCCTCTTTACTTATCCCGTCAAACGTCAAAGTAACGAGTCGGTTAAATCCGCATCCCTTCAGGCCGTGACAATCTTTATTTCGCAGTTTTAAACTGCAATTAGCCGCCATTGCCGCCGGCCGTGGCAGATTTATAAACTAAGCGAATTTATGCTGCCGCCTGCAGCTGCCTAATTCGGACAGAATATACTCCGAACTTCGAATGCAACGTACGCCGCCGCCACCAGTACGAAGAAGTCCACGCTTCATCCAAGAAGCTGCCGCCACCACAACCCACATGGAAGAGGAAAATTCCATAGTTTTTGGTCTGGTTACCACCACTTTAAACGACGTAAGTAACACTGGCATCCCTACGATGACGTCAGCTGTGATTTCCACAGCGAGTGCGATCTCAAGTGCCAACCGTAGCACCAAAGCACAATGTTCCACACCGCCTGTGGATGTTGCCACTGCTGCCGCAGCAAAGACAGAGGACATTTTGCTGAAGATGAAAAGTCAAATCGCCGCATTGGAAAATCAGCTGAAATCAACTCAGTCAAAGTTGAAAGAAAGTGATTTGCAATATCATTCGCTTAAAATGGCGGTGCAAAGTCAGGTACCACCAGTCGTCTCACTCCCACCAACGTCATCTGTATACGGTACAACGTCATCGCTTCAACCTATGGGCACATCAGTTGGCGGGATATCCACAATGACCAGCTTACCAATTGACCTTCAACCAATTTCGTGTATGTTCCAACCTCGGCAAAGTCCTTTCAGTAGCATATATACGCAGCCAGCGACGAGTATGCCAACTGTATATACCAACATGCCGCCTGGAAGTTATAGTTATACCAATCCAAGTGTGGGAGACACGAATTTTGCTCGTACGATGAATATCACTTACGTACAGCCGCCGCAGCCGTCTTTGACGAACAATGCCACACCCCAGCAGTTTGCAACGAACTCTGCATTCTCCTCACACTCCATGGTATCTCGAAAGCTCCAAGAACTTCCATCGTTCAGCGGACAGGCTGAGGATTGGCCGATTTTCTTCACAGCATTTGCCCAGTCAACAGCTGCTTACAACTACACGAACCTGGAAAACAACCAGCGATTGCAGAAAGCCCTAACAGGTGAAGCAAGAGAGACTGTCAAATCTCTTTTAATTCATCCTGATAATGTGGATGCTATCATCGATCAGCTTCGCTTTCGATTCGGACGTCCAGAACAGCTTATACGCAGCCAATTGAACCAGGTACGTGAAATTGCAGCAATAAGTGAACATGCAGTGAGTCGTCTTATCCCATTTGCGACTAAAGTGAAAAACTTGGCAGTGTTTCTACAAACAGTGAACGGTCACCAGCATATGTCAAATCCGACGTTATTGGAGGAGCTCGTCTCTAAGCTGCCAATGTCTAAAAGACTGGACTGGGCCAGGTGCGCAGCACAGGTGCAGCCATACCCGACAATTGCGAACTTCAGTGACTGGCTAAGTGACATGGCCAACTTAATTTGTACTGTTACTGGGCAAGATGCAGAAAATAAAGAGCCGAAGCGACGCATGCCGATTCTCCATGCTGCGGGGAAGCAGCCTTTATCTGTCCAGAAGTGTCCTACCTGCCAAGGTCAACACAAGGTGAGTGAATGTAAACAATTCACAAAGTTAGCAGTTCCTGAAAGGTGGTCGAAGGTAAAGCATTTGCGCTTGTGCTTCACATGTCTGAAACCAGGGCATTCGATCCGCGACTGTCGCACCAAGAACATTTGTTCCATTAATGGGTGCCAAAGAAGACATCATGAACTTCTGCATGAAACGTCAAATAGGCCATCTGATCTTCAACAACAACAACTCCCGGAAAGTGAAACATCGGAGGAACCAGTTGCAAGTTTCTCTGGTAGCACATTGCTTGCTAAGCAGGATGTCTCTAAAAACAACAGTTTGCTATTTCGTGTGTTGCCAGTCACGCTTTATGGTCCAAGCAAAGCCATCGATACATACGCCTTATTGGACGAAGGGTCATCGATAACAATGCTGGATGCTGATTTATTGAAGGAGCTGGGTTTGCGTGGCCAACATCGTAAACTAAATATGCAGTGGATCGGAGGAAGGCAGGCTCAAGAGCATACAGTGCTGGTCAATGTTTGCGTCAGTGGAGCTGGTAACAAAAAGAAGCATATGCTAAAAGACGTATATGGAGTTCCGAATCTCAAATTGCCCACTCAAAGTTTGTGTGAGAGTGAAATTCGTTCTCTTAACGGTCGTCTTGGGAGATCGAAGTTAAGGCCATATTCTAACGCTATACCTAAGCTGTTAATTGGCCTTGATCACTGTCACTTGGGTTTGCCAAGTTTTCCACGATTCTACTTCCGAAATGGTTTACCAAAAGAACTACAGCTTCATGTGTTCGTTGATGCCAGCGAGGATGCATTTGCTGCAGTGGCATATTGGAGAGTCGTTAACGGGAATGATGAAGTTCAAACGTCATTCATTTGTTCAAAAACAAAATGTGCCCCGTTGAAGCCACTGACGATTCCGCGTCTTGAACTTCAAGCAGCCGTCTTAGGAATACGTTTGATGACGACTATCATAGAGCACCATTCCGTTAGCATTACTAGTAGTTATCTCTGGAGTGATTCGACAACGGTCATAAAGTGGATTCGAAGTGAACACCGTCGGTACAAACCATTTGTTGCGCATAGAATTGCGGAAATTTTGGCCACAACTAATCCATCTAATTGGAGATGGGTGCCAACCCATGAGAACCCCGCTGACGATGCTACGAGGTCAAGCAGCCAACTCGAATTCAGCGCTTCGTCACGATGGTTAACAGGTCCCGAATTCCTGTTGAGAAAGGAAAACATGTGGCCTGCCAGTGTCCTAACCAACGTTAACGATTGTGAGGATGAGGATGAAGAACTCCGCCCCAAATATTCATTGATCATCGTGAGTACAAACGTTATAGATTTTAATCGTTTTTCCTCTTTCAACAGGCTAGTAAGAGCTTTAGCCTGGGTTTTCCGATTTTTGAATCGATGTCGTAATCTGTCTCTGGATGAGGGAAACAGCTTAGCAGCCTACGAGCTCGATGCCGCCGAAAAAGAGTTATGCCGCCAAGCTCAATCAGAAGCGTTCTCTGCAGAGATAGGCCGACTGAGATGCAATGAAGCCATATTGAAAGGAAGTAGCCTACTTCAACTCTCACCCTATATCGACAGCGATGGCATCCTTCGTGTTTATGGTCGAGTCGATGCAGCCAGCTGGCTCACCTATTCTGCAAAGAGACCGATAATATTGCCACCTGTGCATCGGTTTACGGAGTTACTTGTTGCTGACCAACACCAGAAAATGAAACACCAGAACCATGAAGCAACGATTTGTGAGATCCGTCGAAAATACTGGATCCCTCGTCTGCGACAAACTATGCGCAAGGTCGTCGCTAATTGTGTTAAGTGCAGGCTATCTAAAGCTACGCCGATCACTCCAATGATGGGTCCTTTGCCTGAGGACCGCTTAACACCGTTTGTGAGGCCGTTCTCATACACCGGTTTGGATTTCTTCGGCCCACTAACAGTTTCGGTCGGACGTCGTACAGAAAAGCGTTGGGTAGCGCTATTTACTTGCCTGGTGGTACGCGCAGTTCACCTCGAGATTGCCCACGATCTATCGACGGACGCATGTATTTTGGCAATCCGGAACTTCATTAATCGCCGTGGAGTCCCTGTCAAAATCCGTTCCGATAATGGTACAAACTTCGTTGGAGCCGATCAGGAAGCACGACGATTTTCCGAAGTGTTCGACTGTGACCGTGTGCAAGATGAGTTGGCCGCTAAGGGAGTACAGTGGGTGTTCAACTGCCCAGCTAATCCATCGGAAGCGTGTACTACTTCATACTACTACTACTCTTAAAGAAGTATCACCACGAGAATGTACCCTGCAGTGCCTTGTAATAGAAGCCGAAAACGTGGTGAATTCTCGCCCACTTACACATTTGCCAATCGAGCCTGATCAAGAAGAGCCGCTTACGCCGAACCACTTCCTGTTGGGAACAGCAAACACAGCGCAGACTCCAAGAGGAGACGAGCCAGTGGAACAACTTTGTCGCTTAAGAAAGCAGTGGCGGATAGCTCGACAATTAAGAGATCGCTTTTGGAAAAGATGGGTGGCTGAGTACTTGCCAACATTAACACGACGGGCGAAATGGTGCCAAAGGTCGAGACCAATTACAAATGGAGACTTGGTGTTTGTCTGCGATATTAACGTGCCGCGAAGGCAGTGGTGTCGAGGCCGAATCGAAAATGTTTACAGAGGAGTAGATGGAGAAGTTCGAAGTGCTGATGTCCGCACTTCTAAAGGACTCATGAGACGCCCTGCATCTAAGCTAGCCGTTCTGGACCTGTGTTCTAGTGAATCGGGGTCGATCCACGGGGGTGGGGGTGTTGCAGAACGACTGGTGTAAACGCAGCATAATTGTGAACGCAGCCTTACTTCCTTCCTTTGCCACTTCTGACGTTTAGCAATTTTCCTTCGTGGCTATTTGCCTCATGCGCGATTCCTTAAATTAAATTGGAACATTTCGCCATTTGTCACCAGCCAAGAAGGAAGGGAGTAAGACTGCGGTAAGTTCATTTGTAGTTGTAATCATTTTAAAAACCAATTTCTTTTAGAAATAAACCCTCTTTACTTATCCCGTCAAACGTCAAAGTAACGAGTCGGTTAAATCCGCATCCCTTCAGGCCGTGACATAAAGGTTTCGTATTGGTTTCGTGAAAAAATTGAACTCGAGATTTTAATTAAACCTATCATAACGATGATGAAAAAGCCAGAAAAAGTGAGTCTGTTGAAAATTTCTCATGAACTATGTTCTTCAGCTGAATCCAAATGAAACACAATGTTACTATTGGCATTTGAAACAATGAATCTTTCACTGCGTGCCATTCCTTTAACGAATACTTAGTTACGCTGAAACTAAATATGTGAATATGTTGCAAACAGTTATAGTATTATATACACTATCTTCGTTTCAAACTTAGACAAGAAGACTTATGCTTTGAAGATATTACCGGACTCAACAATCCGCATCAAGACTAAATTCGCCAACAAAACTCTTTATGCGCTCGGACGGAGGAAACAGATGATAATGCGAAACAATGGTAACAAGGCTGCCGAAAATAATGGCTTTCCCGCCGAGCTTTATAAAGTCTGACACAGATGATTTAGTAAGTAACTTTCACCAAATTATGAGCAAAATTTTAACAATGGAACCTCTGCATCGTTGTCCTATCCAGAAAAAATAGAACCCCTTAACTATGCCAACTACAGAGGCAAAAGTCGTCTCAACATCGCTTACAAGATCCTATCTCATGGAATATGAGAATGCCTGAAACTGTTTACCAACAACTTAATTGCCCCAATTGATTATTACACTTTGGGAGATCCAATTTGCTACATATGCTCTTTGTCCATATCTCAGGTACATTTTTTAAATATTTTCAAAATATTTCAGATAAACGTTGTTTTTTATTGAAATCAAAAGGAATTTTGAAAAAAAACGACAATATTGTTTCTGATATTTCGTCATTATAAAGTTTTTAGATATGACAACTTTTTGGCGTTTTCTTAAAAAAATTATAAAGGAAATTAAAAAAAGTTTCAGACCGTCTTTTTTTTTTTTTTGGTTTTATCCATTTTTACCACTCAAGCTGATGAATTGTTGTATGTTCGAATGCAAACCTAGACATTTAGATGCGTTTGTAGTGACATCGAATCTATGGTATCCTCAACGAAGGTGGTTACTAACATGCATACCGAGCATGGAAAGATTGGTTTTGCTTTACTAACATAAGGCAGTAATTGAGTGCAATAGGAGTGTTGCACTCACGGATCACTCAGTAATTTTCTTCTACTACCTCATGATTTTTGGAAACAGTGTAAAAGCAATCTTAGTAGAGGGAACCTTTTCTGTATGTTTCTTTACTGTGCAGTTTATCATATTGATGAATTCCCTTTACGAATCCTCAAATATCCTTAGTCTTAACATTTCGCGTTCCACTTTGTAAGGAGCCAACAAAGCCAAGAGCTCCAAAGAGACACGAGTTTGGGACCAATATAAGTCGTCTTTCAAAAAATACAAAAGCGTGTTGAGAAAGAAAAAAGAGCATCTCGGGGTACCTTCTGTGATAATATAGAAGAAATCTCAGAGGCCTCTAGACACAGTAAGACTCTCTCGACAAATTCAAATATGTCTAGCTACCAACTTGAACCTGATGGTCAATGGGCAACCTCTAGCATCTGGACACCCACTTTCCTGGCAATTCCTCTAACAAAAAAAAAATTCAAATACAATTTTTGGCACAGCAGGCTCGTTAGTACCCAGGGTTGAGCTTTCTCACAACCATTCATGTGGGCATGTGTACTTCTTTTACAATGGCGGGACCAATTACCAATATTAACATCACCAAAGAAAAACTTTTTAGGTATGGGGTCATTATTCCGAAGGATCTCCGTCCGATCTGTTTCCCTTTTTGTCTTTTTAAAACCTTGTAAAGATTATTAGATCTACATTTCTTTATTAGTATAAAACCGACGGTGCTCTCTAACGCCCAACATGAATATTGTAAGGGGAAGTGTGACAGCACTTCACTCACTTGTACGTATCATCGAAAACTCACTAAGGGCAAAAGAGTATACTATGGTTGCCTTTCTTGTTATAGAAGGATCTTTTAAACAACGTCAAAACAAAAGCAATTACTAATGCACTTTCAAATTTAAATGTGAATGACTCTTTAGGAGTGCTAATAAATCAGTTACTCACAGTAACAAATCTTGGAATCTCAACCGCATGTAGATCTGTTAGCTGTGACACACCACAAGGCTGGTGGCTGGCTGGGCGCCACTGGGCGCCCCAGTCTCGAAAGATACGTATGCAAAGTGGTTGCCTAGGCGGATGACTTGGCAATAGCAAAACTATTACAAATGATCTCTCTGTACTTTCTAAATCCAAGTACAAAGTCCAGCACATTGACTCCGAAACTTTATGAAGTCAGTCTCTAGTTCGCAGAATCATCCAAATACCTGTGCCTACTTTTGGATAAGGAACTGAACTGAACTAGAAACAGCCTTCAACCGCAACCTACTGGGTAAAGTTCAAAGATTAGCTTGCGTATGTAATAGAGGAGCTCTAAGAACAACCCCTTCCCTCGATGTTATCCTACATATAGTGTCCTCAGATATTAACGGCAAAAAGACCGCAGCTTGTGCAGCTGTGAGACTGAAAGCCTCTTTAGAATGAACACCAACTCAAGGTGAACACACAAAGAAATGTAATATCCATGAAATATATTAACATCTTCATTGACAGCCAAGCGAAAATCAAATCCCTAGAATCCACCTCGTTCAAGTCGAAAACAGCCCTCGAATCTTTGTATCTCTTAATGAAAGCATTTCACCATTCAGCGTGCCGGTCCACAGAGACATTCCAGGGAACTGCAACACGGATGAGCACAGGGCACCACCCTTGATATTCTACCTCCAGTAGGTATGTTAGGTATGCCCCTCGCTACATGTAAATTACAGATGAAACTAGATGCGATCAAGAAAGCAAACCGCAGAGGGATAAACGGCACTGCGTGTCAAATACCCAGGAAACTCTGACCTAACCTTAACCAGAAGCGCTCAATCTGCTTGGCAATGCTGAAGAGATCAAACATATGCACCATAATCGGTGTCCTTATAGGACACTGTCCTATAGGCCTACACACAAAAAGACTAGGCCCCTTTAGCAATGACTTCTGTAGAAGCTGCTTGGACGAAAAAGAGGAGGAAAGTATTAATCAACTTCTCTGCTCTTGTCCAGCTGTCTCTAAAAAGAGACTTCATCTGGACAACAATCTAGGTGAGCTGGATGATATATTCGTCAGAAACCTCCTACGCTGTATAGTCAGCTCTAAATGGTTCAATTAGGCCAACGAATATAGCGATGTTGATAAGTGTCGCGTGCAACCACTACAACCTAACCTATCCCAGTGAGGAGGGATTCGTAAGTTAAACAAGCCTAATAGCTATGTCTATTTTTATTATACATTCATATTAGCCGTGTTCCGGGTTTCAGTCTTTGTAAGATATCTTGATGAAGCTCTGTTCTGATTTGTAGATATTTAAGTCACATGACTTTGGGGAGGAAATGACTGACAAAACAAGTTGAAAATTTGCGCATTGGCACAAAGACATAAGTGAAACAACTGACTTTGCTTCGACATGTCATGAAAATGTTTTTGATTTTAGCAAAATTACCCGATATTGTAGGTAAATTTAAGTTATTTTTTTAACTTTCTGATGATGATATTTATTCTTATTTACTTACTTACTTATTATTATTATCTTTTATTAACAAACATTTTAAAAACAAAATTCTCGATCTGCTCTTGAGACTGTCCGTGCTTCAAGGCCGTAGAGCAGGACTGGGATGATCAGAGTCTTATATAGGATATCGTTAGTGGTTCGAGTGAGGGCTTTACTACTAAATTACCTTCTAAGCCCGAAGAAACAGCGGTTGGAAAAAGTAATTCTTCACTTAATTTCTGAAGAGATGTTTTTGTCAGAGTTAATAGAGGAGCCGAGATAGACAAAGTCCCTTACTACCTAAATGTTATATCTGTCTATGGTGACGTTCTGTCCAATTCGTCGATGTTGTGTGTCCTTTCAAGTTGACAGCATATACTTAGTCCTGCTCTCATTTACTGCTAAACCCATTTTGCCGCTTCCTTTTCTATACTAGCAAACGTGGCTATGACATCACGCTGAGTCCGACCAACAAGGTCTAAGAAATATCGGGAGATTCTAAGAAAAATTGGGAGTTTTGTACAATCTTTTCACGAATCAAATTGAAGAAGTCACATGACAGCGCATCGCCTTGCCTGAATCCTTTTTTTTTGTAAAAAAAAATACAAAAAATCTGCAAAAAAAACTACAAAAAAATGCTTGCTGTGGCTTTTCTAGTTCTTAAGTTATGTTTAGGTAAAGGGTGATCCATTTCGAGGTTCCCTACTTTTTAAAAGAAAAAAACACAGAAAATTCAAATTTAATGGAGAATATTTATTATCATTTGAAAGAACATTCTTTGGCATTTATTTTTTGAAGATTATGTCTATCAAATGTTGGCCGTTGCTACGTCGCAGATGGTCCATCCGTTGAGTCCAATTTTCGATCACTCGTTCGAGCATTTCGACTGGTAACTGGCGAAAGACACGAGTGATGTTTTCCTCCAAGGCCTGAATCGAAGCGGGTTTGTCGGCATAAGCTTTTGACTTTACATATCCCCACAGGAAAAAGTCTAACGGTGTGATATCACACGATCTTGGTGGCCAATCGACCGGCCGGTGATGGTGTTGCGAATAGTACGCTCAGTAGGCCGATTATGTTGACCATAAGTTGAGCAAAGTGCACGAAACACATTCCTCACAGAACGTGAATTTTCATAATAAAGTTGAACAGTTTGTAAACGTTGTTCACGCGTAAGTCTTTCCATTATGAAATGCCAAACAATACTAAGCAAAAATAACATGACAGCATGACACGACTCACACGTGATCTGTCAAAAAAGGCTGTTGAAAAAAGTATCTCTACTTGGATCACCCGTTAGCTGTAATTAGTTTTAAGTAGTTTAAGTTAGTCGATCAGTAGTTTTAGTTAGAATGTAAGTTTAAATAAAATAAAAGAAAAAAAGACAAGCAACCAAGTTTTTTTCAAATGTTAACTAAGTGGTTGATTAGTAGGATAGTTTTTCATGAATTTTTGTCTAGCATGTAAGTTAGTTTTAAGATGAAGTAAAATAAAAACCAATTGAAAAAAAATACTTCTTTGGTATCGAATGTTTCGGTGAGGTCGACGAGTTTGGACGGTGTACCAAAACTAGGCATGGCTCTGTATAGTTCGTCTCTATAAAAGCTGTCATATGCTTTGAAATCGATGAATAGGTGTTGCATACCGATTTGGACTTCTTGTGTTTTTTTCCGGGACCCGACGAAGTTGAAAATTTGATCAGTAGTGGACTTTCCTGGCTTAAAACCACACTTTTCACTGTTGTTGCCAACATTGAATGGTTCGTTCTGAAATGATAAAACTAATAAAAATCTGTAAATATGAGAATGAACTTGCAAAGTAAGGTAGGGGAAGTTGGCCTAAAATTATACACTAAGGTAAAATGGTTGACTTACAAGAAAACTCAAAAAGTTACCAAATTATGAGCTTTAGCTTACTCGTCATTCTCCAGCCATAATATGACAGCCGGCAGTTCATTTTGTGTCGAGCCGGTAGTGGTCTATGGTTTGTGATCAAAAACGTTGCCCTTTTTTAAGATGGTGGCTGAATTTGAGCATAGACTATTTGTGGTGGGTATTATGTGTCAGTTGTGGAATATATATTAGGTACATTTCAGTATTTACATAAAACAAATTATATTATACCCAATTGGGCAAAATGGCATACTGAGATTGATGCTAGGCAATAATGGTTGGCCGTTACATGCGGTACACTGATAGGCAATCCTTTGTGGAGGAGTCGATTTTGAACGCGATAAAAGCCATTGAAACTGGTAAAATGAGCTGATTTCAGGCGTCGAATATATTTGGTGTTCCGAAAAGAACACTACGCATACGAGCGAGCAACACCAACAAAGTTAGTTATAGATAATCAGAAAGGACTAGGAAGGTTCTCGACTTCCTTTTCCGTACACAAATCTATTATTTAAACAAACATTATATATGTTGTTTTTAATTCATTTTGTGTTTCGCACTTGAAATTCCGCATTTTCGGGCTCACATGCAATGATGTTCGTAGCATTGTCGAAACCAATTGTATCCAGCATCGAATTTATAAGAAAGAAAAGAAAGCTGATTGGGATTGCCTATGAAGCTTTTTGTCAGGGAATATGAACTTGACGCCAAGACAGCCACAGCCCACTTCTTCAGCACGACCACAAGCTTTCAAAAAGCCGCAAGAATGTACCCAATTTAAATACTAAAAGCCTGAATTCAATTCCTTTTTTACTTTTAGTTGTACTTACCTATGAACTGTTTTGAATTATTATTTTATTGAATCTTGTATGTGTTTCTTTTTTCCTTTGCTTTAAACAAAGTTGCTTAAAGTAGTAGTAGACATTTTGAAAACTAATTGTCTTAAACACTTTTTCGGAATATTTTAAAATCTTAAACATAAAAATATTAGGTTTTAAAATTCATTAGCTTTATTTTGACACCAACTCGCCAAAGATTGAATATATAAAAAAGCCGCAAGAAGTAAAAGAAAATTTCCAATGAGGGTTTTTAAATGATAGCTATATCTGGGATCTAAGGGTTAGCCATTTTAGGCCACCTTCTCCTACTTTGCAGTTGTAGTCTGAAATCCGGAACACTGGCTTTACAATCTATGTGTCAAAATTAATATTTCACACAACTGTCAAAATTGGAATGCTGATCCGGACCACCAAAAGATATATATTTGAATTATCGATTAAATTGTTCAAGTCGGTTTTTATTGAAATCACGGTTCATCCATACCATACTAGGGGTATTCATGCAACGTCGGAAAGTCGTCGTAAACGTTGTAAACGTGATAAAATTACGACGTCATAAATGAACTGTCAAAATTTGCATGGGAAATCTTTCTCAAATACATCAGAATTATCTCACTGAAATTGTTTGTGTAAACTGAGATGGTAAACGTTGTAATTCGTAAACTTTTGAAATGCTATTTTGACATTTAATCAGTCACTTCCACACATCAAACTAATGTGATAAACTGGAAAAAAATTATATGGAACGGTAAGAGAACAATAGGAACAAATTTTTTTCAATAAATAAGTTACTAAATTGAATTTAATTCATTGCGATTGTGCACTATTAAGTGCAGTAAAGTTTTCGGGTCGTTCATAAAACGCCGTCGTAAAATTACAACTACAATCATTCGCACGTAGTTAAATTACGACGTTGCATGAATAGCCCAGAGCTATCATTGAACAACTTCATTAGATCACAACAACATGATGGTATTGAAATGTCACCCGCTTTTTATAAGAATTATTGGAAAATTCCATTTCAGTTCGGTGGAACGGCAATCATTGCTTCATTGCTTAAAGTTGATCAGTGAAAAATAAAAACTATAATTCCACATTTAAATATTTGTGAATAATCATGTTTTAAAATTCATGAGCTTTGCTTTGACATCTACTCGCCAATAATTGAATTTATAAAAATGCCGCAAGAAGTAACTGGGCCCTATCATCTTGAACTATTTTGAAAAATTCCATTCCGGTGGAATGGCAATCATTACTTCATTTAAATAAATGCTTATCATTGAAAAATAAGAAGTGATTTTCTGCAAAAACTATAATTCAAAATTCAAATCTTTTTGAATAATCATGTTCTAAAATTCATAAGCTTTGTTTTGACACCAACTCGCCAATAATTGAATTTATATGAAGAAAAAGGCGCAAGAAGTAAAAGAAAATTTCCAATGAAGCTGTTCAATGATAGCTATAACTGGGCCGTTACTCTGTTTTTAATATCGTAAACAAATTAATAGAAACAATTTAAAAACTACCTTACCATCCATCGATAATACAGACTTGTACTCTGCCACCTACCAGCGAGTAGAATTTCCGACGAACTGTCACCATCAGACATCAGCTGATAAAACGAAATACAAAGAATTGAAAAACACTAAACACTTTCCCCAGTTCCACCAGAATTTAACCAACCATTTAATCGTCGTAATCAATGTGACGTCTCGCAAAGATAATAAAAATAAAATATTCGCGAGGTCAATAATTTCCGAGCTTTAAAAAAACAAACAAAAGTAAGAAAGTTAATCCCTTAAAAGCCATCTGAGATCTGGAAAAATTGGTGTACATCGAATTGAACTCGAGATGAGTCAATTGCGGAGCGGTAGTGATTCGCATAAGCTAAACCCCGAGGGAGAAGCTGAAAATTCCTGCTGCGAAAGCGACGAGGACTTCATCAACCACCAACAAGCGACACGAATCAGTAGCAAAACCAATCCGAATCTAATCTCGTCTACGCCATCTTCAAGTGGTGGTGGTCATAAATCACCAGGACAGTCAACAATTCGATCTGATGATGCCCAACAACAGTCTACCGATGATGGGTACGTTGAAATGCCAGCGTCCTCGACTTTTATAGATGGGATGTCACCGATGGCCTTGTTTAATGAGGAACGAATGCGACGTAAATTGCAGTTTTTCTTCATGAATCCCATTGAGAAGTGGCAGGCCAGGCGACGTTTTCCGTACAAATTCGTTGTTCAAGTAAGTTTATGTTTTAAGTGTACCTTAAGCAAGCAAGTTTCAATAAATTAGCTTGGCCTTTGTCTTGTCTATCAACACACAACGCGCTATTCATTATCTGTTATTATTTAGTGCATTACTGATGAAGTGTTTAGATTGTTTGCTATTCTTTCAGTGTCTGTTTTCTGAAGAACAAAGCTCCCTATGTGTGGACACATAAATACCCAAATCGATTGGCATATGATAACCAGGTGCATTCTGCTAATCACGCGTAATTGCATTCGCCTTGCACTTGTTTAATATTCATTTCTACCATAGTCATATGGTGAGAATCTTTTAACAATTGTGTATTTTATTGTCAAGCCGTGTTTTCAATTCCCACCCCGTTAGTTGATGCTAATAGTAATCTCTAAATTGTACTTAGCGCGTTATCTATATCTTGATTGTTTTACTTTTCAAATATTCTACTTTTTAATTGAACATCGCCTGATGCAAATTCTCTCCGTACAACAAGCAAAAATAATGTTTATGATATAAGTAACGTTTTTAGGGTGTACCCTAGCTAACGATATTGCTGAGGTCATTGTTTTTAATAATTGTTCGCTGATAAAGTTACGATAACTGCGGTACTTAAAGTTATTTGGTATGAAAATGACAAATCAACGAAGTCAGGTAGTGTTTTCGTCGATTGGGGGTTTTAAGCGATTTAGGGGGTTTATTTGATTGATAATGCTCGCATTTACTAAACTCATGCTAAACATTTATAGAACGCCCTTTTTTGTTGAATTAGTCAGCGGATGTTATTAGAATGAATTGATAGAGTTGCTGGAGTTATGATGGTTAGCAGTTTGAGTCCTCGTTATGGAGCTGAACTTACATACATAAGTAGCGCTAGAGTCTGTGGACCAAAACCTTAACCAAACATATCCGTCATGTTTTCCATCTGGCTGTGTATCGATGACTATGTGATACACAGCTTTGTACTAAAATTTTTGTAAATAATTTTAGTAGATGATTCAAATTTATTGCCTGCAGTTATGCTTGCAGATTAAATGGTGTGGTATACATCTGCTAGAAGTCCATTCTGTTGTATGTCTGTTCTGTAACGAAATAAGTTTTGATTAGTTTAGTCTTGCTTTCTTCTTACTAATATACTAAGTGTTGCCTCGTTTAGTGGTTAACCCACTTTAGACGCTTCCTTCTCAATAGTCGCAAACGTGGTTGAAATCCTCTCAAGAATTATGCTGAATAAGCAAGTCTTTTGTTGGTATCAAATGCTGCAGTGAGTTCATTGACCTTAATGGAACTGCGAACGTCTTCCTACGCAATTGGACGAGTTTGGGCGGAACACTGAAAGTAGACTTTGATGAAGCAGATCTATTACAGATCTTATTTCATTGTGGGCCTACCCACTATCAGGCCCCAACGCAGTATAGAATGCAGTAATCGTGTTGTGTAAGGCACAAAACTTTATCCTCACTCATAACCGAAGTCTATCTACATCTCTGTTTTCTAAAGTTTCCTCATCTTAGAATACCATAAGTTCCCGTGATTTCAGATAACCACCACCCACCACAATAGACCCACAAGGGTGCCTACCTCTCAATCAGCAGAAAACAAGTCTTAGGGGCTCCTGATTCCCGTGGTACCAGACTTATAGTCGCTGGTGAGACTCCGCACGATCATCCTAATGGGTCTCATAACAAACTCTGTCCAGAATCTCATAAGTTACTTAGTCACTACTAACCAGGTAAGTAATTAGCAGCAACACCAAGTAACTTTCCAACTTCCTGCGCCATTTAACTACAATTGCTTATTGAACACAGCGTTTTATAAAACTTGATCATTTAACAAAAAAAAACTTGACTACACTCGAATAAAATGATTCTAACGACAAGTTTTAGTGGCCAATGGACGCGGACCTACATGAAGCCAGCTTGGATTGGTTCACGATGGCCTTTCAAAGTTAAACTGCTATAGAAACATTCGCCGCAAATCGACAAGTAACGAATGAACGATACATAGCTTTACTGCGGCTTCCTCTATCCACCACCCGAGGACGCGGTTATTAGGGGCCCAACCCCACTAGGACTTATGGTTCATCAAGAATTCTCGGTATTACAAAAGCAGGCATAACCCTATAAATGCTGTCGTATGCATAGCGTCCGGTAGTTTTCGTGGTAATTGCCAATATTGAATGATTTGTTTCAGACTATGTAGTAGTAAATTTCCAAGTTTTTAATCGTTCTTTTGCCTGGCCCATTCCACCGTACATTCTTTACTTGTAGCAGCTCAAGACTTCCTCTAGTTGTTACGCTGCAAATTTTCTCACATTCCAGATGCTTATACACAATTCATTGTCCTTTTTATTTAACATGGTCATCAGCAGGAAAATCTGTTCTTTCCGAGGCGCTTGGTTGCAACAGTATTATGTAGTTTTCCCAAATCAAAACTCCCCAACCTGGAGGTATCTGCCCATGTATTGACAACACTGTCATTCTTACAAGGATTTTTGTTGCTATTTTTCAGTCAACACTTGCACGTATATGTTAATCGAGTCAATCCGTCTTTTCTTTTAAACAACTGTCAATCAGCTTCAATTTATTTATTTTTTTAGCATAGAGATTCTAAAAATGACCAGAAATTGATGATTGATGGCATATTGAATCGGCATATTCATCGGTTGTTATTTTTTTGAATGACCATTTGTATTACTGCCAAAATGATCGCCCTAAATAACTAGTGATTGCTTTTTTGCTTTTGGGCAGGTTTTGATAAAAATAGAAGTGTATTAGTTTAAAAATCTAAATGTATCGGTAAGTTAATTTATTTTTTATTGTTGCCTCGATGTAATCTTCCTCTTAATAATGATCCTATGATTACTCAATTTTCCAACGTCACACACACACAGGGCCAAATGCATGTATATTTGTCAAAAATTGGGGAATTAAAACATAGGTGGGTGTACTGTTGAAACACGTGATAATTTTGATAATACTGTGTGCACGTTGATAAAGTCACTCGTTTGAACTTTTGCGTTTTGAGAACCGGTTGGCAAGAGAGTCTTTAGCAGCTGCGATTAAATTGATAAAAGAACCAATCATTCAAGTGAAATATTTAAATGGGTTTACTTACTTATTTACAGCTACAGCCCCGAACGAACCTGGGCCTCAAACAAGATGCCTCTCCAATTAGCCCGGTCCTTAGCTAGCTGCCTCCAGTTGCGCACTCCAAGTTGG
Source organism: Rhingia rostrata (assembly GCA_949824845.1). Classification (NCBI taxonomy): domain Eukaryota; kingdom Metazoa; phylum Arthropoda; class Insecta; order Diptera; family Syrphidae; genus Rhingia; species Rhingia rostrata. The sequence goes on along the minus strand of OX463757.1, from coordinate 75,815,809 downwards.
TTTAGGTCGTATAGTTTTTGAATGAATCTTTGTCTCCATAGCCCCTCAACGCAAACGGGACCGAAGATTTTTCAAAGAATTTTCCGCTCGAATCGACCAAGGATTTCTTCATCCGCTTTTGAGACTGTCCATGCTTCAGCACCGTAGAGTCGTCTTATATGGGATATCCTTAGTAGTTCGAGTGAAGGCTTTACTACTGAATTGCCTTCTTAGCCCGAAGAAACAACGGTTGGCAATAGACGTTCTGTCCAATTCGTCGATGTTGTGTGTCCTTTCGTGTTGACAGCATTTACTTTGTCTTGCCTTCATTTACTGCTAAACCCATTTTTGCCGCTTCTGACATCACGTTGAGTCCTACAAATGATGTCAATATCGTCGGCGTATGCTTTTAGTTGCACCGATTTTTAGAAAATTGTTCTTCTGGTGTTGGCTCGGGAATTTTGCACAATCCTCTCAAGAGTCAAATTGAAGAAGTCGCATGACAGCGCATCACCTTGCCTAAATCCTTTTTTGGTATGGAATGTGTCGGTGAAGTCGTTTCCAACTCTGATGGAGCAGCGAGAATTCTCCATCGTCATCCTACACAAACGGACGAGTTTGGGTGGAATACGAAAACTAAACGTGGCTCTGTATAGTTCGTCTCTATAAATGCTGTAGTATGCGGCTTTGAAATCGACGATAGGTGGTGGGTATCGATTTGGACTTCTTTTTTTTTCCTGGATCTGCCGAAGTGAGAAAATTTGATCGGTTGTGGAATTTCCTGGCCTAAAACCACACTGATAAAAGTCGATCAGGTTGTTGGTAAACGGTTTCAGGCGTTTACATATTACGGCAGACAGGATCTTGTAAGGCGATGTTGAGGAGACTTATGCCTCTGTAGTTGGCGCAGTTTAGAGGGTCTCCTTTTTTGTGGATCGGGCGAACGATGCTGAGGTTCCATTCTTCAGGCATACTTTCTTCAGACCAGATTTGGCTTATGAGTTGGTGGATGTTATTTACCAAGCCATCTTTGCCGGCTTTATAAAGCTCAGCGGATATTGCTATCCTCACTTCACTCAGGTCGGGTGGTTAGCAGTCTTCGCTATCGTTGGCAATATTGAATGTTTTCTGCCTGTTAGCGGAATGTTGTTCGTCATCGCCGTTTAACAGTCTGCAGAAGTGGTTCTTCCATATCCTCAACATCTACTGTGTCTCAACTACGATATTTCCTTGTCCATTACGACAGGATTCTGTTCGAGGCTTGTATCCTGACTTTGACGTTTTACACTTTGGTAAAACTTGCGAACATCTTTCCTGGAGTGGCACCTCGCTATATCCTCGATCGCGCGCTTTTCTTTCTCTTGCTCAACGGCACCTCACGTCTTCACCTGCAGCTTAGGCTTGTAGGCCTCATTCTTGGCTGCGAGCATATGTCGGCATTCTTTATCAAACCAGGGTTTCTTGTTGGTGGGCGCGAGAAACCTAGCACATCAGTTGCGGCTGATCTAATGGCTTGTTGGCATCGTTGCCATTGTTCTTCGACAATCGATGCTATTGGTATGGTGTTAATCGAGAGGCTTAGGGATACGCGTTGTGCGAAGGTCTTGGAGGTCTCTTGCGATTGCAGTCTTTCGACATTAAAATTTTCACAGTTTTTTCGCATTGTTGTGGCGTGGTAAATATCCGCATTCTTACCTTGGCTGCAACAAGGTAGTGGTCGGAGTCGATGTAAGCTCCTCGGAATGTTCGGACATCCAAAATACTGGATGCATGCTTTTGTTCGTTGATCTGAGGACCGCTATTTCCCCTTATGGATATCGTGGTGAGGAAACTGTGTACTAGCTATAGTAGCATTTCGTTCCGTAGTGAAGTCAATTAGCCAACACGTCCGTTACCAGACGTTCCGACAATACTGCTAAAGATGTCTTCTCTTCTTAACTTTGCGTAAAAATCTCCCAGCACAATTTTAACATCGTACTTCGGCTTATAGGCTTTTATTTTTTTTGGCGCAATGATCAGTGCAGTGTACTACCGTGCTGAAGGTCTGGGTTCCATTCCCAATCGTAGCTACGTTTTAATGATTTTTCACTAGCCCTACTCTCGTCATGATCTGAAAAATCATCCGAGTAGTCTCAATTGTCAAGAAAAGCTTTTCTCAAATTAGCCGTTCAGAGTTGGCATAAAACAGGATGTCCAACCATCGTGCAAAAAGTACACACCTGAATGGTTGGGAGAAAGCTCGGCCATGCGCCTATTTGCACTTTTTAAAAACATCGCTTCTAGAATATTTACACTTGTTAAAAACATCGCTTCTAGAATGGGTTAACGTCTGAACTTCGAAAAATATGTTTTTTTCAGGATCAAGTGATATTTTGATTACGAGGATAACACTATTTGATTATATGAGGCAATCAGGCTATGTCATGTCAACAACTGAATCTTCAAATTTGAAGGAATTTATCAAAAATCGTACTAAATGCCCAAATCCTTGTAGGCCAATTCGAAAAGAAAAATACATCTAAAGTGTCATTGAAGAGAGTTTTTGATTTCTATTTATTCTTGGTTGGATTGGATTCTGAATAAAAAAACGTGGTCGTCGACGAAATGTTTTTTATGAAACTTGTAAAACGACCAAACGTTAAAAGACTGATGAATTGAGTCAGAAATACTAATCTGAAGAAATCATTTTTGCTGCCGAAATAAGTTTACGGTCTTCAGGTCAAGCGGAAACATCTAAAGTTGTGAGAGAAGTGACCACAAATTCACCCAAAAGAGCTGCCAAATACAGGTTGGCATACAAGAAATTTCAAGGCGTTAAAAATAAAACTCTCTGGGAGATACGCTCTGTCGATGTATTGCAATTCTATTGCAAGCAATAGCTAGTACCTATGATATTAACGTGGACAGTAGTTCTAACAGTAGGCAATTGAGAATGTAAGACTGTTTGTGGAAAAATATAATTGTCACCCGCAATCCACAAAATTTTTATTCATTGCCCATCCATAAAAGAGCATGCATCCAATATGTTAGTTAATTGAAAAAGCGCATAAGGAGCGAAACCAGGAATTCAAAAGATTCTGAGAATTGAATTTCTTTCCTAAGATATTGCGCTTTAAAAATAGCGAAGATTTCACCTCTATCGATGTATCCGTTTGGAGCGGACGAAATTCAATTCCAATCGGAAATATATTTGCTTTCGATTATTCGTTGCGGAACAAAATAAAATAAGCAAACAATTGCGTTCGATTAACTCCGCAGCAATTTCTTCGTCGTTCAACTTCGGAGAAAATTCAACTCATAGCTGTCAATATTGATTGACTAAACGCATATTTCCGATGCGCGATCAGGTGCGTTACATTTTTTCAGAAGATCTGTTTGAAATGCTAATCAAAACGAATACCTCGGTAGAAAATTCTCCAATTTCGAACAAATCGGAGAAAATTTTCTTCCGAATGGATACCTCGATAGGGGTGATTTTGAACTCTCTCTTGATGTCTTCGGACCCATTAAAAACAAATTTGCGAAAACTGTCCCAAAAACGTTTTCAAATAATATTAACAAGAATGTTTTTGATTTAATGAAAGCCTCTGACTACCCATTTACTTTGGATACTTTCGGCACATGTAGATACTTTTTTCTTGAAATATATAACTCTATTCAGCATTAACGGGCTCAGTGGTGCGATGGTTAGTGCGTTGAACTGACGCGCAGAAGGTCTGGGTTCGATTCCCAGCCGTAGCAACACCTAAATAAATGGTTTTTCACTGGCCCTCATTTCGTGATGATCTGACAAATCATCCAAGTAGTATCAATTGTCATGAAAAACTTATCTCAACTTAACCAGCCCGCCACATGAATGTTTGTGAGAAAAAAGCTAGGCCCTGGGTACTAACGAGCCTGTTGCGCCATAAATTTATTTTATTTTTTTTTATTCAGCATTAAAACTAGATAAATGTGCTTTTAATTCATTTTCCAACTGTCAAATGCCTTAAAATAATTTCATGCATTTGGCCCTGTGTGCGTCACCTGTGCAGTTTTAAAATGCTGCAATGTTAAAGAAATTTTTGTTGAAATACGTTCGAGAAGTAAAATTTATACATTTTACTTAACGCATTACCTATCCATTTAAAGTCTTTTCTTGAGACAGGCAGGCAATATTTCTCTCCATAGTGAAATAGGATTCCTTAACTTTTGTTTCCAGATAAATTTTCAAGATCAAATATTGGTAAGCTAAAAGTCTATAAAAATACGTTTATTGAAGCCAAACAAAAGCAATCGATTTAGCGTTGATATTTATAAACAGTCACAAAATTCTTCATAAGGCTTCTGCGTAACGTGTAGGTCACATTGTAGGTTGATTTTATAAGACTTTACGACTCTTCGCTTCCCTGACTCAATGTTTTTGCGCAAACAAGACATTAACAACATAACACCTAAGGAGGTCATATTTCAAGAGTATGTCATGCTCTTTAAGCTCAGCCTGTTATCTATCATCATTCCAAGGTAGTTAATTGCTTCTTGTAAGTGCATCATATATCGTGCATCGTGCCAATCAGTGTGTTGGCATATTCTACAAATTTTCCGTTCCGTCTGTAAGTCCTAAGCCGGCTGTTGATAGCCAATTTTGTATCCAGTCTTTTGCATTCTTAGCATCATTGCTTTATAAGAGACACTACCCTTTGTTGGGTCATCGATTCTCTCAAAATGGTGCCTACTTATAAAGGCACCTGAGTAAATAAGTTCTCTCAACTATGGGGTTGTACCATATTCTGACAAGACTTGCTGCAGCCCTTCAGCTTATTTGTTTTATTTGAATTTATTTATTTGTTCAATTAAATATTTCTGTATATTTAAGAAGATCTTATTGATACTGCACAAAGCTAACATCATATTACGATTGTTGACTATTTTTCAACACATGCGTCAATTTAATGAGGCCTAGCGATAAATGCGTTGGACGTTTTAAGGCCGAGAGGTGAATGTGACAACACTTACATTTTCTTGCTGATCTTTCGAAAGTCTGACAAAACATCCAAGAGTAACACTGTCATGAATAGCTTCTCAAATTGTTCACTTGGAGTCAACTTAGGCCACACAATTGAAGAGGGAATATAGGTTTGAGGCCATGTATGATCCGTTAATCCCATATGTTTTATTTTTTTGTTTTGCTTCAATTCAATCCGTGCGTCAGTATTTATAGGGTGAGATTCAATTTATTTATCAGTATGCCGCAATTAAACATTTTGTATTCTAATGCTGGCATGCACGAAGTTAGTTGTTCAACTATCCACATATTTTCTGGTGAACTTCGTGCAGCTGGTGAAAAGGGAAGAGACTCAATTTCAAATAAAGTTCTCGTTTTGGGTGTTCACACTAATCGCAAGTGCTTAATATGTTATGAACACCTTTATAGGGTTTAAGCACAGCTCTGAAACCTGACTTCAAATGAACTTCTATCGTCCTTTGTGCCCATTAACAAATCATGGAACACCGGCAAGTCTACAATTCTTATTATAATTCGCGGAGGACTGTTTTTCTTTTTCGTGGGCTGGTGGAAATATCCATAGACACGATGTGCACGTGCCCACAATTGTGTGATATTTTTAGTCATTAAAACCACCACCCTTTTTGTATTTGTATTGCAACTAAATATGGGACTTATCTAGCAATTATATTATTAGGGGTAGTGAATGTTTGGGAGGTAACTTTCATTTGAGAGTTCCAGCTTTTTCAGTAATTTATAGCTCGGTTTGTTATTATCGGGCCAAATCCAAAGGTTAAGTTCTTTGAAGACGCCGAACTAAATTTGTTTCGTCAAGAATTTGGAGGATCGTTGTGTTAACACATCCTAGTATATTTTCGTGCAATTTTTTTTCCAGATCTCTGCATTGACGAATGATCTTAACATTTTGTTTTCAAAAGTTTGCAAAATATTTTAATTCGTTTCACTGGTACAACCTCATAGTTGTATAACATATGTCCAAACCGGCTTTAGCACTTGCTCGTATAATAGCAGCATGTTATCAAGGTTAAGCTTCGAATATTTCCCGAGTAACCAGTATAATTCTCTGTATTTATTTTTAAGTTCTTCGCATTTTTTTTACATGCGACTTCCATTTTAATTTTGCATGGAGTGTCATTCCGAGATATTTCGCTTCATTTGCAAATGGGACTCGAACCGTATTGAGAAATACTGGCAAATTGTTTGTCCGTTAATACGAGAAATCTACATGAATCGAATTTCTCTCGTTAAGTGCAATCCGCCAGGATTTTGTCATTTCAAGAGCGTTTTGAAATTTCATATTTGTTTCCTCTAGTGTTGTGCCAATTGTTAGTTTAGCAAAATCGTCAGCAAGTGTGGCAACTATTGTATCAATTGTTTGTGGGATATCAAATGTAAATAGGAGGTACAAGCGTGGCCCAAGGACGCTTCCTTGGGGTAATTCTGCCATTATTTCTTTGAATTCTAAATATTCGTTTCCAAGTTTCACACGGAAGAGTTTATGCCCAAGATACGACACTAGGATTTTATATAATTTTTCAAGCAGAACTTGTCTTAATTTGTATTGAAAGCCTCTATGCCAAACCTTGTCAAAAGCTTGCGACACGTCTAGAAATAATACGGCTGCATTTTTTTCGAAAGCTTTATCAATTACATCAGTAATTCGATGTACTTGGTCCACAGTCGAGTATTTACATTTAAACCCAAATTAATGGTCAGGTAAAAGTCGTTTCTGATCAATAACGGGGTGTAAGCGACCTAGTAATATCCTTTAAAAAACTTTTGAAATTTTTGTAAGATTTCATTTCATTCAGTGATTTTCCTGGTTTTAGAACCCCGTTCACTTCCGCGACTTTCTAATGTAAGGAAGTTTAGTTAATGCTTTCCCGTAATCAGGTCATAACCCGGAGCTTTTTTAGGCTTTAGTTTCTGTGTTTCCCGTTTAAGCTCGGCAAAACTATATTATTATCGCAGATGAATTTCTACTGCAAGGTTTTTAAATGTTTAATCGAATTTGATAGCAAGTTACTCAGCCGTTTTAGATAGGCCTTATCTTGGGCAGCACGTGTTTGTTGCCATCTTTTACGAGTTTTTCTGTTTTATCTTACCAAAACTTTTATTTCTCGTGGGTACTTGACATAACTATAGCTCACTATTTTGCGTTGTTGAGGAGTATTATTCCATGCAGCTTTTTGAACAGTTTCGATAAAGGAGTCAATCACGATTTCGAGTTCTAGTGGTGATTGATGGGAGCGATACACCTAGTCGAATATTATTTTCAATATCGTTTTTGAAGCCTTCCCAGTTGGTTCTCCCGTTTGTTAGTCTGGGTGGGTTTTGATTTCTAATGATTGACTCGCTCGTTCTAAGAAGAAGATCAAAGCATTGTTCAACTTTGATTTGATTGGTCGGCAGACCTTTTACGATGAAAAAATCTATCAAATCCCTTATTTTTGTAACATTAGTTAGTTGCCCAGTAAGTTGCTTCTCCCGTAGAATGAATTTTGATATTTTACCTTCTACCTACATAGTAAAGCATCCTAACTTTATGTGATATGCATCTAGATCCCCAGAATGTATGTTTTGCATTAAAGTCCCCTCCGATGACAAAACGCTGTCCAAGGGAATTAAGCAAGTTTTCATAGTGAATTTTCTCAACCTTGCATCGTGGTGGGCACTAAATACAAGATATCTTCAGAAAGGATTGTCTAATTTTGACTTTTATTAAGCTAACTTGCAATGTTTCGAGATTTATAAATTAAGATCAATCGAATGTTCGATACACTCTTTTATAAATAGTGCTGCTGTATAAAGGGCCTAGATTCCTCAACGGATCCGCAGGCGCTGTTAAGTGAGCTCCGCCAAGTAGCGACGGACGAGCTCGAAGTCGTAGGTGTAAAGCCATTCACCACAGTGAAGGCCAGACGGGAGAATCGGAAACTACCGATCTTCCTAGTACAGCTATCGCCCCAAAGCAAGATGGAAAAGTTGAAGAGTATCTCAGTCCTCAACTTCCAGGTTGTACGATGGGAAAAATTAAAAAGAGGTGACAGCATGCTTCAATGCATGCGTTGCCAAAGGTTCGGCCACGCCTCAGCCAACTGCGAAATGCGGTCACGCTGTGTTAAGTGTGGAGAGAACCACAACATAGGAGAGTGTAGTTTAGGAAAGGAGCGGGTCGATGACATGACCCTACTTAAATGTGCACTATGCGGTGGCGGCGGGCACCCCGCAAACTATCGGGGCTGTCCAAAGTTTCAGCAAATTAAAATTAATAAAAAAGCAAAGCAAACGGCTGTGTCGAATCAACCAGCCGTTCGCCCTCCCTCAATGTCCGTCAATCCCCAAATTTCCTACGCCCAAATGGCGTCAGGAAAGGGAAAAACGGTACAGCATCCACCTAAGGAAGCCAGACAGGCCCCCGTGCCTCAGGCTCCAGCAGTGGATGCGGATTTGTTGACTGCGTTGCGGGCCATTCAAGGTCAGCTAACCGGTCTTCAAAACCAGTTACGGGAGCAGGCGTCAAGAGTAGACTATATCTACTCCTTGTTGCCGAGCTTAACGCAAATTAGATCGTAATGGGCGCGCTGTCAGAGAGACCCTTAAAGATCCTGGCTGTGAATGTAAATTCACTAATTAGGATCGAACGTAGAGCTAATCTTTTCCAGTTGCTTACAGACCAAAGTCCCGATGTGCTTATGGCTAGCGAAACTAAGCTAAACCAGAAGCATAAATTGACTAATAGTAATTACAATATCGTAAGAAGGGACCGACCCAACTCCACTCAAGGAGGCGGGGTCGCTATCTTTATACGAAAAGGCATTAGTTATAAGGTCATATATAGTGGTGAAGTGCGCCGATTCCGGCTGCTGGAAGCCTGCGTCATATGCATTCCTCTCCAACATGGGAAGCGACTGTATGTTATAGCGGCCTACGCACCGGAAGCACCTCAGCCTACACTTTTTACAACAGAGCTCGGAAAACTTTTCGAATCTCTAAGACTGAGCTCAGTGGAGAACTTTTATCTTTTGGCCGGAGATTTAAATGCCAAACACGAAGATTGGGGAAATCAATTACAAAATCCTCGGGGTAACCATCTTTACAATTGGATGGTCCACTACAATGTTGAATATAGGATCGACATTCTCGCCACAGATAGGCCATCGTTTCCGAGAAGCGGTGCTTTCCTGGATCTTTTACTGCGAGACACAAGACTGACAGTAACTAACAGAGTAGGTCAACACCCGCGAAACTGTTTACGGACGATTGAGTACGACAGTGATCACTGCGGACTCGCCGCCGTAATACAGCTTCCGAACGAGCTTGTGGCGCTGGAGGAGTATGTGCCTGTGCATTCTTACAACTACGGTAAGATGCGCTGGCCTCGCTTCACCAACGCCTTATCAAGAGAACTACGTTCGAGGGCCATTTCACCCCCAAACAACAGAAACCTAACAAACAACGAAATCGACGAATACTTACAACAAATGGACGAAGCGATTCAACGAACAATGAACAGGACGATACCGAAATACAAAGAACATGACATAACATCTACGTACAGAAACGCGACCATTGACGCACTACACAGACAAAAAAGCGGACTTCTGACAAGACTTAAACTCTTGTACAGACGACTGACAAACCCACGCGACCCGGAGATTAGAACACTGAAGGCGTCGATCAAAAACATCAACCAATTGATCAAGGAGAACTATCGGTTGTCCATTAATTTGTTTTGGAATAACAGAATTCGGGCCGTAAATTCCAGCGACCCGAGTATGTTTCCACAAATTAATAAGATCTTTAGGAGGAAAGGTCATAACGACCTTCCGTGTATTAAGCTCCAACGAACAACTGACAATACAAACATACTTTTGACAGCAGGAATTGATCCGGGGGAAGCCGTCTTCGACGACGATTTCTATGTTATTGAAGATCCTCAGCAGAAAGTGGAGGCAGTGGGGGCTGTCTTTCAGGAAGTGTATAAGGTGAATGATAGCATTCGCCCGAACCGCGTCCTGGAAAACAATGCCCTGCACCATCATTTCTATCTCCGAAACGACATAACGCAATGGCGATCTGAGAACCGTGGTTTCACCCGGTTTGATGACGAAAACTTGGCAAACGCCATAGTCGCCGAGCGAAGTGGGTCTAGTCCCCTGTTAATCTCGAAGGTGGAACTCCAGATCATCTTCGATTCCATAAAGAAAAAGAAGTCAGCGGGAGTCGATGGTATATCCAACATTGTACTGCGACACTTACCACCTGAAGCTGTGGACATTTACGCCACGCTGTTCAACAACGCGCTGAATAATGCATATTATCCAGTACGTTGGAAGACGGCGGTGGTTCATCCTCTCCCGAAAAAGGGAAAGGACAACTCCAATCCGGCGAATTTCCGGTCGATAAGTCTCCTTCCGAGTATCAGCAAGGTTTTCGAAAAGATTCTCAATCGAGCACTGTTCAAGTGGTCTGAGGACATTAATATTATACCAGAGAACCAGTTTGGTTTCAAGGCTGGACATGACTGTATTCATGCCGCCTCCAAACTCGTCTCTGATATACAATGGAACAAAGCCAAAAAACAGTGCACTGGTGCTTGTCTGGTTGATTTAGAGAAGGCTTTTGACACCGTATGGTTAGAGGGCCTCTATCTAAAGCTGACCAGACTTGGCATAAGTAAACCACTGCTATATATGCTTGTTGACATGCTGACTGGCAGAACGTTTGTTGTCAAAAGTGGCAATGTAACTTCTACCACAGAATTTTTCATTAAGAATGGTCTGCAACAGGGAGCGGTAAACTCGCCGATTCTCTTCAGCATTTACACCAGTGATATGATAGGTAGTCTTACTCAGGCAATTGCGTATGCGGACGATCTTATCGCGTACAGAACAGCTTCCACTGTCGAAGTCATTCGAACTCTTTTGCAGCGGGACTTCGACAAGATCCAGAGATATTGTGATGACTGGAAGTTGAAAATCAACTTTCAGAAATCAGAAACTATCCTGTTTAGGACACCGTTGTCTAGGGCCTCTAGGGATACGAGAAAGAACTGGCGAAAGCTGGTGATCGTTGGACCAAACGGACAGCCACTGGCGAGTAAAAGTGTAGTAAAGTACCTTGGCATCTGGTTAGATCAGTATCTATATTTCGGAAGACATGTAGATGCTGCTCTGGCCAGAGCTAGGGGAGCATTTGCCCTGACAAGAAGATTGTTTTATAGCAGTCGTCTTGACAGCAGGGTGAAGGTGATTTGCTACATGGCCCTCATTAGGCCGATGATTGCCTATGGGTGCCCGGTGTGGTTCAACGTTGCCCCATCTCAAATGGAAAAGATACGGGTGTTTGAGAGGCAGTGTCTGAGGAGCTGCCTTGGACTTCACAGAACACCAGTATCTGACTACACAAAATACTATTCCAACCAGGTCCTATACAACGGGGCCAACATAAACCGAATAGACAATTTTCTGGTGAAACTCATTCGGTTTCACGCGGCAAGAGCGATGGCTTCGAACAATAGTCTCATCTTTGGGGCCTTCTATCCCAATGATGAATATTTTGAGAGTGCGCGTTTAAGTGGCTTTATTCCGCCCGAAGCTTTCCTATATTTGGATAGTCGAGGGCTAATACAGGATAGATCGGCGGTTCCGCTAATCTACCACGTCTTCCGACGAACTGTGGATAGGCGGCTCCTATACGACCGAGACGTCGTCGCTCAGGGCGGAGGAGAGCGCCTGCGGTTCAGCAGGAGTGTGTCCGATTGGGACCGTCGGAGTAGGTCACAACAGGAGAACCTGTTGTGGTGGTTGAATGAGTATTAAAGATAGTTGACTTAAAATTGTTATTTTATGGCCGACTTACATAGTTTTAGTCTTAGGTTTAGGTGCAAAGCAGTCATGGTGGCAAAAAAAAAAAAAAAAAAAAAAAAAAAAACGCTTGCTGTGGCTGTTCTAGTTTTTAAGTTATTTTAGGTAGTTTTAATGAATTTTTAAGTAATTAAGTTAGTCGATAAGTAGTTTTAATTAGCATGTAAGTTTAAATAAAATAAAATAAAAAAAAAGACAAGGAACCAAGTTTTTCAAAGTTTTCTTGGTAAAAAAATGTTGTTACTTTTATATTTTATATTAGATAATAGGCCGAAAGGCATTAGAATTAAGTTATCGAGTAATTTAGGGCGCCCGCATAGAGCAAGTAAGTTAGTTAAGTAGTTGATAAGTAGGCTAGTTTTTTCATGAATTTTTGTCTAGCATTTAAGTCAGTTTTTAAGAAAAATAAAATAAAAATGAATTTAAAAAAAAAAAAAAAAAAAAAAAAAAAAGTGCTGCTGTATACGTATCAAGCCTTATTTGTGGATATAGAGCACGATAGTCGAGGAACTTCAGTCTTTAATTTCGAATTTCTCTTTGCGTGAGTTTCGGATATAAAACAGATGTCGATATCATTTTCTTGCAAAAACAATTCATAATCTCGTAATTTTTGGTCAAACTCTATTGGCATTCCGTGTAAGAATTTTAAGCAATCTATTGATGTTGAAGGTGGAGTACGTCTGTTGCGAATACTATTTTCGAGCTTAACTAGACTGTCGATAATAAATTTATTCGTTTTGCTTTTGTTCCTCAAGTTTTGAAAGAATAATCGAAAACACGTTTGAAACTGGGTCAGGTGAGATATTTTTTAACCGTTATCGGATACTGTAGCTCTTGCATATGTTTGCACATTTGTTTTTGGATATACGAGAACGAACGGTATTCTAATTGCAAATCTTAAGCTACTTCTCAGCGATAATTTGCAGCATGATTGTTTTCACAGTTAATACAGATAGCGGGAGTTTTCTTATCTGACCTACAATCTAGTCAGATTATTTCCGGCACATTTTACACACCGCGGTTCTTTTTGACAATAGGTTTGCAATTGCGTATGATTGTATCCTTGGCAGCGCTTGCAATTCGGAACTAATTTGAAATCCTTACGAATTGGTTCCAATTTTATAACAATATTAAGTTTTGTTTTTATTTCATGAGTTTTGGTCAAACATTGTGCTTTATCGAAACTGAGTATAAATAAAGGAAGACCGTATTTTATCACATTGTCTTCGCCATATTTTTGCTGTGTGTCACATCATTAACAATGTCATCCATTAATAACGACTCATTTAAAACTATTTTTTTCATTTAAAATATTTCGCGTGGTTTATTATTTCAGGAGAGGACACAGCTTTTCTTTTTTGACCGGTCTTTTCTTTAGAATCCAGTCGATTTTGCGACTGAGTTCTTCTTCATCCGTATATAACGCGCTACAGTCCGGATTGAACCTGGGCCTCAACCAACATGCCTCTTTAATTAGCTCGGTCCGTAGCTAACCGCCTCCAGTTGCGCACTCGAAGTTGGTTTCAACTTGTGCGCGCCACTTTAGCCGAGGTATTCCTCTACTACGTCCGACGTCTGGCTGGGAATCGAAGACTCTGCGAGCCGGAGTATTGGTGTCCATTCGTTCTACATGTCCTAGCCATCTTAAACGTCCTATGCGGATTTTTTTTACCAGGAGCGTGTCGCTGTATAACTCGTATAGTTCTTGGTTGAATCTTCGTCTTTATAGCCCGTCAACGCTAACAAGACCAACGATTTTTCGAAGAATTTTCCTCTAAAATCGACCAAGGATTTCTTCAACCACTTTTGAGACGGTCCATGCTTCAACGCCGTAGAGCAGGACTGGGATGATCAGGGTCTTATATAAGATCTCCTTAGTAGTTCGAGTGAGGGCTTTACTACTAATTGCCTTCTTATCCCGAAGAAACAGCGGTTGGCAAGAGTAATTCTTCGATTAATTTCTGAAGAGATATTGTTGTCAGCGTTAATAGAGGGGTTACATCTGTCAATGGTGACGTTCTGTCCAATTCGTCGATGTTGTGTGGGCGGTATACCAAAACTAGACATGGCTCTGTATAGTTCGTGTCTATAAATGCTGTCGTATGCGGCTTTGAAATCGTTGAATAGGTGGTGGGTACCGATTTGGACTTCTTGGGTTTTTTCCAGGATTTGCCGAAGTGTGAAGATTTGATCGGTTGTGGACTTTCCTAGCCTAAAATCACACTGAAAAGGGCCGATCAGTTGTGGACTTTCCTAGCCTAAAATCACACTGAAAAGGGCCGATCAGGTTGTTGGTAAACGGTTTCAGGCGTTCACATATTACGGCAGATAGGATTTTGTAGGCGATGTTGAGGAGACTTATGCCTCTGTAGTTGGCGCAGGATAAAGGGTCTCCTTTTTTGTGGATCGGGCAAACGATGCTGAGGTTCCATTCTTCAGGCATACTTTCTTCCGACCAGATTTGGCTTGTGAGTTGGTGGATGTTACTTTACAAGTCATATCCGCCGGCTTTGTACCGCTCAGCGGCAGTTTTCGCTATTGTTGCCAATATTGAATGGCTCGTTATGCCGGACAGCGGAATGTTGTTCGTCATCGCCATTGAACAGTCTGCAGAAGTGGTTTTTCCATATCCTCAGCATCTAGTGTGTGTCAATTACGAAATTTCCTTGTTCATCTCTACAGGATTCTGTTCGAGCTTTGTATCCTTGGCTTTGACTTTTTACACTTTGGTAAAACTTGCGAATATCGTTCTTGGAGTGGCACCTTTATATATACTCGATCGCGCGCTTTTCTTGTTCATTTTTTTCTTTCTGAAAAATCGGTGTTCTTCCCTTCTTCTCTGCCTATAGAGCTCAATGGCAGCTCTCGTCTTCACCTGCAGCTTAGCTTTGTAGGCCTCGTTCTTGGCTGCGAGCATATGTCGGCATTCCTCATCAAACCAGGGTTTCTTGCTGGTGGGCGCGAGAAACCTATCACATCAGTTGCGGCTGATATAATGGCTTGTTGGCATCGTTGCCATTGTTCTTCGACATTCAATTAAGGGATACGCGTTGCGCGAAGGTCTTGGCGGTTTCTTGCGATTGCAGTCTTTCGACATTAAATTTTTTCACAGTATTTCTTGATTGTTGTGACCTGTTGGATATCAGCATGCTTACCTTGGCGGACATCCAAAATACTGGATGCGTACCTCTTTTCTATCGCAATGTGATCAATTTGGTTGACCGTTCGTTGATCTGGAGACCGCCATGTTCCCTTATGGATATCGAGGTTAGGAAACCATGTGCTGGCTATAGTGGCATTTCGTTTCGTAGGGAAGTCGATTAGCCTAAGTCCGTTACCAGACTTGTTGTCTTGTAGGCTATGTTTTCCGACAATACTGCTAAAGTTTTTTTTTCTTCCTACCTTTGCGGTAAAATCAATCTTTGGAAGCATACCTTAGCTATATCATCTTTTTCCTCCGTTGGGGCATGAGCGCATATAAGACTTTTGTCGGCGAACTTGGCCTTGATGCGGATTGTTAAAATACGTTCGTTAATGTCTTAGAGTCACAAGACTTCTTGCTTAAGTCTGCTGTTCACTATAACACGTTCCGCATTAGATGTCACAGTTTTTCATCCTCTCTTTGCTCGGCCCATCCCATCGTATTTCTTGGATGGCAGTAATGTCTGCTTTGTAGCAGTTTAGGGCTTTCGGTAGTTGTTCGCTTGCACCGACCGACGTCGTGTTCCTTTTTCGTTTAGCAGGGTCGTCAGTCTTTACCGAGGCTATTGGTAGCCTTGTATCAATTATTTTTTCCATGGTTGGGTAGTTTACCCAAAGCACAACCCCCAACCTTGAGGTCCTGTTCCATTTTATTAGATTTTATTAGGACACGGCGCCATCAGTATCCTTACGAGATTGGATGAGACCAGTACCCGATGGTTTCCACTTGGAGGTTAAAAATAAGCACTTTATGTCTATTCAGAGTTACAACCACTGGGCATTGCCAAGTTAAAGCAAATCAGAGTCTACCCTCGTCTACTACACCCAACCATCCTTTCCAGGCTTTTAATTCTGCCTGCCTTAACCTGCACACAAACGACGTCATATGTTGGCGTACTGTATGGCTATTTTTACAGGGCATGCTATTTTAACCACGTATATAATTTTCTATGTGGGTTTACTGTACTGCTACTGGGATACGCAGGAAAAATCGACCTCATCATAAAGTTGGATTTACGGCAATTGATGAACATGAGAGAAATGTTCAGCCAAAAGAATTTTGAAATCTTAGACTTTAGGCTTTTGAAAATTACAAGGAATTCCTCCGATTTAGGGATAAAGCGAACTCAACATGATGTTGGGAGTGCGTGACTAAAAAAAACGTGCTCAGGATCGAAGAGAATGGAAGGCTTTGTGTCAAGCAGAATCCTCCAGCCATTTTTTTCCCACGAATGGTATTTTGCAACAATCATGGTTTTACTTGTATAAAATATAAATGAATCTGTTATATATATTCAATGGTTCAATGGAAATTTATGTTTATTTAAGATATTTTCATAAATCCGATCCAATTAGCTAAGATCCTTAGGTGTAATATTAAAATAAGTCTTCTGTCAGCGCTTATTGTGTATTTGTAAGTTTTACATCAACGCAACAGCGCGGCATGGTATCAGGAACAGTTATCGTTTCTCATATATTTATTCTTGTAATTAGCTTGACATATAAAGCATGAAGAGACGAAAGCATAACCTTCACTAAGAACGTATACTTCATATGGTTACGAAATGTTGAGCACTTATCGTTAAGTGCGCTTTCTAAAAAGCTTACATATTTATATATTGCATCATGTTAACAAATAATGACTATTGTCTGATATAACGAGTCAATGTTTACTAATATTCTTAAGTTTCGAGATAACTCAATATTGTCTTACGTCATAGCTTAAACATGCATTTACGTCTTCTTTCTTTTCAGGTCGTAAAAATCGTCCTTGTAACAATGCAACTGTGTTTGTTCGCCCATACACGCTATAATCACATCAACTACACATGGGATAATCGTGTAACGTTTTCACATTTATTTCTGCGGGGATGGGACGATACTCGAGAAACTGAATCGTATCCACCAGCAAATGGTCCGCTGGCACTCTACGAAAAGACTGAATTCTTCGACACCATTGATTATGCCATCATAGGCTATGCAAATGTTAGTCGATCGATTGGACCTTACGATTATCCGACGTCAAATAACGAAATGGCTCCAATGAAACTTTGTCTCCATAGCTACCGACAGGGTATCATTTTTGGATTCAATGAAAGCTACATATTCAATCCAGAAATTGAGATTCATTGTGAGAGTATAACACAAAATGTCTCAACAATTGGTATTGAAGCGTTCTTGGAGCAACGCGGTGTAACTGTTAGTTTCCAATCGCTGGTGGAAGCGAGTTTGACGTTTGGCATCAAAACCGTTAACTTCAAGGCTTATGGAAAACTGTCGGCACCAGATTGTTTTAAATTCGATATAAAAATATATTTTGACAACCGGGATCATGATGGACAGATGCTGCTGTCACTAGACGCCGATGCAATGCGATTACATTGCAAGGGCGATATTGAGTACATCACTGATACGGCAGTTGATGAGATCCTAAGAACTACCCTGAATACTTTCGTCATATTGGTGTGTATGCTGTCGTTTGCGTTGTGTGCCCGAGCAATATATCGCGCAAACTTGCTGAGAATTCAGACAATGAACTTCTTTAGGGTGTCATTCAAAAAGGAACTGAGCTTTGATGGCAAAATGGAGTTTGTAAATCTGTGGTAAGTTTGTTTTATCCTTTTTTTTTTTTGTTTTTTTCTCTTAAATTTGCGGGGACTCAATGGTTTATGAATGCCCCTTACACGTTTGAAGATTGTGTTAAAGGTAAACTGGTGGAATGCATTTGGTTATTTAAATACTTTACTCTAGGGATCTTGTTTTAACGATAAATAAGCGTTTGGAAGCATGGGCCTAGACTCAATTTCAACAGGATTTTACTCTTATTTAAGTGGTGCTTCAGTCCGGAACGAACCTGGGCCTCAACCAACATGCCTCTCCAATTAGCCCGGTCCTTAGCTTACTGCCTCCAGTGGCGCACTACAAGTTAGTTGAGGTCAGTTTCTACTTGTGCGCAGCATTAAAGGCGAGGTCTTCCTCTACTGTGTCCGACGTCTGGCTGGGAATCGAAGACTTTGCGAGCCGGAGTATTGTTGTCCATTTTTCTACATGTCTTAGCAATCTTAAAAGACCAACGCAGGGTTTTTTTACTAGGGGCATGTCGCTGTACAGCTCGTTTAGTTCTTGATCGAATCTTCGTCTCCATAATCGGTCAACGCAAACGGGACCGAAGGTTTTTTGAAGAATTTTCCTCTCGAATCGACAAAAAGTTTCTTCATCCATTTTTGATACTGTCCATGCTTCAGTGCCGTAGAGCAGGACTGGGATGATCAGGGTCTTATCAAAGATTACAAAGCCGTACAGATGACGCACTGCATACAAGAAAAATTGTTTAATGGCGGGTCGTACTGGCACAACTTGCCATATAATTTCGATCTCATTTTTCATGTGTGCACGTGCACACCGCCCGCCCGTAACATGAAGCTGTTGAGCAAAAGTTTCTGTTTTTTTTTTCTCAATACGTCTATAATCTTTGGTCTTATATAGGATCTCCTAAGTAGTTTGCGTGATGTCTTTTAAACCAAATTGCCTTATTAGCCAGAAGAAGCATCGGTTGGCCAGAGTAATTCTTCGTCCAATTTCCAACGAGATGTTGTTGTCAGAGTTAATAGCGGAGCCCAAAAGTGAGATCATTTCTGACCCTGATGGAGTAGCGAGAATTCTTCATCGTCATCCTGCACAGAGGCACGAGTTTAGGCGGTATACAAAAAATAGACATGGCTCTGTACAGTTTGTCTGTATAAATGTTGTCTCATACGGCTTTGAAATTGATGAATAGGTGGTGGGTATTGATTTGGACTTCTTCGGGTTTTACAGGACCAAAAATTTTTCGAACAATTTTCCTCTCGAATCGACCAAGGATTTCTTCATCCGCTTTTGATGCTGCTTATGCTCCAGCGCCTTAGAGCAGGACTATCATGATCAGGGTCGATATTCGATAGGAATATCTAGTGTGCCCATGTTTGGCACAACTGTTAATTTAGTTCCATGTCTGGCAAGTAGATCAGTCTTATAGTTCCCTGGAATGTCACTATATTCATGCACCCAGCATAAGTGAATGTTAAACTGCTTTGATACCTCTCACAGAGATGTGCGGCAATCTAGGGTTGTCTTTGAATTTGTTGAGTCTGAATCTAGAGATTGGATGGCCGCTTGGCTGTTTGAGAACACGTTAATATCCTCTTTCAGCCAGGATAACGCTTCTTTGATCACCATAAGTTTCGCCTGGAACAGGCTGTCGGAGAAGACACCAGCACCCACTCCATCATTTGCTTTGGAGTTATCTGTATAAAAATTGATCGAGCCATTTTGCACAGGTTCCTAACTCTCCCATGACGATCTGTTTGGGATTATGCCCTGGAAAGTCTTATCAAAGTTTAACCTGGTAAGGGTGTAATCGGTAATTGTCATACGCGTATTCAATCACGTGGCATCCCTCTTACTGCAGAATTAGTAAGCGCTCGTTTACCACTTAGTTCCAAAAAAGATGCGACAGGACTCCAACCTGCGAGGTCCCTCTACTGACATGTTTTCTGGTCGAAGTACCACCCAGTTTTGTGTTAACAATCCTGCTATTTTGTAGCAAATTAATGAACATGCCAAGTGAGTGACTTTCAGACATGTTAGCTCCTAAATGATCGCTCCCTAATTAATGTTTTTAAGGCACTTTCAATGTCTAGGAATGCAACCAAAGGATACCCCTCGCAGCACAACGATTTTTCGATAATACTTACTAATGTGTGTAGAGCTGTTTCTACAGACATGCCCTTGCAGTACGCATGTTGGGATTCAGATATCTGATTTCTATCAATGTTACTCCGAAGATGAACGTCAATTAATCCTTCCTGGGTTTTCAGAAAGAATGGTGGTAATCTGATCGGTCTCAGGTCTTTTGGATTGACGTGAGAAATATTACCAGATTTGGGCATGAATACTACTTTCACCTCCCTCCCGTCCTTGGGAACATAAATCAGATTGATGCAGCCCTTAAGGATAGATTCCATCCATGGTAGGATGAGATCGCCAAAGAGTGTTGTAGCTCGGATGGTACAATGTCATAAGGTCCCACGTATTTAAAGGGTTTGAAGCTGCGTATCTTTTGTAATAAGATCTTGAAAGTAACCGGTCAATAGATTGGTTCTATTGATGTCGTCTTGGAAAACTTCCTGTGAGCTACTTAGGAAATGGGTGTTCATAAGCAGTTCTATGGATTCTTTGCATGAAATCGTGGCAAGTGCCATCTCTTTTTTTGAGACAGCTTGGAATAGTTGGATAGTGGATCGTATTTTTCGGAGTCTAGATGCCTCGGAAGCCACTTCTGTTTTATAACAGAATAGTCTCCAGGATTTGCGCTTGGACTTCCTTAGTTCCTTTTTGTATATTGTGTGGGAAACCACTTTTTTTTTGTGTCCGCTCGTTTAATGTTTCCCTATTGTTGCTTGTTGTTTTGTTGCAACCAACAAGTTGTAAACTGCGTTCCGTGGTGGTTGGTACACTGACTATTGTCCGATCATGAAAGGACACTAGGCTATGAGGGATAGCGAAGATGAAATAAGACCGATTCGCTCTATACGGTGCACTAAAATACAGTATTGCACTATGGTGCCACACTATGAGAGAGGAAAAAATAACTGAAGTAAGGAACTGTCTCTCTACGGGATTTTGGGGTCTGTACAAAATGTTCCTCTACTGCGTTTGACGTCTAGCTGGGAATCGAAGACTCTGTGAGCCGGAGGAGCAGGACTGTGATGATCAGGGTCTTAGACAGGATCTCCTTAGTAGTTCGAGTGAGGGCTTTACTACTAAATTGCGATTGGAAAGAGTAGTTCTTCGTTAAATTTCTGAAGAGGTGTTGTTGTCAGAGTTATATCGAAACCGAGGTAGACAAAGTCCGTACTACCTCAAAGTTATATCTGTCAATGCTGACATTCTGTCCAACTCGTCGATGTTGTGTGTCCTTTCGTGTCGACAGCATATACTTAGTCTTGCCTTCATAAACTGTTAAGCCCATTTTTGCCGCTTCCTTCTCTATACTAGCAAGTCCTACCTATGATGTCAATGTCGTCGGCTCTGTTGTTGTCTTGGTGTTGTCGTTTCCAACCCTAATGGAGCATCGAGAATTCTCCATCGTCATCCTACATAAACGGACGAGATTGACCGGTAAACCAAAACTAGACATGGCTCTATATAGGTCGTCTCTATAAAAACAGTCGTATGCGGCCTTGAAATCGAAGAATAGGTTGTGGGTATCGATTTGGACCACTTGTGTTTTTTCAAGGATCTGCCGAAGTGTGAAAATTTGATCGGTTGTGAACTTTCCTGGCCTAAAACCACACTGATAAGGGCCGATCAGGTTGTTGGTAAACGGCTTCAGGCGTTCACATTTTACTGCAGGTAGGATCTTGTAGGCGATGTTGCGGATAATTATGCCTCTGTAGTTTGCGCAGGATATAGGTTCTACGTTTTTGCCGATCGGGCAAATGATGCTGAGGTTCCATTTTTCAGTCATACTTTCTTCCGACCAGATTTGGCTTATGAGTTGGTGGATGTTACTTACCAAGTCATATCCGCCGGCTTTGTACACCTCAGCGGCAGTTTTCGCAGTTTTTCGAATGTTGTTCGTCATCGCCGTTGAACAGTCTGCAGAAGTGGTTTTTCCATATCCTCAGCATCTAGTGTGTGTCAATTACGATATTTCCTTGTTCATCTCTACAGGATTCTGTTCGAGCCTTGTAACCTTGGCTTTGACGTTTTACACTTTCGTAAAACTTGCGAGCGTCATTCCTGGAGTGTCACCTCTCTATATCCTCGATCGCGCGCTTTTCTTTCTCTTTTTTCATTTTTCTGAAAAGCAGGTGTTCTTCCCTTCTTCTCTGCCTGTAGAGCTCAACGGCAGCTCTCGTCTTTAATTGCAGCTTAGCCTTGTAGGCCTCGTTCTTTGCTGCGAGCATATGTCGGCATTCCTCGTCAAACCAGGGGTTTCTTGCTGGTGAGCTCGAGAAACCAAGCACATCAGTTGCGGCTGATATTATGGCTTGTTGGCATCATTGCCATTGTTCTTCGACATTCGATGCTGGTGGTATGGTGTCAATCGAGAGGTTTAGGGATACGCGCTGCGCGAAGGTCTTGGCGGTCTCTTGCGATTGCAGTCTTTCCACAACAATTTTTTTCACAGTATTTCTGGATTGCTGTGCCGTGGTGGATATCCGCATTCTAATCTTGGCTGTAAAAAGGTAGTGGTCCGAGTCGATGTTAGCTCCTCGGAATGTTCGTAATTTCAAAATACTGGATGCGTGCCTCTAGTCTATCGCTATGTGATCAATTTGATTGACCGTTCGTTGATCTGGAGACCGTCATGTCTCCTTATGGATATCAAGGTGAGGAAACCGTGTGCTGGCTATAGTGGCATTTCGTTCCGTAGCGAAGTCAATTAGCCTCAAGTCCGTTACCAGACGTGTTGTCGTGTAGGCTATGTTTTCCGACAATGCTGCTAAATATGTCTTCTCTTCCTACCTTTACGTTAAAACCTCCCAGCACGATTTTAACAACGTACTTCGGTAGTCGCTCATAGTTTTTGTCAAGGAGCTCACAATCCTTAGCTATGTCATTTTTTTCCTCCTTTTGGGCGTGAGCGCATATAAGGCTTATGTTGGCGAATTTGGCCTTGATGCGGATAGTTGCAATGCGTTCGCTTATGTCTTGGAAACATAAGACTTCTTGCCTAAGTCAGTCACTTATAACAAATCCGCTTCCGAATAGTCGCTGTTGCTGCTCACTATAACACGATCCGTAGTAGATAACACAGTTTTTCATCCTCCTTTTGCCCGGCCCATCTTATCGTATTCCCTGGATGGCAGTAATGTCTGTTTTGTATCAGTTTAGGGCTTCCGCTAGTTGTTCGCTTGCACCTCTCCTGTTTAATGTTCTCACATTCCAGGTGCAGATACGATGTTCGTTGTACTTTTTTCGCTTAGCAGGGTCGTCAATAATAAAATCAGTCCCTTCCCAGGCTATTAGTTGCTTCGTGATAGTTTAGTTTTTTCCATGGTTGTATAGTTAACCCAAAGCACAACCCCAAACTTGGAGTGCCAGTTCCAATTTATTAGATACCCCTAGTACACGAGGCCATCAGTATCCACTACGGGATTGAGAGCTGCCGTTGGCCTTTCGGCATCCGCCACCATCTCCGTTCAAGGGGCGTGACTAACCCTTGAAATTCCTAGACAACCTGTTGTCCGAATATGTCGAAGCAGCTTGTCTAGGTTCGCCTGGGACAGCAAACCGAGTATTCATTCCGTGCCATTCTGACCTGGCTGTTTATAGTGTTGCTGTTTTTCGTCGTGTTATCAACACTCGTGCTTATTGTTTGCATGTCAAATCCGGTTTGATGAGACCAATAACCGATGGTTAACACTTGGATGTTAAAAATAAGCACTTGATGTGTAGTCGGAGTTACAACCACTGGGCATTGCCAAGTTAAAGCCAATCAGAGTCTACCCTCGTTCTACTACACCCAAACCACCGACAGATGCTGTTATTGTGTATGAATAGCCTTAGAAGAAATATATTTTTATGTTTTATATTTAATTGTTCTAATTGTAGATTTTCTACTTTCAGGTACATCATGATTCTCTTCAACGACGTATTGCTGATCGTTGGCTCTGCTTTAAAGGAACAAATCGAACGTAAATTCTTAGTGATCGATGGATGGGATATCTGCTCCGTCTTTCTCGGTATCGGCAATTTACTTGTGTGGATTGGTGTTTTACGATATCTGGGATTCTTTAAAACGTACAATTATGTAATTTTAACTCTTCAAAAAGCTGCACCAAAAATAGCTCGCTTCTTATTTTGTGCGCTGCTTCTCTACGCTGGTTTTACTTTCTGTGGCTGGCTGGTACTAGGACCATACCACTTGAAATTCCGATCCCTAACCACAACCTCTGAATGTCTATTTTCACTCATTAATGGTGATGATATGTTCGCCACTTTTGCAACGCTATCCAGCAAGTCCACTATGCTCTATGTTTTTTGTCAGGTGTACCTGTACTCATTCATTTCCTTGTACATATATGTAGTTCTCTCCTTGTTCATTGCTGTGATTATGGATGCTTATGATACAATTAAGCGATACTATCGAGATGGCTTTCCTCTATCGGATCTACGAGAATTCGTTGGTACAAAAACCGATGAAGACCTCACTTCAGGAGTTTTCCTCACAGATCTCGATGATTTCGGCAACACAAATATGGGGGACATTCTGAAGCGAGCTTGCTGTTGTTGTTCGACCAATGTAGAACCAGCCGGACCAACTGGGTATACATCACTGCATACCATAGCAAAGTGAGAGTGTAGCTTTTCGGGTTGAAATTAACCCACTATTCCAAAAAATTGATTTTATTTATTTTATGTAAATACTTAGTGTTTGATAATGTTCATATATAAGATAGTTAAGATAAAAAAGGCGACAATATTTTATTCTTATACTGCGTATAGATATAAAATGCACTGTTTGGTCACAAAACAAAACAAACGAAAAATAAAAGTAAACCTAAATATTTGCTATTCAAGCTCAATTGTGTTTTGGTGTCTTCCGAGGGTTCATTATATACACTCGTTGAAGTGCATTTACAGTGTCCGCTTGCTTTATACTCCCTTAACACAACCGTGTACGTTTATGAGCACGGGCAATTTAAACAGCTTATGCAAATCGATTGAGAATAATTTCTTAGGTCAAAAATCCGCCCAAATTGACTCACAGGCTATAGTATTAGCTTAAACGCTCTAACGTGGATATCGAAACAAAATTCAATTAAAACGTATTTCCTAACCCTGGATATTGTTAAATTATATCAATTAAAGTGTTCAATACAGCACTACAAAGTTGTTGAAATTGCATTTTATGAAATAGAGTAACACGTTGTCAACTTATATAATAAAAAAAACTGCATATTATTATTTTCTGTTTTTTTTTTATTACAAATGTTTCCAAATATTATTTAAAATTATTTTGCATAGCTGCCTTACGCAGCATTTATTTGTTATTATTTTTCGAGTTGTTGTTATGTATTATTTCTAGTAATTATTTGATGACAAAAAAAAACGTTAACCTATAATTTTTCTTACAAAATTTGCAAAATCGTTTAACCAAAATTAAAAATAAAGCTTGTGATGTGAATTTTTATTGATATTATATTAAAAAGTTTCTGTTAAACCAGTTCGCAAAATTCAATAAATTGTGTTTACCAAGTTGTGTGTTTAATTTATTGATAACGTGCTGGCAGTAGGTATTTGGAATTTGGGTAACATAATAAATAGAAGACGTGCAGCCGAATAACTTGCGAAAGCCTAAGCTGCAAAAAAATGCAAACAAAATTTTTGTGCAACAGGCTTGTTAGTACCCAGGGCCTAGCATTCCCACAACCATTCATGTGTGCGTGTGTACTTCTTGCACGATGGCGGGACCTCCTGTTTTATGCCGACTCCGAACTGCGAAGCTAAGATAAGCTATTCTTGGCAGTTGATACTACTCGGATGATTTGTCAGATCATCACGAGAGGAGGGCCAGTGAAAAATCATTTAGGTGTTGCCACGGCTGGGAATCTAACCCAGACCTTCTACGCGGCAGATCATTGCACCACTGAGCCCGAACACTATTGCCAACCTTAAACATGTAAGGAGTAGGGAAAATTGCAGATGGAAAACTGTGACACTACTACGGTTCTTATTATAATGAGCAGAAACCGTGACATTAAGGTGTTTTTTTTGTACTTTTGCATTAAAATTAGAGTCTCAGAGTGAGACAAATTTAAGAAAAAGTACGGGAACGCGTTAAAGTAAAAATAAGTAAAGTTGCCTTTGCTATGCAAACAGATAAACGTCAGACAGAAGTCAAACTGTGAATCGTAAGATTGTGCTTTTCCTCCAGTTCAATTTTATTTTTCTATTTTGTAACAAGTAATATGAGTGATTTATTGAACGTACCTCCAACAATAATTTCATCGTGTGAAAGCGATTTAGTAATCTGGAAGTGATGCTTAACTTTTCTTCAATGAAATAATATACATTAGTGTTAAGCCAAGATGCTGTTGCATTAAAGGTTATTTAAAGGAAATAGTACCTTGCTATGTTTTTTGTCAGGTGTACCTGTACTCATTCATTTCTTTGTACACCTATGTAGTTCTCTCCTTGTTCATTGCTGTGATTATGGATGCTTATGACACAATTAAGCGATACTATCGAGATGGTCATTTTTAAATTTCCAAATCATTATTGCGCGATCTCTGCGACAAGTTTCAAATTTCAAATATGTATATGAACCATGATGCTGACAAAGGGTTTCTGGCCTACAAATATATTGCGAAATTCTTATGGTTCGCTGGACATGCAGCTTGTAGTTATATGGACTTAGCAGATCGTTTCGACCTATTGTCATCTTCAGTATGTCGAATAATGGAAAGAGCTAGCATTTCTTAAAGACTTAGCAGCCTAAGTCTTTAAGTCATCAAATGGCCTAATGAAGAGGGTAATCAGAAAAATAATAATGTTTTCTTGAAAAATAGCGGATTTTCTAAAGCTATTGGTAAGCAAAATTATTCAACTGTCATTAAAAACCCTTTACTCGTTTTTTTCCTGGCAGCTGCTTGTGGAGGTAATACCTACCGATTCATAATTATGTAATTAGATCAATAATTAATCTAAAAATCGTTTCCAGATCATTATCTACTAGGCGATTCGGCCTATGCGTGTACAAAGCATCTCGTGACACCCTACAGCGATAATGGACACCTGACAAGAGCTCAAAAGAACTTCAATATCAAACTCAGTTTGCCTAGAGTCACCATATAATACACTTTTGGTATTCTGAAACAACGGTTCCGGCACCTTTACTATTGTAAACTGAAAGGTGCAAAGAAGTTGTTTTAATTTCTAAGAGCAAATGAAAATGATTTAGACTTCACTACTGAGGATTTGTCTAAAAATATTTTATTATTATTATTATTTATTACAATATAAATAAATTTACATTCTAATTTTATACATTTGTAACAGCACTAGCAATATAGGCTTTCAGCGGGAATATTGATACATATGATGACTAAAATTGTACGAGTATGATAAGCTCTGAGGTCAATCTGAGGTTAAAGGTACTACGACTTCATAAGTTCGTTATCACCAATTCTCAGGTCCGTCAATCACTAAGCATGATAATTTTTTATATATTATAGATTCAATTTTATGTCATGACAGAATTGTGTATACATTTCTTATATTTTGAGAGGACTGTGTTGACAAAAGGTCTTTTAGTTTTTGGTTATATAGTGTTAAGGAAAGATATTTAACTTTAGAACAGTCCGATACAAGGTGTTTAATTGTTAAGATATGACTGGATTGGCAGAGGTGGCAAACTGGAGGGTTGTCTCTATTGAGAAGGTAGCTGTGTGTTAATTGAGTGTGCCCGACTCGAAGTCGCATAAAACATTTGTTCATTTGAGGTGTTGTGTCAGTTGGGTATATCGTTGCATCGGCTTTTGGGTTTATGACTGAGTAGTGGTGGTGTCTAAAAATAGAAGAATTGGAGTATGGAGAAACCTCAAGAGGAATTTCTGTGAGGGACCCAATTTGTTAAACAACTTCAGCAATAGTTATAAATATTTTTTTTTACAGAAACAAACAAAAATATATTATTATTATTTCACTTTGTACTGAAGACTTACTAATAACAAAGTAAATAAAGCGTTTAAACCATAAAGAAACGAGTAAACAATAACAAAAAACAACATTCAAAACTTAAAAAAAAAGAAACAATATTGCAAACAAAATGATGGATTCATTCGCGTTTAATGTTGGCGAGTATTTCTTCAAAAATCTTAATTTTTTTTATTTTCTCGATCTTCTTTCCTTTCAAGAAAATTAAATTTTGTCGTGGTAGGATGATCTTCCGGAGCCAATATCATATATTTTTGCAAGTATTTATACCCTATCCTAGCTAGATACTTACTTACTTAACTGGCGCTAGAGTCCTGAATGAACCTGGGCCTCAACCAACACGCCTCTCCAATTAGCCCAGTCCTTAGCTAACTGCCTCCAGTTGCGCACTCCAATTTGGTTGAGGTCGGTTTCTACTTGTGCGCGCCACTTAAGGCGAGTTCTTCCTCTACTGCGTCCGAAGTCAGGCTGGGAATCGAAGACTCTGCGAGCCGGAGTATTGGTGTCCATTCGTTCTACATGTCCTAGCCATCTTAAACGTCCAATGCGGAGTTTTTTTTGACCAGGGTCATGTCGCTGTACAGCTCGTATAGTTCTTGGTTGAATCTTCGTCTCCATAGCCCGTCAACACAAACGAGACCGAAGATTTTTCGAAAAATTTTACTCTCAAATCGACCAAGGATTTCTTCATCCGCATTTGAGACGGTCCATGCTTCAGCGCCGTATAGCAGGACTGGGATGATCAGGATCTTATATAAGATCTCCTAAGTAGTTCGAGTGAGGGCTTTACTACTGAATTGACTTCTTAACCCGAAGAAACAGCGGTTGGCAAGAGTAATTCTTCGTTTAATTTCTGAGATGTTGTTGTCAGAGTTAATAGCGGAACCGAGATAGATAAAGTTCCGTACAACCTCAAAGTTGTATCTGTCAATGGTGACGTTCTGTCCAATTCGTCGATGTTGTGTGTCCTTTCGTGTTGACAGCATATACTTCGTCTTGCCCTCATTTACTGCTAAGCCCATTTTTGCCGCTTCCTTCTCTATACTAGCAAACGTGGCTATGACATCGCGTTGGGTCCTACCAATGATGTCAATATCGTCGGCGTATGCTAGTAGTTGTACAGATTTTTGGAAAATTGTGCCTCTGGTGTTGGCTCGTGAGTTTTGCACAATCCTCTCAAGAATCAGATTGAAGAAGTCACATGACAGCGCATCGCCTTTCCTAAATCCTTTTTTGGTATCGAATGTGTCAGTGAGGTCGTTTCCGACCCTGATGGAACAGCGAGAATTCTCCATCGTCATCCTACACAAACGGTACTACGACTTCATAAGTTCGTTATCACCAATTCTCAGGTCCGTCAATCACTAAGCATGATAATTTTTTATATATTATAGATTCAATTTTATGTCATGACAGAATTGTGTATACATTTCTTATATTTTGAGAGGACTGTGTTGACAAAAGGTCTATTAGTTTTTGGTTATATAGTGTTGAGGAAAGATATTTAACTTTAGAACAGTCCGATACAAGGTGTTTAATTGTTAAGATATGACTGGATTGGCAGAGGTGGCAAACTGGAGGGTTGTCTCTATTGAGAAGGTAAGTAGTTCGAGTAAGTAGTTCGAGTGAGGGCTTTACTACTGAATTGACTTCTTAACCCGAAGAAACAGCGGTTGGCAAGAGTAATTCTTCGTTTAATTTCTGAGATGTTGTTGTCAGAGTTAATAGCGGAACCGAGATAGATAAAGTTCCGTACAACCTCAAAGTTGTATCTGTCAATGGTGACGTTCTGTCCAATTCGTCGATGTTGTGTGTCCTTTCGTGTTGACAGCATATACTTCGTCTTGCCCTCATTTACTGCTAAGCCCATTTTTGCCGCTTCCTTCTCTATACTAGCAAACGTGGCTATGACATCGCGTTGGGTCCTACCAATGATGTCAATATCGTCGGCGTATGCTAGTAGTTGTACAGATTTTTGGAAAATTGTGCCTCTGGTGTTGGCTCGTGAGTTTTGCACAATCCTATCAAGAATCAGATTGAAGAAGTCACATGACAGCGCATCGCCTTTCCTAAATCCTTTTTTGGTATCGAATGTGTCAGTGAGGTCGTTTCCGACCCTGATGGAGCAGCGAGAATTCTCCATCGTCATCCTACACAAACGGATTAGTTTGGGCGGTATACCAAAACTAGACATGGCTCTGTATAGTTCGTCTCTATAAATGCTGTCGTATGCGGCTTTGAAATCGATGAAAAGGTGGTGGGTATTCTTCGGTTCTTTCCAGGATCTGCCGAAGTGTGAATATTTGATCGGTTGTGGACTTTCCTGGCCTAAAACCACACTGATAAGGGCCGATCAGGTTGTTGGGAAACGGTTTCAGGCGTTCACATTACACCGGCAGATAGAATTTTGTATGCGATGTTGAGGAGACTTATGCCTCTTTAGTTGGCGCAGTTTAGAGGGTCTCCTTTTTTGTGGATCGGGCAAACGATGCTGAGGTTCCATTCTTGAGGCATACTTTCTTCCGACCAGATTCGGCTTATGAGTTGGCGGATGTTACATACCAAGTCATCTCCGCCGGCTTTAAAAAGCTCGGAGGGAAGGCCGTCATTTCCGGCAGCCTGGTTCGTTCTGCCTGACAGCGGAATGTTGTTCGTCATGGCCGTTTAACAGTCTGCAGAAGTGGTTCTTCCATATCCTCAGCAACTACGATATTTCCTTGTTCATCTAGACAGGATTCTGTTTGAGCCTTGTATCCTTGGCTTTGACGTTTTACACTTTGGTAAAACTTGCGAACATCTTTCCTGGAGTGGTACCTCTCCATATCCTCGATCGCACGCTTTTCTTCCTCTTTTTTTCTTCTTTCTAAAAAGCCGGTGTTCTTCCCGTCTTCTCTGCCTACAGAGCTCAACGGCAGCTCTCGTCTTCACCTGCAGCTTAGCCTTGTAGGCCTCGTTCTTGGCTGCGAGCATCTGTCGGCATTCCTCACCAAACCAGGGGTTTCTTGCTGGTGGGCGCGAGAAACCTATCACATCACTTGCGGCTGATCTAATGGCTTGTTGGCATCGTTGCCATAGTTCTTCGGCATTTGATGTTGGTGGTATGGTGTTAATCGAGAGGTTTAGGAATACGCGTTGCGCGAAGGTCTTGGCGGTCTCTTGCGATTGCAGCCTTTCGACATTAAATTTTTTTACAGTATTTCTGGATTGTTGTGGCGTAGTGGATATCCGCATTCTAACCTTGGTTGCAACAAGGTAGTGGTCCGAGCCGATGTTAGCTCCTCGGAATGTTCGGACATCCAATATACTGTTGTCGTGTAGGCTATGGTTTCCGACAATACTGCTAAAGACGTCTTCTCTTCCTACCTTTGCGTTAAAATCTCCCAGCACGATTTTAATATACAATCAATCCAACAATCCAAATCGGCCCTTATTGTTTGCGGTTCTAGGTCAATGAAATCCGATATATTGACATTGACATTACAGTAATTCGCACATGAATGCATCGAACTACAGACACATAACAGCACTGGTGACTGAGGCCATCGGCTGGCCCAGCACGATTTTAATATCGTACTTCGGTAGTCGCCGCTCATAGGTTTTGTCAAGGAGCTCATAGAAGAAGTCCTTAGCTATATCTTCTTTTTTCCTCCGTTGGGGCATGAGCGCACATAAGGCTAATGTTGGCGAATTTGGCCTTGATGCGGATCGTTACAATGCGTTCGCTAATGTCTTGCAAACATAAGAATTCTTGCCTAAGTCTGGCACTTATAACAAATCCGCATCCGAATAGTCGCTGTTTCTGCTCACTATAATACGGTCCGTAGTAGATGTCACAGTTTTTCATACTCTTTTTGCCCGGCCCATCCAATCGTATTTCCTGGATGGCAGTAATGTCTGCGTTGTAGCAGTTTAGGGCTTCCGCTAGTTGTTCGCTTGCACCTCTTCTGTTAATGTTTTCACATTCCAGGTGAAGATACGATGTTCGTTGTGCTTTTTTCGCTTATCAGGGTCGTCAACAATAAAATCAGTCCCTTCCGAGGCTATTAGTTGCTTCGTAATAGTTTAGTTTTTCCATGATTGGGTAGTTAACCCAAAGCACAACCCCCAACCTGGAAGGCCAGTTCCAATTTATAAGATACCCCTAGGACACGGGGCCATCAGTATCCACTACAAGATTGAGCGCTGCCGTTGGCCTTTCGGCTGACTAACCCTTGAAATTCCTAGACAACCTGTTGTCCGAATATGTCGGCCGGGTTTTCATTCCGTGCCATTCTGACCTGGCTGCTTATAGTGTTGCTGTTTTTCGTCGTGTTATCAACACTCGCGCTTATCGTTTAGCAAGTCAAATCCGGTTGGATGAGACCAGTACCCGATGTTTACGGAGGTAAAAATAAGCACTTAATGTGTAGTCAGAGTTACAACAGTGGGCATTGCCAAGTTAAAGCCAATCAGAGTCTACCCTCGTTCTACAACACCCAACCATCATCCTAGCAAGATATAGCTTAAAATATATGGACTTGATGCGATATAATTAGTTTTGGTAATATAAACATTTCTTTCATATATCATTTTTTACCCCCGCCCACTTTTTGGAGGCGTAATAATACAAAAACCATTTGTATACCGTACGCTATTCCATATGCAGGAGAAAAACGTTGTTTTTGATCGAACCATACAAGATTTTAATAAACTGTCTGAACAATATGTTGCGACCATTTTCAAATTGAATATTTCGTTGCCATAAACCCACATTTAAATGATATTCATTTTAAGGCTGGGGTCGAATAGGGTATAAAACGATCATATGTTTTTTCTTGCATTGAATTTTGTTTCCTTCTCTTAATAGGTGGTGTAACTTGTGGCATTTTTGTCGCTTGTTGAAGGAAATAGATCACGATCACCGCCTGTATCATTGGCCGAATTCAATTCTGCATTCACCAACATTTGTTTCCTTGATGTTCCCTCTGCCTACTCGTTGACCAATGTTTAATCCGGAATCCAGCCCCGTTTCTGTCCCATTGACCGATCAAGCTGACATAAATTGTATATTATTACCTTTCAAACCCGCAAGTTTTTTTTTAAAATGTCCAGTTTTTGAGTTGTGCAATTTTTTGTTTTTGAATTGCCTCTCCACAGCTTGATATTTAGCTTGGACCTGGGTTGATGAAAAATGGTAACCCTTCTATTGAATCTCTTCGGAGATTAGCTGCTACATTTTATGTTTGGTTGTGTTTCATTTGCCAACAAGAGGACGGTACTTATCGTATAGTGACATCATCAGCTTGGTTGGCGCTTTAAGCGAATGGCTTATGGACTGCCCTGGATGACCATCTTCTCGGCATTGACTCTGGTAATGTGCAAAACTGTCCTCATTATCTTAAGAATCATTACACTCCACATCTTCTTGGCTAAGTTTTGCTGCTCCTTCCGCTTCAGATAAACCTACCTCAATTTCTTTAAGGTCCCCATGATTTTTTCTTATATGCCGGGTAACCTCATCTCTATATTCTGGATCTGTAAAATACAAAATATTAAGAAAAATATTTGTTGATACATATATATTTTTCTTGCACTTCGTTGGAATGTTTTCGGGAACATTGAATACTCATTTTTGCTTCATTTTTTGTTTCCGTTGTGGTATTCTTCACTAACAAACAACAAATCCAAATCAATTAATCAAAGCATAAGACACTGAAGTTGATTAGTCAGTTGTCACTTGTCAAATCTCAACTGACAGTTTACTGATTCTTACCAACAGAAATATCTGCAGTACATTTTGCTACAGTTTTTTATGGAGAGGTAGTTTTTTGCTCTCTCGTGAGCTTTCTCGTTTAATTGTTTTTGCGTACGGGAACGGGAAGTAAAAATCAGTCAATATTATATTGTATTATTATGGGCTTTTATCTACAACAATTTTTTTAACCAAAATAAACTTATGTGTTTAATGGTTGGGTGTTGTAGATTGGCTTTAACTTGGCAATGCCCAGTGGTTTTAACCCTGACTACAAGTCAAGTGCTTATTTTCAATCTACATGGTTACCACTCATCGGGTACTGGTCTTATCCAACCGGATATGACTTGCTAAACGATAAGCGCGAGTGTTGATAACACGACGAAAAAAGCAACACTATAAACTGCCAGGCCAGAATGGCACGGAATGAATACCCGGCCTGCTGTCCAAGGCGAACCCAGACAACCTGCTTCGACATATTCGGACAACAGGTTTTCTAATAATTTCAAGCCCCTTGAAAAGAGATTGTTGCGGATGTAGCGAAAGGCCAATGGCAGCGCTCAATCCCATAGTGGATAGAGATGGCCCCGTGTCATATTGGTATCTAATAAATTGGAACTGGCCCTCAAGGTTGAGGGTTGTGCTTTGGGTTAACTACCTAAGCATGGAAAAAACTTACGGTTACGAAGCAACAAAAGGACTAATTTTGTTATTGACGACACTGCTAAACGAAAAAAGGATAACGACGTTCGTATCTGCACCTGGAATGTGAGAACATTAAACAGGAGAAGTGAGAGCCAACAATGGATATTCAACACGCCACAATAACCCAGAAACACTGTGAAAAATTTAATGCCGAAAGACTGCAATCGCAAGAGACCGCCAAGACCTTCGCGCAATGCGTATCAAGCATTAAATGTCGAAAAACAATGGAAACGATGCCAACCAGCCATTAGATCAGTCGCAAGTGATGTGCTAGGTTTCTCGTGCCCACCACCAAGAAACCCCTGGTTTGATGAGGAATGAAGACATATGCTCGCAGCCAAGAACGAGGCCTACAAGGCTAAGCTGCAGTTGAAGACGAGAGCTGCCATTGAGCTCCTTAGGCAGGGAAGAAGTGAAGAACATCGACTTTTCAGATAGAAGAAAAAAGAGCAAGAAAAGCGCGCGAATGAGAATAAAGAGAGGTACCACTCCATGAACGATGTTCGCAAGTTTTACCAAAGTGTAAAAAGTCAAAGCCAATGATACAAGGCTCGAACAGAATCCTGTCGGGTTGAACAAGAAAATGTCGTAGTTGAGACACAGTCGATACTCAACAAACTGATCGGCCCTTATCAGTGTGGTTTTAGGCCAGTAAAGGCCAAAACCGTACAAATTTTCCCAATTCGGCAGATCCTGGAAAAAGCCCAAGAAGTACAAATCGATACCCACCACCTAATCATCGATTTCAAAGCCGCATACGACAGCATTTTTAGAGACAAACTATACAGAGCCAGACATAGTTCGAATAAACTCGTCCGTTTGTGTAGGGCGACGATGGGGAATTCTCTTTGCTCCAAAAGGGTCGTAAACTACCGACATGATATGTGCTGTCATGTAACTTATTTAATTTGATTCTTGAGAAGATTGTGCAAAACTCCCGAGCCAACACCAGATGCACAATTCTCCATAAATCAGTGCAACTTTTAGCATACGCCGACGATATTGACATCATTGGTAGGACCCAACGTGATGTCATAGCCACGTTTGCTAGTATAGAGAAGGAAGCTGCAACAATGGGTTTAGCAGTAAATGAGTGCAAGACTAAGTATATGCTGTCAACACAAAAGGACACACAACATCGAAGAATTGGACAGAACGTCACCATTCACAGATATAACTTTGGAGTAGTACGGGACTTTGTAGATCGCGACTCCGCTATTAACTCTGACAACAACATCTCAGAAATTAAACGAAGAATTACTCTTGCCAACCGCTGTTTCTTCGGGCTAAGAAGGCAATTCAGTAGTAAAGCCCTTACTCGAACTACTAAGGAGATCTTATATAAGACCCTGATCATCCCAGTCCTGCTCTACGGCGCTGAATCATGGACCGTCTCAAAAGCGGATGAAGAAATCCTTGGTCGATTTGAGAGGAAAATTCTTCGAAAAATCTTCGGTTCAGTTTGCGTTGACGGGCTATGGAGACAAAGATTCAACCAAGAACTATACGAGCTGTACAGCGTTTAAGATGGCTGTGACATGTAGAACGAATGGACACCAATACTCCGGCTCGCAGAGTCTTTAATTCAAAGCCAGATGTCGGAAGCAGTAGATTAAGGTCTCGCCTTAAGTGGCGTGCACAAGTAGAAACCTCAACCAACTTACAGTGCGCAACTGGAGGCAGTTAGCTAAGGACCGGGCTTATCGGAGAGGCATGTTGGTTGAGCTCTATACGAAGTTTGAAGAAAATCGATCAAGTCGTTTAGGCTGGAGAGACCTGTACGGACAGACGGACCGACGAACCGACGGACGGGTTCCGCTTTCATCATAATGTAAGAATTGATCAGAATCTCAAAGTCCGAAATTTTCACGAAAACAATATCTTGCTCTTTGTAAGAGAAAATTAAAAATCAATAACATGGGAGAAGTTTACATTCCACTGTGCGAATGATCAAATACCCTACCCCATTCCGTTCGTAAAACAGCCCCAGAAAGTGAACAATGGGAATGCAATACAGAAATTGATACTGTTAACATATTGTTGAATGAATCCGGACTTCAAATGATAAAACACTTTTCTATTTTAGGTTTAACAACAATTAATTTTTTACACTCTTCTAGAACTTTATTATTTACAAAACGGCTATGACTTTATTCTCCTTTAACAATTTAATCACTTTAACTCACTTATTTGATATCAAACACCAACGATTAAATTCGCGCACTGTAATCACTTTCCAAAATTCACTTAAGTAAATCACTCAATCAACACTATTTAAATCACGTTCAGGTCACAATTTAGACTAACTGGCTTGTTGTCATTTCACCCCTATTTATACCACTCCACATACTGATCTAGAAAGAGATGGCATTTTCTCAGAGATTCCCGCAGTTACTTGATTGTTCGAGAAGTCGTTTTGATAGATACCACTATTCCAGTCACCCATTCCAGTGGACACATCCAGTACCAGTAATTAACACTAAATGTATCTGTTCGATTTTCACACATCAGTGTAGGTTCGTACACAGAGATCTGATTTTATAACATTGCCCTCCTCCTAAGCTTGTTCGTCCGAACAAGTGAATCCTCAGTTTCACCTTCATAACGATGTAACCGATTCAGATGCACTATCTACAATTTCCTCGAAGTTCTTTCTGTATTCTGAAGACGACGTCGTTTCTGAGCTTCACAATTGCCATTTTGGCTATAGCTTCGGCGATATTCCTTGTTTACATTGGGGATTATATAGCCACACCGAATCTCCTTCCTAAAATACAGTTCCTGTTGCTCTGATATCGTACCTGGTTTTCATACGATCGCTTGCCAGTCTTATTCTTGTCCTGGTCGTTTCGTGGATATCTCAGAGGCTTTCGTGTAGATCATCAATGTAGTCATCTTCAGTTGTAGGCTCTACCGTTGAGGATCCGAACATTACTTCACTAGGCAACCTTAATGCTCGTCCAAATAAGACTTAACATGGGGGTGTCCAGTCGTGCTGTGCACGGCGCATCAGGAACAAGGGAATGCAACGGTCCCAGTTTCGTTGATTATCGTCTACCAAGGTTCTTTTGAGGTTTGATTGAATCGTTCCACC
Organism: Rhingia rostrata; assembly: GCA_949824845.1. Classification (NCBI taxonomy): domain Eukaryota; kingdom Metazoa; phylum Arthropoda; class Insecta; order Diptera; family Syrphidae; genus Rhingia; species Rhingia rostrata. The sequence goes on along the minus strand of OX463757.1, from coordinate 75,778,517 downwards.
ATTCCGTCTGACTGTGGATGAACCGGTGTCATTCTTGTCTTCTTAACACCTAACCTCTGGAAAACATCCTGGAATACTTTGGACTAAAAGTTTCTACCTTGATCAGAATGTAGTTGCAACGGTGCACCGAATCTGCATACCCAGTTGTCCACGATCTGTTCTAGTACGGTTTTCGCTTCCTGGTTAGGTAAAGCGAATGTTTCTGGCCATATGCTTAAGTAGTCCATAACAACTAATATGTAACGCTGTACGTTTCGGGAAACATGCCAGCAATATCTACTGCTATTCTTTCGAACGGTGCCCCAACGTTGTACTGATGCATGGTTCCTTGCGTCTTTCGTTTTGGTCCTTTATAGTCGGCGCATATATTGCATTTTCGGCGCCACTTGTCGATTGCAGACATCCAGCAGCATCGCTCTTTCACTTTGTCTAACGTCTTATTGATTCCCAAATGTCCTCCCGATACTCCACCATCCGTGGAACGACAAGCTGTGATACAAAGGACATTCCTTCGCTAATCCTCGCAAAACGCTTACTATCAGACCCCTTTAGAGCATCGAGGGTGTCATCAATCGTAGGTAGTGGATTACTATCCTTCTTTGTGACATCGCTGAGCCGCCGATAGTCAACGCAGAAACGGTTGCTGCCATCTTTCTTCTTAACCAGTACCACTGGTGGTACCCACGTCCGTCCATTTCCATCGTCGGCGTCGCAACAATTTGTGCAGCTTTAGCCTGCTTGGCTAATGGCAGCCGCCTTGCAGGCTGACGAATTGGTCTAGCATCTCTTGTGTCGGTTTGGTATTGCACTAAGTGTGTGCGGCCATATTTCCCATCCTCTGCAGCAAATACACCATCAAATTCTTCAATCAGGTTTTCCAGACAAATTTGCTGCTCCTGATTCAGCCTTCATGATTTGAGAATCGATTAGTTATGCTTGATATTGCGTTAACCGGAACGCTTTTTTTTGGAAACTATCGTCTGCTTCTGATTCAACAAGAAGGAATCGGTGGCTCCCAGGATCACCCTCCAGCTTAACCCATATAACAGTTTCTGAAGACGGTGTTAGCACTTGGTCCTTCCCGAAGACTGTTCTCAGAATAACTGTTTTTGGTTGGCCGTATTCCATTGGGATCTCCACATTTCGATATCTCAAGACCTGCATGCCAATATCCAAAATCATTTCATGAGCCTTCATGGAGCATAGGAGAAGGAGGGTCCCGCCAAGTATATCGTCAGCCGTACTATGCCATATACTCGAGCTCTTTCTCCAGTTGCGGTCCTCATGCAATAGCTGCTGGTGTTATGCAGCCAAGACTCACGGACGATGTCTTTTCGGAAAATGGAAGCACTAGCTCCAGTATCAATTGTAACCGTAAGTTATTTCCCGCCAATGGTCGCATCTACGTCAGACTCCTATTGCCCCTATTCCTTTGCCATCTGGTTGATGATCTATTCACCAGTGTTAGTATTTGACAAATGTGTAGGCGTTAAATATCTGCGTGAAGTTGTTGAAGAGTTTTGCCCCTCTTCTAGACTCTGCTGCACAGCTGCACTCGATACACTTCTAACATATGGTCATCACCAAACCGCATCTCGATTTCTTTCACGATAGCGTTGTAGTTGAGTTGATTGTCAACGGAAATGGTTTGCAAATGCTCCGTTGCTGCACTTACATTAGCAAAGCAAAGCTAATTTAATTGCGACGGCTTTTTCCTCGTCCTCCCAGCAGTTGATCATGGCTTTAAAAAAATGATTTTCTTATAAAATGTCCATTGCGTCTGACCGTCGTTGCTTAGTTGGATGCTTCATTTCCTTCATTCGTGGACAATCTTCAGAAATTCGCCGAACTCATTCCGACACAACGAGATAGATTCTCATCTCATAAAGGCTGAATCAGGAGCAACATAAAACAAAAACAATGCCGTTATCCATGTTTTGCTCTCTTATAACAGCCTCAGAACAATATGAGAGGAAAATCTTAACTTTAGCATGCCTTATGCCAAACCTAAGTTTATAATCTGCCTTTTCTAGAGCTACCAGACACCCTTTATTTATTAATAGCAGGAAATACATTGTGTTCTTGTGGGGTTCCTCCTTCTTGGTGACAGACTACTCATCCAGTTGAACCGACGGGTTGTGGTGTTTACGACATTGGAGGAGCCTTCCTCTTTCTATCTTCATATTGGGCAATCAAATGCGGGCCCTGCGCTAAGGAAGCCCTTGGAGACTTGGTCATTGCATATGATTATCCCATATCCCCTCACTACCTTGGTGGAGTCAACGTTTGGGAGAGGTCCCCTCGGTCAGTGATCGTCTTTGCATGCCGCTTTATGGTGCCGGACGCTGGGGGTCACCTCTTCAGACCTGTCCCGCTTCACCGCCTGTCACGGTTTGTTTTTCAGATGTATCGGAGGGGACCATTTGCGACCAGTTCCGATTAGCCATTCACTGGCCATATAGCCGTCAGCACGGGTGCCTCGACACTTTGGCTTAAAAGTGGGATTTTGAATAGGGTTTACTCCCGGCACCTCATTAAAGAGTTTGGAAAGCGCGTAGTTTTAAGTGACCAGGTCCAAAGATCCAAAATGTGGGACAAAACACTTTTTTTTTTTTAAATATGGGACAATTTTAAATTTATTAATACAGGTTAGAGAATAAAGAAAAACGCTTTACACACAAAAAAGGAAAACAATTTTAATGACTACTAAAAAAATAAAACAAACCTATTCAATAAATTCTCACAAAAAGTGAAAATATAAAACATAGTTTGGGAAAACAACAGTTTAGTTAAAAAAATACACACTTTAATACGCCCTCGTTTTTTTAGATCCGCTTGATCTGCAAGAATGGGGTGCCACGCGCATAAATTCAGCAACTGAGTGTAAAAATTCCACTCCGTTAGTTATCCAAAAATTGAAAACGGTTTTTAGTAGAGGGATCAAAAACTATGGGGGAGGGGGTCTATCTCGCCCCGTTAAGGAGGTAAGGGCAATTTTAGAAAAAAATGACTTAAAATGAAAAAAAAATATAAAAAACAACGGTAATACTTACAATTAAGTAGTACAACTTTTTTTAAAGCCAATACTTTGTTCTCTTTGCTATTTTTTTAATCAAAAACTATTCATAGTTCTTGGAAAAACGGATTTTAAACTCAAAATTTAGGAAAAAAAAGTATTAAAAAAAATAAGTTGTAAGTGTAATTTTTTAAAACTGTTACATGATATTCAATTTTTTTTCCATAAGTTCGTTAAGTTCGTTTTTTTAATCAAAAACTGGCAACTAGATAATTTTATGTCTTCTACTTTTTGCGAAAAATGAAAATTACTAAAATTAACTATACTAGGTAATATAATTATTAGTGAAATGCAACCCCCCTGCTTGGTAAGAGCCGAACAAACGTTTGATTTCTTTACAGTTGTACATGCACATGTGGCAAAGCGTGTAGTTATTAATATTCATTGTGTTCGACCGTAGTGCGAATCGAGTGTTCTTTTTTTGTGAAAAGCAATGACAGCTAAGCATCCTCTAATACATCGCAAACTAAATAATTTTTCAATATTTATTTTATCGTTCGGGGATTTGATGTCAACCAACGAAAAAAACACCTTTTTTAGAAGAAATTGGTCTAATTCCCACTAAAACGTCAACTCCTTCATTCTGCTGTGACTAACCGATGAAAATGGAAACCAATCAAAAAATTAAGATCGGTTGGATTTGGTGCTGCCCAATAAAAGGCCGTAAAAAAGTGATAAACATTGTAGAAATACAATCAACCCATCTATGGACACAATTTTCCATGGGCCTCAATGTCGGCTAGAGGTAAGCGAGGTTCTTGCGATAATTCTATCTTTTGTAATAACGGTTTTTCAGGTAAATTAATTAAATCTTACGTACAACTTTTATTAAAAATATAATTGTAACAATATTATTATTTCAAAATTAGCAATAAATAGCATGGCGACATCAAGACAATAATAATAAACTTAGTAAATCTTCTATAATATATAACTTTAACTATCGTCTTGAAATAGCCGACTATTGTCGGGAATAGTCTCACGTTGAAATTACCATCGGCGAAGACAAAACTGTTCAAATCGACGAAGCTTTTCTTACAAAAAATGTAAGGAAGATCTTTGGCCGTATATCCATAATACGTTCACCACAACACCAGTCGCCTTTGTATCGACAGCGCACAGCTGTCGATAAAATGTTGCCTAGTTCTACGACTCATGAAGTTACGAACCACAGCAATGGCGAATATGTGAACGAGACCGATGCAACCAACGTTATAAATGGTCTGGAGAACCAAAACAAGCTCCTGAAAAAAACAATTCCATGCCGCTAAACAACGAACCACCTACACCAATATATGGATTTTTTTTTTATAGAAAATACTGCCTTGAAAAAAATATAAGGACGACTTTGGCTCCCAAAACATAGAATTTCTATTAGATTTAAAAAAAAGTGAACCCAGGTCTTTTCGATGGTGAAGAAAGTTTGTGGGCTTGCAACTAAAGGACCTCGACCCTCCCACCGTTCACAGTGAGCACTTACAGGGTGTTTTATCACCAAAAAAAACCTCGGACCCTCACCATTAACGATGAACTCAATGAACTCGACAGTAAGTCGACAGGATAATCATGTTCTAAAATTCATAATTTTTTTTGACGACAACTCGCCAATGATTGAATTTATAAAAAAAAACCGCAAGAAGTAAAAGAAAATTTCCAATTAGGGTTTTCAATGATAGCTATAACTGGGCCCTAGCACCAGTAAGGACGATGACTTCATTGAAGAGACTTACATACCTTCTTAATACATTGAAAATTGACTTGACTATTTGTAACTAACTTCTTACTTACAGTCAGTTTGTGAGACTGACTGGGACGTGGAATCCACCTAGTGGTGCATTCTGGGTAACGCTAAATGATTTGCTGTAATTTACTTACGAAGATGAACATTTTTCCTCAAAATGAGATACAAAAAAATTTCGTAATTAGCACATCAACTTCACAAAATTGGTCTACATTTTTTTTTGGCATTTTTCTATCAAAATTTTCGAGTTTGCCTGCGAATTTTTCAAAAACTATTGACATAAATAATTAAATTTGAACATGAATTTGCCGTTTGTTTTTTTAAATATTTTTTTTCATTTAAAGTATTTTTTTTTTAAATTGCCCCTACCTCCTTAACAGGGCGAGATAGACCCCCTTCCCATGGTAAAAAAGCTTGTTTTTCTACTTATCGTACTCTCCCCAAACTGCTTTTTCCAAGTCTATTCTTTCCGGAGTAAGGGATTTATTTAGTGTGTTATTGATAACTCAATTCTATGTGAAATTGAGGTGTTATTTCATAATAAAATAAGTACTCAAATTCGACTATGAATGAAGTTCTTAAATTTGGTGGACTTCACTCTTATAAAGGGTTTTTCAATAAGAGCGCTAAAAAACTTTTTTTTTGATAAAACAAAAACGGTTTTGGATATCAATGAATTTCTTTATTCCTGTGAAAGTACGTTCGATGCCATTATGTATGGAACTCGATTTCTTTTGCATGGCCACCACGGGCACGCTTGCAGAAGTCCAGACGCTGAACCCAATTTTCGACGGTTTTCAAGCATAAATCGGCCGATCCTGCTGCAATTTCACGTTCGATATGCGTACGAAGTTCATCAATCGTCGCTGGCTTGTTGGCATAGACCAAAGACTTGACGTAGCCCCACAGGAAATAGTCTAACGGCGTCAAATCACACGACCGAGGCGGCCAAGCGACTGGACCATTTCGTGAGATAACACGTTCTCCAAACATGGTTTCCAATAAATTGATTAAGGCATTCGCTGTGTGGCTTGTGGCGCCTTCCTGTTGGAACCACATGTCCTCCGAGTCCATATCATCCAATTGGGGCCAAAAATATTCGGTTATCATTGAACGGTAGCGATTCCCATTCACAGTAACGTGCCGGTCTTGATCATCACGGAAGAAGTACGGCCCAATGACGCCGCCGGCCCATAAACCACACCAAACCGTAATTTTTCGGGATACAATGATGACTTATGGAGTACGTGTGGATTGCTGCCTGACCAATACCGCATATTTTGTTTATTGACGAAGCCATTCAGCCAGAAATGAGCCTCATCGCTGAAGATGATTTTTCGATGAAAATCCGAATCATTTTCAAGTTGTTGCTCAGCCCAATTCACGAACATACGACGCTTCTGGTGGTCAAGCGGCTTCAGTTCTTGTGTCAATTTATTCTTGTAAGGATGTAGGCCAAGATCTTTTCGAAAAATTGGCTACAACGACGTCACAGAGATGCCCAACGCTTGAGAACGACGTGTGAAAAGACATTTGGGCTTTCTTCGACTGAAGCCTCAGCGGCAGCAATATTATCGACACTAGACGCTCAATTGTTGATCTGCTAGGACGATTATGACGACCATGAATTGGACGTAGCGCTCTTAACGTTGAGGCCATTGACTCCGAATTTCGGTTGTAAATTCCATCATGAAATGGCAAACCTTACTGAAGAGAAATGTCAAAAGAGCGAAAAGAAATATGGTGTCGTTTGTTGTCCCTGTCGCTCAACTTTTGTAGCGTCCCTGTTGAAAACCCCGATATTTGTGTGTGAAATAAAATTTATTCATTCTTATTAGTGACTTTAAATGTTGTTACTTAACTGAAAAGTAGACGGGACTTTAGCTAACTTTCGTTCTAGAGACAATTGGGTGGCTGCACACATTCAGGGGATGGCTTTGTAGCCGACCCTCTGTTGATACGCCATATGTCTCATATTCGGAAGAGCACATAATTTTGAAGTTTTTAATTTTTGTATAACTAATAAAATAATAAAAACTGAAACCCATAACCTTACACCTTTTTTTACTTTTGAATTCTTTTTTTTTTTCATTTTCTTAATATATTAACTTAATACTAGACAAAAATGCCTTAATTTAACTTATCAATAACTTGCTTACTTAATCTAACTTATCGGCCCTTAGCAGGCTTTGTAAGCTTAAATCTAATTTTTTTTGCTTATCATGTATTTTACATTTATAATATTTTTTTTATTTTCAAAGAATAGTACTTAATCTTTGAGTCATGCCATTTTTTATATATGTTTTATATTAAACCCTAAAATAAATTAAAGCTAACTCAAACTTAAACTACTTAAGACTATTTAACTAGTTAAACCTAACTTAATTATAATCTGGGTGGCGAGCACTCGTTGCATATGCCCCGAGGGGTCGCCTTCTAATGGAGTCTTTCGTTCCATATTGTACGACAATATATATGGTGTCAAGCCAGGCACCTTGTACGTAATTTTCTAGTCTTAACTAAGGATTGGACTAAGAGCCCGCAAAGTCTTAAAGAAGTGCAGAATCACTTTTCTCATATAGTCAGCAGAATTCGGCATCTATCCTGTCGCGATCCGATACCGCCGTGCTAAAGCCGAGGAGTTCCGGGATACCGTTCCTCTCCTGTAATAACCCTAACGAATCGATATAAATGAATGCCTCTGGTGGAATAAAGTCCGACCTGAGCGTAGTCTCTATGTATATGCCATTTTCGCAAGTCATCGCTTTTGCAGCGTGCTTTCGTATCAACTTAATTAGGAAATTGTCCATTCTTTTCAATTGGGCCACATTGTATAGAACTTCTACTCGGAGTCTAGCGTTCGGTACAATCCTAAGCAGGATCGGAGACAACTTCTCTCAAACAGCCGTATCCTTTCAATGTAGGCTGGCACTACATTGAACCACACGGGACAACCGTAATCGATGATCCGCTTATGAGGCCCATGCAGCAAATGACTATCACTCTTGAATCAAGTTGACTGCTTTGAAACAATCTTCTTGTCAGAGCATAAGCCCCCCTAGCTCTTCCCAGACAAGCATCTACATTTTTGTTCAAATACAGAAACTTGTCCAGCCAGACGCCAAGGTATTTGTCTTCACTTCTTACCGCCAACGGCTGTCCATGCTGTCCAATGATACACACAATTTTTTCCAGTTTTTCCTTGTATCGCTAGAAGCCCTATTCAATGGGGTTCTAAGCAGAACGGTTTCTGTTTTTTGGAAATTGATCTTCAATTTCCAACCATCGTAATATCCGTTAATGTGATCGAAGTCACGTTGCAAAAGTATGTTGATGACCCCGATTTCCGGACCTTATCTGTACGCCACTAGATCATCTGCGTACGCTTAAACACTATAGCGTACGCAGATGAAAGAACCTACAAGATCACTTGTATAAATGTTAAACAATGTCGGGGAGTTCACCGCCCCTTGTTGTAATCCGTTTTTAATTTCAATGACTTTAATCGAAGTTACGTTGCTACATTTGACAACGAACTTCTTTCCCATAAGCATTTCATAAATCATATATAGCATAGGTTTCCGCATGCCAAATCTGGTCAGCTTGTAGAAACGCCCCTCTAACCATGCGGTATCGTAAAGTCAACCAGACAGGCCCCTGTATTTATTTCATTGGATGTCGGACACTAGTTTCGACGCGGCATGAATGGTACCATGCTTCGCTCGAACGCCAAACTAATTTTCCGGAATAATTTTACTTTCCTCAACCCACTCAAACAGAGCTCTATTGACTATCTTTTCGAATACCTTGCTAACATTCGGCAGAAGGCTAATTGACGGAAGATTTGTAGGGTTTGATTTGTTCTTGTCCTTTTTAGGGTTAGGATGCACCACCGCCGTTTTCCAGTGCACCGGATAATGTGCATTATTCAGTGCATTGTTAAACAAGGTGGTGACAGTATCCACTACTTCCATTGGCAGGTGTTTCAATACGACGTTTATGACATCGTGCTCTCCCACCGACTTTTTATTTTTCAGTGATACAAAGATGTCCAGGAGTTCATCTTTTGTAAGAACAGCATCAGGCTATTGACGACTATGCCATTTGAATGGTTTTCATCATTGAATACGGTAAAACCGTGATTCTCAGATCGACCCATCTTATACCTCTGCGCGACCCTTGCACGAATGTATTTATTCGACAAATAAAGTAGTTTGCTCCGTCCATCAGAACTTGCTGCGGTAGTAAAACTGGCTGGTGCCAGTTACACCAAGTCTCTACTTTGATTCTGACTACCCCACTGTTTATAATAGATTGGAATTCTCTTTACTAACTCACAAAGAGAACTGGTAACCTCTTGCTAAGAGCACTCATCAAACATGCTACAATCGAACGTTTTTCCACTTGTTGAAACCAGAATAGCACACACAAGCAATTCCAAAGGAGGCATATCTTCCACCACCACTCTTACCCGGCTAATACTCAATCAATTCATCCCGAGTCCCGACTACGACTAGTCAACATCGTCAGCCGTTGCGTTGTACTCGTACGTTAATTCGTACCGTCCGTATACTCTACACGAAACACTTTCCGTTGTCGTCTTCAGTTGTATTTTGTGTCTCGTTTGCGCTAGATAAGTTCGACGCATTCCTGTAAGATTCTTTCTTTTGATAACAGTTCCAACAATTTCCCTCCGTATCGCTTTTTCAACTCGAAAAAAAATTAAAAATCTCGAGAAGTGAATAAAATCCATTGCTCCGCGTGAAAGTTTATCACTGCTGCCGTGCAGTGATTTTGAGTTTCGCACGTCGAGGAACTGCAAGAAACATTGTGTTGTCGGATCGCGAGTGCTAGTCGTGATGCCAGCGTTCGTCTGCCACCTGAAGGAGTCAATTGTGTTCAGATAATTCGACCAAGTAACTGTGGATTTCAAAAAGTGATTAATTTCTTACACACATCCCTTTTGAGTTTCTGGTGGTTTTGTGACCTGTGAGTTTTTATTTTCTGAATTTACATCAAAAAAAAAAAAATTATCTGTATACATGCATGTATGGTGAACAAGTGGGTGTGTTTGTGAGATCGCGTTTGTGTGTATGTGTTCTTTTTTTCTCGACGATCGTATGAAATGGGAAAAAAAATTTTGCTTGATCACGTCGTCGGTGCTGCGCTGCTGCTGAACTGATAAACAATTCGGTAGTGTATGTGGGAAGAAAGAGAATCAACAAGTCGCGCATATGGTAAAATCTGTGAACCGCCGATATGTGATATGAATGGAATCTACCGTGCGGAAGTATGTGTGCAAAATCTGAGCTGCTGGAGAGAGAGAGAGAGAGAGAGAGTAAGTGCGAGTGCGATTCCATGAAGTGGAAATGGAAATAAAAATAATAATAATAGTGTAGGTGTTTGCGTGTATGAGTGTATGTTTAAACTAAAAATGTTTTCTAGGGTGTTGGGGGCCCCGCTACGGCTGCTGAATTGTTAGGCCTCCCGCACCGAAGAAAGTCGTTTATCTGGATGAAGAAAGAGGAAAATAGATTTCTAAGTGGAACTTGGTTTTGCTTTCGATTCTGCATTTGACTGGAAAACTAGGATTATTTCAATATTTTTTCTTGTTTATTTGTGCATCCAACGTGCAGTTGTCAACCGTCATCGAACAATTGATTTCATCTCAAAGAGAAGTAAACATTTGAATAGCCACACAAAGCTCGGAATTATTTTCCTCCCTACTTACTGTCTGTCAACTGTCATCAGCGTTAATAAGTAATAATCAATTAAGGTTTTCACCCATTTAATCTCAATCCACAAAATTCCTTAGGTGAGATTTCAAAATGTGAATCCAACTCCCACTAGCATATACAGTCTAAAAAAAATTCCTTTCGCAGGTCATATCTATGCATCTCAATATCAAATGCTCTTTGATGAATTCCTATCACATGTATACGTTCATATAAAAGCGAAGCACAAATTTATTGTAGAAGACACATACATTTATGGAACAACTTCAATTTTCTAAGAGGATAAGCGCATTGTACATGCATTATGTCAATGCAAATGTTCATTTTCGGAAATTTTTGTCCTTGTAATTGTATGATCTTGCTTTTCATTCGTTTAATTAAAAACATTGACAAATAAACATTTTAAACTTGGCTTCAAATCGTATTATGCGAAACGTTTGTAGGGACAGTACTTTTTAAGAACTTTCTGCATTACCCGCAATGTGCACGCACTTATTTTGTTTAGTCCGAAATGAACCCGGGTCTCAACCAGCATGCCCATCCAATTACCAAGGTCCCTCTGCCCTCAGTTGCCTACTGTAAGTTTTTTGAGCTTGGTTTCTAATTGTGCGTGTCACTTAATGCGAGATCATTCATCTACTTCGTCCAGTAATGGCTGGGAATCAAAGGATTTGCGAGCCGTAATATAGGTGTCCATATTGACTGGTACAGATCGCGTAGTTCTTGGTTGAAATCTCTATAGCCCGTGCGCAAACGGGACCGAAGCATTTTGTTCTTAAATGCATCAGCGCCGCGCTGCCGTAGAACAAGACTGGGATGATCAGGGTCTTCTATAGGATCTCCTCAGTAGTTCGAGTGAATTTGCTTCTTAGCGCAAAGAAACAGCGGTTGGCAAGACTAATTCTTTGTTTAATTTCTGACATTGATATTGCAGCCGGGGTAGACAAGAGTCCCACACCACTTTATTGTTTTTTCAGTAAATGATGACATTCTGTCCAATTCGCCGATGTTGTTTTTTGTTGGCAGCAATGTAAATTGATTGCTGAATCGGAAAAATGCTTAGGAAAATTAATTCCCGATAACCCCTATTATCAAAGTTAATAGTGGAGCCGAGGTAAATAAGAATAACGTATCTACCACCTCAATGTTTGATCAGTCAATGGTGGCATTCTGTCCAATTCGACGAAGTTGTGTATTGTTGGCAGCACCCCGTGGTACAATCGACCATCCTCGATTCTTCCGTCAAATTTGGCATCAGACAATATTGAACATGGCGTTTGAAACAAAAAAAAAATCACTTGAAAGAAAATAGTTATCGTCTGCATGAATTTTATTCGAAAAAAATTGATGTAATCAAAATATCCCCATCAACAAAAAACTAAGTTTAATTGTTGACAAACACCACCACCACCATGTGAACTATTGATTGCTATTATCTCGTTAAGGTGATTACAAATCTAGATGAATCGAATGTACATTTGGGTATTAAATAATATTATTCAAAATATTACCCCCATTGCATTTAAGCTATGAAACCCCCTTTTCAGTTGAAATATAGAACAATCAACACAGCCTACTATTCCCGGTACATAGCTTATAACTTCCTATAGTAGTATTCCTTGCTTTCTTGGAATTCGGAGGGATCAAATTTTATCCATGTAGAGCAAAATTCATTTTCTACATATGCCGAAAGAAATTGTTGTATTTTCCATACTCGACAATACATTAGTACACGCATTACTTTCGTAACCCCTATTGGCTAGGAGTTGCACAAAGCTTCTTATGTTTATTGAAAAACTTAATGAGTTTAGTGTCATCAAGGAACATTCTTTGCTGACTCTAACAGTCTAACGCACTTACTCATTCACACATAATTCTAGTGGGTTGCTTTTATCTCTACAAATTTAAAATTAAAAAATACCCATTTGGCACTTCACATTATAGTTCACATTGACACCTTTAAGTAGAAATCGCAATAAAATCGTTTCAAGTTACGTGCCGCCAAGAAACATTTGTTTCGAGTTGATGGTCGATCAGCAATCCTCGATTGTATCAAATTACCCCTGGCCTACAAATTACCCCTGGCCTCACCGATAATGACCGAACAGGTAGCTGGTTAACGGTTTCAGGCGGTCACATATTACGGCAGATAGGATCTTGTAGGCGATGTGGACGAGATTTATGACTAGTTGGCGCAGTTCAGACAATTTTCTTTTTTGTAGATCGGGTTAAATTTTTCTTGAGTTGGTAAATGTTACTTTCAAATCATCTCCGCCGTCTCTATAAAGGACGGGAAGGACGTCATTTCCGGCAGCTTAAGCTCGACTTTAGATATTGCTATTGCTCACTCCTTGCGAGGAACTATCGTTCGTTGATCTGAAGATATTGAGGTGTGCTGGCTACATTTGCGTTAAAATCTCCCTGCACGATTTTAACAACGTACTTCGCCGGAGCGTGAGCGAATAAACGTCTTATGTTGACGAATTTATCTTTGATGGGGATTGTTGCAATGCGTTCGCTTATAACAAATCCATATAGTCACTGTTTCTGATTACTATAACACGGCCTGTAGTAGATCATACAGTTTTGTATCCTCTTTTTATCCGGTCCATCCCATCGAATTACCTGGATGTCAGTAATGTCTGCTTTGTAGCAGCTTAGGGCTTCCGCTAGCTGTTCGCTTGCACCTGTTTTATTAAATGTTCTCTTATTTCAGGTGCAGAAACAATCATCGTTGTCCTGTTTCTTACATAAGTGGCGCTACAGTCCGGAATGAACCTGGGCCTCAACCAACACACCTCTCCAATTAACCCAGTTGGTTGGTCGGTTTCTACTTGTGCGCGTTACTTCAGGCGAGGTCTTCCTCTACTGCGTCCGACTTCTAGCTGGGAATTGAAGACTCTGCGAGCCGGAGTATTGTTGTCCATTTGTTCTACATGTCCTAGCCATCTTAAACGTCGTATGCGGAGTTTTTTTGAGTAGATGTATGTCGCCTTACAGCTCATATTGTTGATGGTTGAAACTTCGTCTCCATAGCACGTCAACGCAAATTGGGCCCAAGATTTTTCGAAGAGTTTTCCTGTAAAATCGACCAAGGATTTCTTCATCCACTTTTGATATGGTCAATGTTTCAGCTCCCAAGTGCAGGACTGGAATTATCATGGTCTTATATAGGAAATCCTTAGTAGTTCGGCGTTTGACAAGGGTAATTCTTCGTTTAATTTCTGATTAGGTGTTGTTGCCAGATTTACTTGCGAAGCCCAGATAGACAAAGTTCCTTACTACCTCAACGTTATATCTGTTAATGGTGACGCTCTGTCCAATTCGTCGATGTTGTACGCCCTTTCGTGTTGACAGTATATATTTAGTCTTACCTTCATTTACTGCTAAGCCCATTTTTGCCGCTTCCTTCTCTATACTAGCAAACGAGGCTATGACATCACGTTGGGTCCTACCAATGATGTATATATCGTCTAGTAGTTGTACAGATTTTTGTAAGATTGCGATTCTGGTGCTGGCTCTGGAGTTTTGCACTATCCTCTCAAGAATGAAATTGAAGAAGTCAGATGACACCGCATCGCCTTGCCTAAATCCTTTTTTGGTATCGAATGTGTTGGTTCCCTGATGGAGCAGCGAGAATTCTCCATCGCTTTCCTACACAAAGGGATTAGTTTGGGCGGTAGATATACCAAACTAGGCATGGCTCTGTATAGTTCGTCTCTATAAATGTTGTCGTCTGCACCTTTGAAACCGATGAATAGGTGGTTGGTATCGATTTGGACTTCTTGGGTATTTTCCAGGATTTGACGAAGTGTGAAAATTTGATCGATTGTGAACTTTCCCGAACTAAAACCACACTGATAAGGGCCGATCAGGTTGTTGGTAAACGGTTTCAGGAGTTCACATATTACGCAGATAGGATCTTGTAAACGGCGTTGAGGAGACTTATGAATCTGTAGTTGGCGCAGTTTACTGGTTCTCTTTTTTTGTGGATCGGGCAAATGATGCTGAGGTTCCATTCTTCAGGCATACTTTCTTCCGGCCAGATTTGGCTTATGAGTTGGTGGGTATTTCTTACCAAGTCATCTCCGCCAGCTTTATAAAGCTCCGCCGCAAGGCTTGAGTTTAGATATTACTATTCTCGCTTCACGCAGGTCGGTCGGTTGGCAGTTTTCGCTGTCGTTACCAATATTGAATGGTTCGTTCTGCCTGACAGCAAATAACATTTGTTATCGCCGTTTAACAGTATGCAGAAGTGGTTCTTCCATATCCTCAGCATCGACTGTGTCTCAACCACGATATTTCCTTTTCACAGTATTTCTGGATTCATGTGGCCTTGTGGATATCCGCATTCTTAACTTGGCTGCAACAAAGTAGTGGTCCGAGTCGTTGCTAGCTCCTTGGAATGTTCGGACATCCAAAATGCTGGATGAATTTTGGTTAAGCAGGGTCGTCAAAAATAAAATCAGTCCATTCCGAGGCTAATAAACACTCGCACTTTTTAGTTTTCGTTTCGAGCATTCACTTATTAACATTCAAAATAATGCATGTTTTTCATTTTTAACTATTTGAGCATGATCTAACTGGTGTCACCAGCTATGCCACCAAACCAAAACATTGAAAGGAACGAAGCACAATTGCGTATATATATAAAGTAGTGTCAGGGATACATATTCCACTCCTCAAATTTAATTCATTAAGGCCAGACAATTTAAATTTTAAATGAACAAACAAAATGTTCAGTTCATTAAATACTTTGTAACTTAAATGATTTTAATTAGGATTTCATAGAACTTCTACACCAAACGGAAATACAACTTTTTTACTTACGATGCAAATGCAAAGAAGATAAAATATCTACAAAATAATTTGATTTCATGTCAATTCTGGACGGAAACGTAATTTCTTATAACCGACGCACGTTTAAAATTGTGCAAAAAAGTAATGCACTTGCGACCTTGCAGAATGCAGGTACATAGTTTGACTAATGATGACTGATATTGGATTTCCTTTTACGGGGATTCGTCTGCACTTGTGGTGACCTTGTCAAAGGCATGCAATTTAAAATTGTTGAAGTGAATTTAAAAGGTTACGTGAAAAGAAGCAATATTCAGACATTCTATTTAAATCAAAAGTTGTTCATTTCGAAACATATTTAAAAATTGTATTTTTTTTAAATACAATGAAGAAATATTTTGTTATTTGAAGCAGATAGACCAGCAAGTGGGATTCTCAGATCGTCAGGCTTGGAGTTCCGTGATAAAAGTGATTCAGAGAGACTCTTTTTTCAATATCGCGATTAGAGTGAACATGATTGTTTATAGGTACATGGTACTCGGTAAATGGTACTCGATTTAATCGCCTATCGCCAACGTTATCTGGATGTATGCCAACAGCTGTAAGAGTGTGTTTGTTTTCTGTCGTCGTCTTCGGGCAGATGGAATGTCGATGTCATCCTTTCTTTTGAATATTTTATTTGCTTGCGGGAACATATTTGGGGTACAGTCATTTATAGATCTGATTTTCCTTCCCCAGTGCAAATTTTCTGTTATTTTCTGAAAATAATTCGGACGCCATTTGCAAACATCAGTTTTGACTCACATTGTAAAGGGTGTTTTTTTTTTTTTTTTAAAGAGGTATAGAACTTCGAATCGTTTTAATGTCCATCAATTTGCCTTTATTGGAAGGATAATTTATGCCATTAATGTTTAAATGTGATTTTTGGCATGTTTTCGCCGCGGCTGGTTCGAATAGAGCCAAGTCTAGAGGTCCAATTTTCAACCACTTTTTCAAAAATTTCGGGCCATATGTCAGCAATAGCGCCACGAATGTTGGCTTCCTGACGTTTCTGGTTTGTTGACGTAGACGAGCGACTTCACATATCCCCAAAGCAAATAATTCGATGGTGTCAAATCACACGATCTTGGTGACCAATTGACAGGCCCATTCCGCGAAATTATGCGCTCATCGAATGTTTCCTATAAATCGATAGTGACGTGCGCTGTATGGCATGTAGCACCGTCTTGCTGGAACCACATCTCATCCACATTCATGCCATCCAATGTGGGAACAAATGACCCAATGACTCCACCAGCCCATAGAGCACACCAAACAGTCAGTTTTTTTTTGGATGTAATGGCGTCTCAAGGGTCTCATGCGATTTCTCTTCACTCCAAATGCGACAATTTTGCTTGTTGACGTAGCCATTCAACCAAAAATTAGCCTCATCACTGAACAAAATTTTGCGATGAACATCAGCATCAAAATCAATCTCATTTTCGGCCCATACACCTAAATCACAACGCATTGCATGGTCTCGCGACTTTAATTCTTGCACAAGCTTATAAGGTCGTAAGCCAAGATCTTTGCGCAAAATATCCCATAAAGTTGATGCACAAAGCTCCAATTGCTGTGCACGGTGGCGAATCGATTGATTCGGGTCTTCTTCAATACTTTGCTCTTCAGCGGCAATTGTTTTTCGATGCGCACTATTTGACGTCTCTGCGTATTCATTAAGTGCGAAAACGATCCATGGATAACCGAAAAAATTGCTGTGATGAACGATTATATCGACCATAAAATGGACGGAGGTTGCGGTAAACTTCGCGAAGCGAACCATTATTTTCGAAATAAATTTGCAGGATTTGAAAGCGTTGTTCATGTTTCAACCTGTTCAGATGAAACAGAACATAAATGACATTAGAGTTTTCCGATTTGACTACAAAATGTCAATTTAATCTCTATTCGAAAAACCAAACTCTAAAAAAACACCCGTTATAATGTCAATGTTGATGAATATGTAGCAATTTTTGTTGCTGCTTCTTGCTTTAACAAGATAAAATACACATTTGTCCGTACCAAATGATTTCATTTTTAATTGTTTTGACAGCAAACGATCGGTTGCCATGTCCAACATCTTACAGCCATATTTAAGGATTGTAACTTAGTCAACAAAAGTCGCAAAAATGTTATAAAAGCGTAAAAAATAAGATTGTTAAATGTGGTCGCCATGATATTTCGGTCCTGCAGAGCTAATGATTTAAGTAAATGAAAGTATAGAATTGTTAAGAGACGTTTTAGTAAATTCTATTGAATAATGTTGTTTATTGTTTAAAAAAAAATCTCACCCTTCTATTTAACTAAGCGAAATATTTGTTATATAAAAAAATTGTAATTATACAAACTATGTATATCTAAAATATGTATACAAATATAAGACACTAGTTTCCTTTGCTTAAACTTCGCTTCAACTGAATAAGTACACTTTTTTCAATTGAAAGCTATTATATGCTTTCCAAAATAGTTAAAACCAGTTAACACATTGCATAGAATTATTGAATTTTTTTGATATCACATTTTTCCAAAAATATTTCGCAGTGGCGTAATGAAAATGTTAAAAGTAGAAAAAGTGACGTGAAACAGTTCAACTTTAGTGTAAGTGTGGACGCCGCGCCCAAACCGCTGTAAAAGAAAATGTTGTGTACGACCCAGTCGTTTTATAGCAGTCGTTTTATAGCATAGTAAACAAACATTTAGCATTATAAAATGATAAATTCACGCACGAAGTCTGAAAAAAAAATATTGAAAAATTGAAATAGTATACCTATTCAGTTGAAGCGAAGAGTATATTCCCCTTATAACCATCAAACCATACAAACGAAGGTTGTAAGAGTTTCCACTAGTTTACTTACTAATTTTGCAGTCTTATTATTGCAACATGTGCATGAACAAACTTGTAAACTGGGGAAAAGGCAAAGTTTGCATAATTTTAAATTGGAAAAATCTTATCAAACACACTCAATATGACAATAAAACATATCATGACAAACAGTATACGTTTGAACATTACTAGCACGACATAAAAAGATAAGAAAACTAAATAGGATGAACCGTTGGACGCTGCACCGCAGAGGAATTATAAAAATCAACTAGCCAATGAAAAACATATGATAAGGTTAAAATCCACTATGTGAATCGTTGAATACCCAATCCCATTCCATCCTTAAATTAAACAACTCCAAAAAGTAATCTTGTCTAACACTGAATGGGGATGAAATGTAGAAAATTCTATTGTTCTTGTTCAGAAAGTTTATCTTAATCTCTTATGGCTCGACAAAAAAGAAGCTCGTTTTTCTATAGGATATGTTTTACAAATGATATTGTCTTGAGAACTCCCCACGGTCGGCCAATATGTATGATATAGCGGAAAAGTTCCATAAAAATGGAACCACTTAACCAATTTTGATGAAATTCGCAGGAAAATAAGTGAAATAAAGCACCAACGTTAATTTTCACCCACTGTAGCCACGCGCACTAAAAAATAGGTACATTTTTTTGTAAAAGGGACTTCTTTTGTATGTAGGCAGCCTTTTTTGGTCCGATAAAACAAACTCAACTGATTTGAAATGAAAACAAAATATTTCCACCCACTGACACGCTCACACAAAACTTAATCTAGACTTAAAAGTTGGTAAATAAAATTTTTAGGAAAAAAAAATATATTTTCGCGAAGAACAATCTAGTAAAATGGGTAAAGGACCGAGTTAAATATATTGTGTATGTGAAAATTGGGTTAAGGTAAAAATTTATCTTCCTCATTACCATCCACATTTTGTTAAGAGTTCAAAATGAAATATTGAAATGAACGCTTTTTTATAAAAACAATATTATTTCATTCAAAGCTGACAAGAGTAAACAATCATTAATACATCCAACCAGCAATAATTTTTATGTTAAGTGCTCTCTACTGAAACTTGCATCAAATAATGCGCAAACTTCAAACAAAGCCGAACCAAAAAACAACGCACCACGATGTCACATTTTGAGACAGAGGTGAGACTGACTATTTGCTTTTGTCAGAATCGGATGGACTGGACATTCGTGATATATAAGATGGTGCCTTATGCCTCAGAGATAGTCATACAATAGATCTATTGATTGGTATATGGTCCAGTTGCATGGCCATGTCACCAACAAAAAAAGGAGTGTGCAAAATGGCTCAAAAGAATCGACTTGTAAAATCGTGTTCAAACGTACTTAACACGTGGGATAAATTTAAGCCCATTATTTAATTATTATGTACTTAATTTAAATACGTCTTGAAATACCCTGTATATCGTAAATTGACCCCTCGGGATTTAAAACGCTTAACTGCCTCCAGTTGCGCACTGCAAGTTGGCTGAGGTCGTTTTCTGCGCGCTACGCTTTGTGCGCGCCACTTAAGGCGAGGTCTTTCTCTACTGCGTCCGACGTCTGGTAGTGACTCGAAGACTTTGCGAGCCGGAGTATTGGTATCCATTCGTTCTACATGTCCTAGCCATCTTAAACGTACAATGGAGTGTTTTGACCAGGGGCAAGTCGCTGTACAGCTCGTATAGATCTTGGTTGAATCTTCATCTCATCTTCGTTGAATCTTCCTCTCAAATCGACCAAGGATTTCTTCATCCGCTTTTGAGACGGTCCATGCTTCAGCGCCGTAGAGCAGGACTGGGATGATCAGGGTCTTATATGGGATCACCTTAGTAGTTCGAATAAGGGCTTTACTACTGAATTGCCTTCTGAGCTCGAAGAAACAGCGGTTAGTACGAGTAATTCTTCGTTTAATTTCTGAAGACCTCGTCTTGCCCTCAGTTACTGCTTAACCTATATATATTTTTTTTTGTAAAACGCCCCCAAAAAGTGAGCGCGGGTTAAATAATCTTTAGACGAAATGTTAAAATTAATAAAGGGTTTTTCAATACGAGTGCTACAAAAGTTTTTTTTTTAATAAAACAACTGTGAAAGTACGTTCGATGCCATTATGTATGGAACTCGATTTCTTTTGCATGGCCACCACGGGCACGCTTGCAGAAGTCCAGACGCTGAACCCAATTTTCGACGGTTTTCAAGCATAAATCGGCCGATACTGCTGCAATTTCACGTTCGATATTCGTACGCAGTTCATCAATCGTCGCTGGCTAGTTAGCATAACCATACACTTGACGTAGCCCCATATGGAAATGGTCTAACCGTGTCAAATCGCACGACCGAGGCGGCCAAGCGACTGGACCATTTCGTGAGATAACACGTTCTCCAAATTTGGTTTCCAATAAATTGATTGTGGCATTCGCTGTGTGGCTTGTGGCGTAGTCCTGTTGGAACCACATGTCCTCCAAGTCCATATCATCCAATTGGGGCCAAAAATATTCGGTTATAATTGAACGGTAGCGATTCCCATTCACAGTAACGTGCCGGTCTTGATCATCACGTAAGAATTACGGCCCAACCGTAATTTTTTCGAGATGCAATGATGACTCATGGAGTACGTGTGGATTACTGCCTGACCAATACCGTATATTTTGTTTATTGACGAAGTTATTCAGCCAGAAATGAGCCTCATCGCTGAAGATGATTTTTCGATGAAAATCCGAATCATTTTCAAGTTGTTGCTCAGCCCAATTCACGAACATACGACGCTTCTGGTGGTCAAGTTCTTGCGTCGATTTAATCTTGTAAGGATGTAGGCCAAGATCTTTTCGCAAAATTCGCCAAAACTACTTCACAGAGATGCCCATTGCTTGAGCACGAAGTGTGACAAACACATTTGGGCTTTCTTCAACTGAAGCCTCAGCGGCAGCAATATTCTCGACACTACGGACACTTCTTTGTCTCATTGGCACGGGAACATTTTGTACTGTGCCTGTGGATTTAAAATTTTCCACCAGACGCTCAATTGTTGATCTGCTAGGACGATTATGACGACCATAAATTGGACGTAGCGCTCTTAACGTTGAGGCCACTGCCTCCGAATTTCGGTTGTAAATTTTAATAATTTCGACTCGTTGTTAGATCGTATATCTTTCCATCATGAAATGGCAAACAGTACTGAAGAGAAATGTCAAAAGAGCGGCAAGAAATATGGCGTCGTTTGTTGTCCCTGTCGCTCAACTTTTGTAGCGTCCCTGTTGAAAAACCCGATATTACCGAAGTATTTCCATCACACGATTTTCCGAATTTTCCTTAAATGGTGCCGAACGCGTTTTTGTTTTTTGAAAACGGTCCTAATATTTGGGCGTGGGAAACAACTTTATACAGACAAAGTATAGATATTGGGAATGTCTAAATATCATGTTCATACACTTTTTCAACATTTATTTTATGGCTTGACCAAAAACAATGTTTTTTGAAAAGTGTGCTTGGCATTGATCGAATTTTACAAAGGTTCGAACTTGTATTAGAGACATGGACAAATAGCTCTTATCTATAACAAATTTTTTATCTCGGATCAAAATTTTAGGAAGGACTTATAAACTTATATGGCTATGGAATAGGGTGGGGGTTAAAATGATCTGTTGACGAAATGTATATACGAACATCAAAACTTCTTTCGAATTTGATTGATTTTTTTCTGAAAATAGTTTTCTTAAGAAAACGCCTCCAAAAAGTGGGCGTGGTGAAACTCTTTATATGTCATGATTACCTTTATTTGACATATAAAGCTGTTGTCTATATATATTGCTCAGACACGTTTTCAAAATGCCTTAAAAGAAAATATTAAAAAAGTGGATGCGTCGGTGGTCGTGTCAGAGGGCGAATTTAAAAATCTGTACACTTGTTCTGCTTTGTCAAACATAGAGCATGTAATTACCAAATTTAATAATTCTAGCTAATTCTACCCACTCAGGTGGAGAGACATGGCTAGATTGACTAGTGATTCCGATTCGATGTATATACTCGAAGGTGTATATTACTTCTCTGTATTAGAAAATTAATGTCAAAACTAATATACCCCGATGAAATAAAAAGTGTACCTCTTTTCGACGATATGTTGAATAAATTCCTAAAGAGTTATTCCACTGTGCAGTGTAAATCTCCGTTGAAATCGATATTTTTCCAAATTGATCAAGATCAACAAAGGAGAGCATATTTTTGTTCCAATCGAAAATGTTAATAGACGATGTGTATTTTGTAAGTAGGTACTTACACTTAATTTTATACTTAGATGGAGCAAAGAAGTTTATATTATTCAAAAACACGTTTAAAATAATGCCCAATAAAATTATGTTCATTGACATTTCATCTCTCTTGACGTTAACGTTCTTGACAGTGCGGAAAGCAAGACAAACGAACAGAGTTTTTGTTCAACATAAACGCAATGCAGTGGCTTTGTTTTGCTGTGTACTTAGTGATATTTATTTGAACCGGAACTCAACACGTGGTATTTTTCTTTAATAATTTCATCTGCAACTGACAATGTGAATAAACAAAATTCTACAAAAATTATCGAGCAACTATCGTAAAGTGTATGTTTGAGGACTAGGATAATAAACCCACCGAATCTTGAGTTTGGCGATCGGAGATCGCTACAGAATATCTGGCTTAACACCTCTTGTTGTTGATCAATACTCTAGAACTTTTTAAATTACATTACAAATGTTTCCCATTAAGAAAAATTTAATTACATGTCATTCTACAAAGTAATTGACACGTAGGTACCGATATTTGCGCACGCGATAATTAACGAATTGTTTCTATACACGATGTATATACATATCTATGTATGCACATATTTGCTTCGCTCAGGTTACAATTTACAAATAACTGCAACGTAAATTCTGAATGCAATTAGATAACTTCATGTGCACGGAACACAAACAATTTATGCAATTGTGTCAGAAGTTTATAATTCAGTTCTTGGTAGTGGTATTTTTGTTCGTTGCGTTTCATTTGTTTTTTTTTTTCGCTTCAATTAAATCAGCGCCGGATTATAATGTCAATGGAACATACGTATTTATCCAAACACCAGCGATCACTTATCATGCGTTGTCTCCTCTCTGTTTGTCCGTATAAAATCGTATCTGTGGTATTGTCTGACTGCGGCGCGAATCTCCTCTTCTAACATTAAGGTTATCGCACTTTACACGCAGATATTCCTCTTCAACACAGTCGGCAATTCTGTAGGTGAAGTTGTTAATTTCCTTCTCTTTACATTTTTTTTTTCATTTCATACGATTTTGAGTCTTATTCTGATTTGGACTTGGAGCATGGTGCTGTTTTGATTTTTTTCGTTGATTTCACTCCTCTACGCTGCTTCTTTCTTTTGCTAAAATGTTCTTATCAGCTATTTTGGTCAAATGTATGCATGCATCTCGTTTCATTGGATTTTCCCCTATTTTCGTATGGTCATTTTCATTCTCTCTTTCTCTCTTTTTCCGCTATAGAAGAGAATATAAAGTATAGAGAGAGACAGAGAAGTATTACAATAATCACAATTCACAATCACAATACACTGTAATGTAGGCAGTGGGGCCAGTCGGATGTTATGTGACCGTTTTTGGTTTTTTCGAATGTTGCTATAATTTTATGTATAAAATATTGCAAAATTATGAAGAAGTGATTTTTTAAGGTGAAAGTACGATAACTTAGGCGCCAAGAAATAATAACGGTTTTCTGTAGAACACATCAATACAAGCATGAACAACGAATTAAAAAAAAAGCAAGTAAAATTTATGCATAGTTTTTGAAAAAAGGATTTTAAACTTAACATTTGGGCAAAAAAATGTAAAAAAAAGTTTAAAGTGTAATATTTCAAAACTGTAATTTTGTTTTATTAAATTGGTTGCTTTAATTAATTCTTAAGCAAAAATTGCAAACTAGCTGATTTTATTTCTTCTAGTTTTTGAGAAAATTACCAAACCTACTTAAATCCAGGATTTTGAAAAAAAAAAGTTCTTTTTTATTGGTATAGTATAGGAAGTCTTTAAGCTTTACCCAAAATGCACCACGAGGAGGTAGACTAACATTGGATTCCACATCTAAGTCAGTCAGTTAGTCTCAGTTAATTATGTCTTAAAAATATATGATATTCTCGTCAATTTTTTGTCTTTGTCTGTAGTTTCGTTTCTGTCAAGTTCGTAGAGTTCGGTAATTTCTTCGTTGATGGCACCTTGTTCCCGCGAAGCGTGCCATAGGCGCCTGCCTGACGAATTTATGTACTCTGAACGGAGCGGAATTAATTTTTGTGTTTTGGTATTTTGGGTGATCTTACTTTGAGTTGTTACTGTCGATTGCTTTAAAAGCAAAAGAAACTATTCCAACACCCATCCCAAATCCTACAGTGTATTTAATTAAGAATTAATTAGAGCAAAGAATATTAGAATAAAGATAGAAAGACCCCCCCCCCCCCATCTTATAGTAAAAAATGCTTGTATTGAACTGTGCTACAAAAACCGTTATTATTTCTTGGCGCCTAAGTTATTGTACTCTTGCTATATTTTGGCGTATTTGTGCAACGTGCAAACAACTCGAGGTTTTCGATGAACGACCCAAATGACCGTAAAACTGTTTGGAAAAATATGTAACGGGTGATTTATTAAGAGCTAAGTTTTTCAGGTTGGCAGCACTGGTTAATAATGGCGTCCAAACTTCATCTGGCAAAGCGAAAAGTTTTCCGTATACTCCGCCATTTAATCATGGAAAGACTTACAAACGAGCAACGAGATTGCAAATTAATGAAATTTATTATTAAAATAAGTGCTTTGTGAAAAATGAGCACCGTCCGCTGTTTTATCGCAAAATTGTGTTCAGCGATGAGGCTCATTTCTGGCTGAACGGATACGTAAATAAGTAAAGCTTGTCGCATCTGGAGTGATGAACAGCCACATGCCATACAAGAATTACCGATGCATTCCGAAAAAAACGAAAGTTTGGTGTGGTTTATATGCTGGTGACATTATCGGTCCATTTTTTTTCAATGAAGACCGTGGAAGAAAAGTTACCGTCAACGGCGAACGATATCGAGCCATGATACGCGACTTTTTTTTGCCACGTTTGGCTGAGTTGAACTTGGTTGACAAGTGGTTTCATCAAAACGGTGCCACAGCTTGTGAAACAATGGAAATGTTGAAGGATGAAATTGGTGAGCAGCTTAGCTCTCGAAATGGCCCTGCGTGTCGGCCGCCAAGATCATATATTTAGATCATTTAACGCCTCTTGATTATTTCTTGTTGGGTTATGTAAAATCGTTAGTCCATTTTGACAAGTCGAGCACGATTGAAGACTTGCAGGATAACATAACACGAGTAATTCGTGGAATACAGGCCGAAATGCTCGAAAAAGTGACGCAAAATTGGACCTTCCGAATGGACCATTTGAAACGGAGCCGCGGACAACATTTACATAAAGTTGACTTTAAAACGTAAATGGCAAAGGCCTATTTATTGATTACAATAAAAATGTTGAATACTTGATGCAAATTTGAGTGTTTTATTCGATTAAAAAAAACAAACTACGCTTAAAAAATCACCCGTTAGTAAATGTAGATATAAGTTTAACCTCATCTAACGCACGCACCTTGAGTGCGCGCAAACCGACTTAAAACTAGTCTAAATCGAAATCCCAATTTCTTATACTCCGTTTTTTTTGGTATGTTATGGTTTTATTTAAGCTTCATTATATATAACCTAAGCAGTAGTAAGCGATTTGACCAAAGATTCAGCTTGGTTGAAAATTTTTTCAACCAAGCTGAATCTTTGGTTTGTACGCATTTCTTGCTGCCGATTTCTATGTACAATACAATTTAAAATATAAAACATATTCCTGAATGCAACTATTTGTGAGTCAAGCAACGAAATGTTTCTTATATCCATTTTCAATTTAAGATCACATAGATTCGTGTCTATAAGGCAGAAAAGATAATGCAAAAGTTTGCACTGGTTTCCCAGAGGTGGCTACAATTTGGAATTAAAGGAATCATATAAACTATTATACCAAAAAGTAGAAATACGCACCATCGCTCAAGTTAAGATACTAAGTCTAGCAGATTGAAAGCCAAATCATAACCTAATGAAGAAAATCTTAAACCTTACAACGTTGGGAACTTAAGGTAAAACATTTATAAAATAAATAACATTTATATTATAAGAAACAGTCAAGTAAATGAAAATTTCTTGAAATTCGGAATCTTTTTGGCTAAATCTATGTAATTTTTTTGTTGCTGGGTCCTTGGTCTACAGTTCTCCCTCCAGACCGATCTATATTGTATGTAGTAATTGTAATGTTGACCTTTCTATAGCAGAGTACTAATTCCTTGAATCTGGGCAACGTCTTTAAAACCACTTGTTTAGACACTCGGATTCAATCATTAGACAGTGGCTCAAAGATTGAACTGTTTACAGAATTACTAAATTTAAAATACCATTCATGTTGGGCATTGACAATTTTTTTACACAAATAGGATCCGTTGCAAATGTAGTGGATTCTACATATATCTGTTATTTGTCTTCACAATCTATTCTGGTGAAGACCGACTAAAAATCTGAACTTCACTCGTCAGAATTGTACAACGCCGAGGAGGACACAATACAGTCAACCTATTTTAACCTTGTGGATGATGTCGATATAACTATATTAGGGAATTGCACTTGCTGGGCGGAATCATTTCCTACACACACATCTAGTACAATGTACAATGTTGAGTAAATGCATTATGCGTCTCAAATGGATCTATTTAATTTTTTGCCTGGATCCTAAATTCGATTATCGCTCCAGATGGTGGGCTTACGTGGCCTTGAAGTCAATGAAATCACGATGAGTCTCGACCTATAATTCATTGGTCTTTTCCAGTTAAACATTTTTTTCTATAATCGGAATGTTCTGTTCTGACATATCGCGTTGTCAAAGTATTAAGTGATATCCGAAATATGAATTGAAGCCCTTAGATGAAGAAGGCGTTAAGTGACATTTGCATAGTTTCGAGATACTTGAACTTAAAGCTTCTGAACTGTAACTTTGATTGTATTAACAACTCAGAGTAGTACCTGAGGAACAACATAAAGTATAGATATACGGTTTTCTTAGAGTAACGTTTTTATTTAATCAAAGTTATATAAAAGAACATTTTTTGTCTATTAAGAAAAAATCTCCTGAAAATGTCG
Source organism: Rhingia rostrata (assembly GCA_949824845.1). NCBI lineage: Eukaryota > Metazoa > Arthropoda > Insecta > Diptera > Syrphidae > Rhingia > Rhingia rostrata. Next base: position 75,751,052 of record OX463757.1, on the reverse strand, counting down.
TTTAACCCATTCTTCACCTAAGCGCTTTAATTTATTTATTTGAGTTAAAGTTAAGATTACAGATTTAAAGTAAGGGAAGAATCGTCTATAGTACACCAATAATTGTGGTGTATGTTTTGGGCCGAACTCTAAACATGGGAATATTAATCCAAACCGAATCGTTCTTAATTTAAAAGGTAATTTAGTTTAGAGGCTTATGTGGTTGCCATGATGATACATCTGATAAACATTCAGAAAAAAATCGTCTCTTAAGGAGCTTGCTTATCACCATTATGTGTTAGAGTAGAAGAACTTTTTTAGGAACTTTTGAATGCCGTCTTTGTTCACGTTTACCTACATCTATTGATTAAACTTTTGATGTTTTTTTGTGGCTTGGTGGCAGGCCAGTTCAGGGGTTCAATTCTATCTAGCCTAATTTTTAACCATATTTTCTTGGGGTTTTCGCTCTTAGCGCGCTACGTTGCACTTACGTAGTTATAGAGTTTCGCCCTATGTTTTTGTACGGATTATTTCCTTTTTTTTTTTTTTAGCATGTCTTTACTTATTTGGCTAACCGATTGTCCTTGTCTTGAACTCCATTCGCATATAAAAGCCCACATGAAGGCCAAAATTAGTTGGATATTAAGCTGTGTGTGGTGATATTCTGGTTAGGGGATAATTTTTTGGCATTTTTTTTTACCTATTCCGGAGTTAGTTAAATGTTTATACAGTGTATACCAAGAACGGCGTAGTTAGTGTGTGAAACACATTTTCAACTTGGCCAACAGCAAAGCAGATTTAAATAATCGAAAATTTATGTACCTACACTAAAATTCTTGAAGTGCCATTTTTGTGCCTCAAATTAATTGCACATATGTACTTACTTACATAAGTGGCGCTACAGACCGGAATGAACATGCCTCTCCAATTAGCTCGGTACTTTGCTAACTGCCTCCAGTTGGGCACTCCAAGCTGGTTGCTGGTTAAGGCGAGTTCTTCCTCTACTGCGTCCGACGTCTGGCTGGGATTCGAAGACTCTGCGAGCCGGAATATTGGTGTCCATTCGTTGTACATGTCTAAGCCATCTTCAACGTCCAATGCGGATTCTTTATGACCAGGGGCATGTCGGTGTACAGCTCGTATAGTTCTTGGTTGAATCTTCGCCTCCAAAGCTTGTCAACGCATACGGGACCGAACATTTTTCGAAGAGCTTTCCTCTCCAATTGACCAAGGACGTCTTCATCCTCTTTTGAGACCGTCCATGCTTCAGCGCCGTAGAGCAGGACTGGGATGATCAGGGTCTTATATAGGAATTCCTTAGTTGTTCGAGTGAGGGCTTTACTACTAAATTGCCTTCTTAGCCCGAAGAAACAGTGATTGGCACGAGTAATTCTTCGTTTACTTTCTGACGAGATGTAGTTGTCAGAGTTTATAGCGTATCCCAGATATACAAAGTCCCGTACTACCTCAAAGTTATATCTGACAATGGTGACGTTCTTTTCAATTCGTCGATGTTGTGTGTCCTTTCGTGTTGACAGTATATACTTCGTCTTGCCCTGTCAATGAGGTCGTTTCCGACCCTAATAGAGCAGCAATTTCTCCATCGTCATCCTACACAAACGGACGAGTTTGGGCGGTATACCAAAACTAGACATGGCTCTGTATAGTTCGTCTCAATAAATGCAGTCGTATGCGGCTTTGAAAACGATGAATAGGTGGTCGGTATCGATTTGGACTTATTGGGTTTTTTCCAGGATCTGCCGAAGTGTGAAAATTTGATCGGTTGTGAACGTTCCTTTTTTTTTATTTTTTTTTTTTAGTTTTTGTTTGTATTTTTCTCCATGAAATAATCTTACATTTGCCTTTCCTAGTAATCTAATAATAGAATATACAACGTTTCAGAAGAAAAGTACTTGTTATCAAATCTCTGTGTAAAATATGCGGTAACAAACCTAATGTTAAATTATATACGAAATAAAATATCTATCTATCTAAATGATCATAAAACCTACTGAATAGGTTTCACAGTTTTTTCACAAATTTGTTTACAAAACAATATACACATATTCAATGAAATCGAGAATATAAAAAAAAACAATTCGTTTTATTATTAATTCAAACGGCTTTCATTTCAGGAACTTGAGAATACTTTCATTGACAAAAGAATGAGTATTGACATCATTTAAAAAATGTTAAGCCAAATTGAATCCGGGATTTAATGGTATACCATCAATATTAATTTTAAACAAACACAAACATAAATTCATTTAATTTTTCTCATTGGACAGCATATTCTTAAAATGTCGGAAACATTAACTTGTCATACCATATGGTACAAACCATATTCCAAATTACCTATCAACATGGATTTATGAATGCCAGGTCAACAGTAACAAATTTTACTTTGCTACTAATTGCGCTCTAAAGGCAATAGGAGAGGTACATAGGTAGACGCAATCAATACAGATTTCGTTAAGCCTTTTGATCGGGTAAAATACAAATTGCTTACCATAAAATTATGGGCTCTTGTTATCCACTCAATAATCAAGAAGTGGATTGTATTTTACATTCTAAGTAGAAAATATTTAATCGAGACAGTTTGTCAGGTGTTCCTCTGGCAAGTAATTTAGAACCTTGTTGATTGCACTATTTGTATAGAGTTAAATGTCATTCTGTACCGTGACTGGGGTTTGCATATGACTGAAATTTTTGTTTTTCAATTCTGTCGCTGATTGCAATAAGCTTTAGGATGATACAAACACAATTATTTATTGCTGCTAATGTAATAACTTACAAATTAAATGGGAGATATATGGTTTCTTACAATTACCATAGGTGGCCTATATTTAGTCGCTTTAAAGGTGGGCAAATACTAAATAGAGTTGAGAAAATTCAAGACTTTTTCAAGTTAAATTTAAGAGGATATATATGCAGTGGAATTCCCAAAAGAACATTATTATTTATTTATTATTTATACCCTATATCATAGGGGTATATTAATTTTGATACATAGTTTGTAATATAGAGAAATAATTTAGCTACATATACCTCAAAGTATATGGAAATTTTGAAACCGCTTACTGCCACGGCCCCATTTTAGAAAACGTAGTTTTTGGCCAAACAGTTAAAATATTTAAAAAAGTGCCTTAAGAACATATTTAGACACTCCTAATGTCAATATTTCGTCTATTCAAAGTAGCAACCGTGGCTATAACATTACGTTGGGTCTGACCAATTATTTCAATATCGTCGGCGTATGCCAGTAGTTGCACCGATTTTGGGAAAATTGTGTCTATGGTGTTGGCTCGCGAGTTTTGCACAATCCTCTCAAGAATCAAATTGAAGAAGTCACATGATAGCGCATCGCCTTGCTAAAATTATTTTTTGGTATCGAATGTGTCAATGAGGTAGTTTCCGATCCTAATGGAGCAGCGAGATTTCTACATCGTCATCCTACACAAACGGCATCCGCATTATTGATACATAGTTTGTAATATAAAGAAATAATTTAGCTACATATACCTCAAAGGACATGGAAATTTTGAAACCGCTTACTGCCACGGCCCCATTTTAGAAAAACGTAGTTTTTGGCCAAACAGTTAAAATATTTAAAAAAGTGCCCGAAGAACATATTTAGACAATCCTTATGTCAATATTTCGTCTATTCAAAGTAGTTTTCCACGCCCATTTTTTGGGGGCGTTTTTAGTAAAAATGCTTTTCGGTAAAATTTTAAAATATTCGAAAAAAAATGTTGGTGCAAAATGATTGATTACGATAATACAAACATTTTGTCTATATATAACTATAACCCACGCCCACTTTTCGGATACCCTTCCCCATAGCTTAACCAGGCGAAAAACGTTTTTTGTCTAACCATAATAGATTTTGATTAACTGTCTGAATTTTGTTGTGACCATGTTATTTTCCATATTTCATCGACATAAAGCTCACATTTTGGGGATATTCATTTCAAGGATGGGATGGGATAGGGTAATAAACGATCCGCACAGCGGACTGTAGCATTTTCATATGTTATTTATTGGTTTTGTGTAGAAATAAAGCAAGTTTTATTTTGTTCTGGGAACCCATTGTTTATGTGGACAATAATTTGCAATAAAAATAAAAATAAACGTCGTAAGCATACAATGCAACCACATGCTATTGATGTTTTTGGATGTGCGCTGCATGTCTTATGCTTTGCAAACTTTTCGTTTAGGAATTCGGTTTATACAAAAATTAAATATTACCGCTAAGTATACAAAATTTAAAACAAAAGTGACCATTACTTTCTGTTTTACTTTACTTTCAGTCCCATTGCAAAAAAAACCTTTCACTAGCTAATTTCAGACATTCAGACATTTTACAAAATAATTTGGTTGAACAAAATCTTTAACTTCAATTGGTTTAACTTAAACTGCTGGGCTTTGAAGATTATTGATGGGGTCAGCAATTTGTTCACGAGGAGACGAACCTACAGACTTCAGACATTTTCGAAAATTCATCAAAACCAGCTAACCTTTTTTTTAAAATTTCGCATAGGTTTTTCTTTATTTTACATAACGCCTGTTTTGACTGATATTGGTTACAGATTATCTTTTTTCGGAAACATTTTTGACCTTGTGATTTTGATTGATTCTAACATTACGATGACAGGGGAATCCAAAAAAGTGTTTTTTGTAATTCCTCCCATCAGTCCGTTAATTAAACCGAATCAACTCGAGTTTGATTTTACTCTAACCCAAGTTGGCGAAGCCGATAAAAATGTACTAACTCGAGTTGATCACATGATATGGTTTCGGTTTGGATAGGTAGTCAGAATCCATTGTCCCAGTCAGCTACCTGTTAACTACATGAAAGACAAAAAAAAACGAGTCCAACATTCAGGTACTGCATGAATCACATCACAATTCGGTTTAAATTTGTATATGAATGAAAATCAACCCGAGTTGAAACCGCCTTTCTTGTTTCGGTTTGCATTTTGCAACTAAACACATCACAACTCGGGTTGGACTTGTGTATGCATGAAAATCAACCCAGGCTGATGCTGATATGCAAAGGTTTGGTGCCAACCGGTAACTACTTGTAAGATATTGTGTTTGTTTACGTTTTATCATCCCATATGATTGAAGACGGCGTTGGCAGTTGGAAATGTATAGTTGATCGGTTCAGTTGTTTTCCACTTATTGGGTAATTTAATTTAGAAATAATTTAATGCCGGGCCCATATAGTGTTCAAAATGAGTTATAACTCTATTAACATAGATTTCAACTCCGGTTAACTCGAGTTGATAAAATTTCGTATTGTCACATCAACAGTCCGTCTATCCGTAATGGTCTCTTCAGCCTAAACGGCTTGACTGATTTTTCAAAACCTCATATACATAGTTTTTTGGCCATAATCATAGGTTATTTTTCTAACTATAAGCCGTTTTATGATGGAAATTACACATAAGGTCAATTTCCTCGAAACGGCTCTAACGATTCTTATAACTATATCTTATGAGCATAGTAGTTCGAATAAAACTGCATTTTTTTTCGAGGAAAATTGTTAATTTCTAGCAAACTATTTTGTCAAATTGAATGAAAGTAAATTTATATACTGTAAATAACTATACTATTGATATGTTTTTACCATCAACAAACCAAAATTAATGTTACTGTACATCTTGGAAAAATTAAGAAATTCGTCTAATTCTCGTACGTTTGGTATTCTATCTTTTGCGAACTTCACAGTTAAATAGTTAAGTACGATCAAATATTATAAAGCCACACAGATGACACATTGACAAGAAAAAAACAGAAACTTTTTTCACCAGCTTTATGGTACGTACGGACGGTGTGCACGTGCATACATGAGAAATAAGATAAGAATATGTGGCGGGCTGTGCCAGGACAAAAACGCGAAGTTATGCCCTCACAGCACATTTCCTTCGACAAATCAATTGTTCTACCAGCTGTAGGACATGTTTCGCCATGTTGTTGAAACCACAGCTCCTGCACATCATCGTTGTTTTATTGATGAACGAAAAAGTCAGTTTTCATGGCTCTATAGCGGTCACCATTGACCGTGACGTTCTGGCCAACATCGTTTTTAAAGAAGTACGGACCAATTATTCCACCAACCCATAAAGCACATCAAACAGTAATCTTTGTGGATGACGTTGTCTCAACATACACTTGAGGATTATAATCACTCCAAATACAGCAGTTTTGTTTATTGACGTATCCATTCAACAAAAAGTGAACTTCATCGCTAGACAAAATTCGCGTATGAAAATTGGGATCAAGGGTAATTTTGTTTTATGCCCATTCACCGAATCTACGGCTCGATAGGTGATCCTGTGGCTTATATTCTTGCATGAGTTGGATTTTGTAAGCACGCAAGCCAAGATCTTTCCGCAAAATCCTCTGTAAAGTGGATGCAATTCCTGTGCACGCTGGCCAATAGACCGATTCAGGTCTTCCTCTACGCTACGCTCTACAGCAGCATTGACTTCTTCTCTACGGACTCGAGACGTCTCTGTGGTGCGAAAACGTTTCAGACATAATCGAATTAATTGCTTTTATATACGATTATGTTGACCGTAAAATGGACGTAGTGCGCGATACGTATTTCGAACAGAATAATGATTTTTAAAATAAATTTAAACAATTTGGAAGCGTTATTCAATCGTCAAATGATCGGGAAATAAATCACTTGACAACTGATAAAATGAAAGCCAGTTAAAACAGTATTGCCAGATTAAAGTTCTATGCCTCTAAAAAAACACTCTTTATAAAAATGTTGCCTAAAAAATTGTTTTCGTTTGTCGCCGATTCATGCTTAAACACTCTTCAAGATTTTCACCAAACTTTCGCACTTTCTTTGGTATTAGTCTACATACGGGGTTTATGAAGTTGTGTTGAAATTGGAAAAAGGCATGTATGTGTTGTGCATGCGTGAAAAAACACATGAATTTCAGTATGACGAACTGCATACAAGATGACGCACTGCATACAAGAAAAATTGTTCTGTTGTTTTGTTGTTTTGTTCTCAATGCGTCATCTCTATGGCTATAACGCACGTAATTTGCACACCCATTCTATTGGTTTTTCTTTTCAACTCTTCAGAAAAACTATTTTTTTTTCAAAATCCTCCTACTGCCACGACCACTAAAAAATGTTGTTTTTGGTTAAACCGTAAGAAATTTTGAAAAAGCGTCTTAGCAAGATATTTAAAATTTCTATATACAATATCTATATTCCGTCAACACAACGTTTTTTTTGATAATGCTTTAAAAAAAAAGCTATATGAGCATAAATAATCTCAACCCACGCTCATTTTGTGGGGCGTTTCCCAAGAAAGCAATCGCATTATGCAGTTTTAGCTGGACAAGGTGGATTCTTTTTTTTGTGCACCAGGTGTAACTGTCAAAACATTTCACATTTTGCTATTTTTCGCCAAAATACAAAAAAAAAAAAATGGGCTAAGCATTGGCCTTTATATAATCTGGTATTGCAGCAACTTTATTGGATGGATCCAGAACAGCTCATTAAATTTTTGAGCTGCCTCAGAATATAACCCTGATAAAGTTCGCAACATAAAAAAGAACAATTATCGAGGGCCAAAGTGCTGAAGCATTGCAAAATAATCATCTGTGATGAATGAACTATGGCACACGAACATTCTCTTGGGGCGTTGAACAGAACACTCAATGATAAAAAAAAATCAAAGACAACCTATTCGGCGGCAATCTGCTCTCCTTTTAGGTGATTTCAGGCAAACACTTTCCATTATTCCACGTTCAACGATGTTGAAAAAGTTGAAGCGCATCAAAATGCTGCAATATTCATCCGCTGACACATTCTCTAAGCAATTGGTAGATATCGGCGATAGTACTTAGTATTTTTTATATTAATTTATTTATTTTCACGTACTTTTAAGCGATGTCAGAGTGTCATTGTTTGCAGCGCATTAGACCATTTTCTGTCATAGATCCCATCGAAACATATCCATTTTGATCATTATCAAAGAATAGACCGTCATCACGGGGCAACGCCAAATACGGTCAAGGTTCACGCATATGCACGATAACCCAGTGAAATCTAATCTCAAAGGCTAATAAGCTGTGTCCACTGTAGTCGTACTTGAGGTAATCGGTCCGGTACAGCTGCATCCGAAATCGGTTCCAGGAAATTCATAGAACAGAACTGTGACACACAATAACAGCGCACTTTCAGTTTCAAATTCAATATGTATTTCACTTTTGATTTATGTACACTCACGTTCGACTTCTTTGAAATCGATAAACGATCATTCTATTTTCAGATCACATTCGATCTATTTTATCGATCGTTCAAACATTCAAACACATTTACAATAAATTCGTTATTTTACCCTATTCCATAACATAGAGAAATAGTTTAGCTAGATATACCTTAAAGTACATGGATCGGCCTAGAATCGCTTGCTGAGTCGATTGAGCCATGTCCGTCCGTCCGTACGTCAACAGTTTTTGAGCATTGATCTACAATTTTTAAATTTGGTAAACCTTTTCTCCAGCAGAACCAGTGTAATTTTTTTTTAAATCCACCCACTGAGACGTACACTTTTCACAAAAAGTTGTTTTTTGCCAAACGGTTAAGAATTTTCAAAAAGTGTCTGAATAACATATTTCGTTTACACTTTTTGAGGACGTTTTCTTCTAAAAACGAGTTGTATACCCTACCCAATAGCATATGCAATAAAAAGACGTTGTTTTTTCTCAAACCAAATTATTTTGATAAACTCTCTAAGCAATATCTGAGCACCACTTTCGTAAAGTTTTTAGCCATGCCCACCTTTTGGGTGTGTTTAATATGAGGATAGAATGGGATAGGGTATCCAACGATTCGGACAATGGACTGCAGCCTTCTCATGTTTTTTTTATTAAGCAACCAAAATGATCACTATAAAGAGTTTATATGGCAAAACAATGTTTGCCGGGTCACTTATAAAACATACAGCTAACTACCAGCTGAGTGATCAGATGCGTCGATAAGTTCAGATAAAATATAGTGTAAGACTATGCTGTTACAAAGTGAGAGTTGCAGCAGTTCTATTCGAATCTATTCGATTCTGTGGTACATAGTCCATTTAATGCAAATGGAATGAACTTACGTTGAACTGCTTCGGTTCTATTTAAATGAATTGTAGAGTGCCCTATGAGGTTCTTAAATGAGAACATACGAAACGGGTATGAAATGAAAGAATGAATTTTTTTTAATAAATTCTAACCTAGAATTGGGTTTGTTTTTATGACATTAATATGTTAATATAATTTCATTTTGGGTTCAAAGCCATCGACGCGTTAGAGAGTATGCTTAGAGTGAGTATAATTCAATTTAGAGGGAACAAGTTTGACATATGCTGTTACTTTGTAGGGTTCCATTTTTAAAACAATAAATTGTAAAATAAATCGGTCTGAAGCGAAATCCAATCGCTAAGATGTCGTACACATTTGTAGTTTTTTTGTTAACGGTGTAGTTAATTAAATCAGTTTTCTCCTAGGGAACTTTTTAATTCCACACTTTTCCAAACTGGGTGCAAGTTCTATTTTGTTTGTAAGACGATTAGCTTCAAATCATGCACACAAATCTTAAACTAAATATGTAGTACTGAACATTGTGTTTAGTTCAGTTTATTTTCAATCCTATTTTTTTTAATTACGAAAAATTGTAGGAATAGAAATAAAATCAATATTAATACAATTGACGCCCCGATTATAAATGTTAAAAATTTATCAGGGAAGAAAACGTAATTACCATTTTAACGCACATGCCGTATGTCGCCTATTCCAAAAAAAATCAAGTATATTGCGAATAAAATCACTTGGCCATTCTACTACACAGGTCTCTTCAACCTTCGCTGAGCATCTCTTACATTTGTAAAAATACTCCAAATTACGAAGTTTGCTGGAAAAAGTAAAACAAAGGCGTTAGTAATAGTAAATGTAAGTGTAATTATGTCAAGCGTTTTTTTTGCCAACGAGTAAAGTAAGTAAAGTAAAGTAAGTTTGAATTTGTGTATGTTTTTTATTTAACACTAAAGCACTCAGAGTGTATCGTATGTGTATAAAGTTATTATTATTGTATTTGGCATTAACGGCCCCTACAAGTTCTCAAATTTTGCGTTGCGTTTAATTTTTGTTAGTGAACTTATTATTTTTTGCCACAAAGAAGAGGCCGGACGACAAATTTGTGAAACTTCTTATGACAGTGTTTCTCTTGGATGTGTATCAGACTTTCACAAAAAGAGGAGCAATGAAAAAGTAGGTTTTGCCGCTTTCTGGATTTGTAGTCCGCGCTTAGTAGCCCAACGCTCTAACCACTAGGCCACTGCGCACAGTGAATAAAGCTGTCATCCAAATATATGATGTCATATCCTTTTGACTGTACCTCCGGACGGGATCTTTTCACATTTTTAAAGACTTCATTAAATTTGACTTCATGATGAAAGTTTTGTATAATCGCCGAATAGCTGTGACATAAGAAACATCTAATCTATTTTCATTTTCTAGAAAGGCCTTATTCGTTGTGCTGTCTACCAAATTCAAAATCAATACGTCCAATATTTCAATCCAGAATTTAATTTCATATGGCTAAAATTTCACGTCCTTAGGAAATTAATTCACTACTATTTTATTAATGGAAGCAATAACCTTGACATCAATTCAACTTCCAACGAATTTGATGCGCTGTCAGACTCTATGTCAAGAACTTATACTTCAACCTCAAATCGTCATAATTCTTAAACATTCTGGGAAGAAAACACCCGAAGCCAGGTATATTGAGATCTTTGCTGAGGAAAAAAACTTAACCCAGCTTGGTAATGAGCCGACTCCTGATAAATAACTCATCAATGTATTAGTTTCGTCAGACCACTGTATCATATCAGCAAATTTCGCCTACTCCAACACACAGTTAAAGAAGAACAAAATCCCAAAAAAAACTTAATTGCAATACGAGAAAGTCACTTGGAAAGCATTAAACAAATTTTTTTATGGGATTTTAACTGGTAACTATGCTTCCTCGACAGTGATGTGAATGCTGCTACTGAGCTGCAAAGAAGCTAACAGATTTAGAGTGACAAACTTTCGGTATTACAAGACAAGCCCAACAGAGGGAAACCGAATATAGTTCAAAAATGCCAGAAATGACCGTAATATCCATTTAAAGCTTGTCAGGTTCCTCTATGACCAAAAAATGGGGCAAACGATTGTGCAATATCGCAGGGGTAGTAAAAACGTTTGGTCATTTTGCCCATCCTTAGTTCCGACGATCATTTACAATGACATTCCAGCTGTCATCTCTTTAGGCAAAGGCGATCTGCTTGCTGCGCTTTTCGCAGACAGTTTTACGTTAACATATTGTACTCTGTCTCCTCCTGTACTTGAAAACGTAGAATTCTCTATGGGACAGATTCACTTTCGTACTCGTACAGTTGCAAGAGTCTTAACTGATCTCGACATTCATAAATCGGCTGGTTCAGATGGTATATCCCCCATTATTCTGAGGAGGTGTTCTTCTACGCTAGCAAAACCACTGGGTGAGCTTTTCTATCAATTCTATTCATAAGGACTCTTTCCGAGTAGATGAAAAACTGAATTTGTCCACCCTGTACTAAACAAAGTGGGATATTTTTCTCTCTCCAACTACCGACCAATTGCACTTAAGTCCCTTCTTTTCAAGGTCATGAAAACGCTGATAAATCATCAGCCTATGAAATATCTTAAAACACGAAAACTTCTCTATAGGTTAGGTTAGGTTGGTAGGTTGATGAGATAGTCGGTGTGCGTCTTCCTCATCACAACCAGGTCAATTTAGACCCATTGTGATGCCCGTTACAGTCCATTGTTGTTAGTACCTTTTCAGCCATCGAGATTTTGTTGCAAACCTGAAAAGATAAGAGAGAGGGATTTCGGATATATCCGTGAGGTCATGGAAAAAATATTTTCCAAAGGTTCTCGTTCTTAATAAACTACAGCAGTATGGTTTTCGCAGCAACAGGTCCACTGGAGATTTGATCGAATATCTCAACGAAAAATGGAACAACTCAGTCCACTTCCAAGATCACCCTGATTGTTGCACTTCATATTTCAAAGGCATTTGAGAGGGGATTGATGCCCTTTGTCAAAAATGCGTGCATTTGGACTCGATGAAAAACGTTCTTCTTTGTATTAGAATTTATCTCTGGTAACGTTCAAAATGTTTTGTACTGTTTCAAGTCTGCAACTCACCAAATAACTTATGGTGTTTCCCTAGGCTCAGTTTTGTCTCTAACTCTATTTAAAAATTTGTTTAATGATCTCCTGTGTGCGAATTCTAATCCAACACAATGCTGTCTTCCGTCGTCAAAGTCAAACCAAAATCTTTTGCCGTTATCATTAATGGCACTTAGGTCGAAGAAGCCGAAAAACTTTCCATGCTAGATATGGTGTTAGTAACGATTTACGTTGGAGCGACCACATATTCCAAGTCGCGATATTTCTAGGTTGCCTTAATCGATGTAAGGAATATTTCACCCCTTCTGTTCAGGCCACAACGTCGGGTGCACCAAAAACAACATTGCACCCCTTAGACAGGATTCAAACTTTATATTACTCAACCATTGTCGACATATCACCTGCCTTATATTGTTTTATCGCTTTTTTAACAACCAAGGATCAAATGAAACAGCCAGCTGCATTCCTCCCATTCAATAATTCATCCGCAATACTCGTTGTGCTATGAATGCAGATCAGTTTACCCTCAAACCAATTTTTGAACGAACACTGAAATATAGAGATTCCTACATCAAGCGAACAACACGAATGTGAAATGCTCTACCAAACTTTGTTTTTCGAAGATTGTGCCTCTGGTGTTGGCTCGAGAGTTTTGCATAATCCTCTCAGGAATAAAATTGAAGAAGAAGAAGTCACATGACAGCGCATTGCCGTGCCTAAATCCTTTTTTGGTATCGAATGTGTAGGTGAGGTCGTTTCTGACCCTGATGGAGCAGCGAGAATTCTCCATCGTCATCCTACACAAACGGACGAGCTTGGGCGGTATATTAAAACTTGAGATGACTTTGAAATAGATGAGAGGTGGTTAGTATCGATTTGGATTTCTTAAGTATCTGCCGAAGTGTAAAAATTTGATCGTTGTGGACTTTCCTGGCCTAAAACCACACTGATAATGGCCGATCTGCTTGTTGGTAAACGGTTTCAGACGTTCACATATTGCGACAAATAGTATCTTATAGGCGATGTTGAGGAGACATGTTAAAACAGGATGCATATAAATATGCAAACATTTTTACCACACCCACTTTGAAGGAATATTTATTTTACCGATAGGGTGGAAAGGGTATTAAACGATTCTGACAGCCGATTGTAGTCTTCTCATATGTTTACACTAAAAGTACGCCGAAATTGGCGTCCCCACCGCAAAAAGGATACTAAATTAACCATGGAATACTCATTTTTTCCTCTGTGCTACGAAACGTATTATGTTTTTCCCTGACATTTAATAACCCCTTGCAAATATGAAAACAGTGCGTGCCCACTCAATGTTGCGCCGTCCATGCTTATGTGTGATCGCACTACGGATTCAATTTACTGGTGCGAAATACTAGGTACCGAACCATCTTGACTCCTGGTAGGCGAACATTAGTATCCTGACCCTTTTTTCGCGTTGGCAATTATTGAATATTGACGAGCCAGAAATAAATGAAGAGTCCCTACGAAACTTTGTTCCTTTAAAGAAGAGGCGTATGTGTGTTACTACTGCAAAATATGCAATAAAAAATACTGCCTAAATGATAGATCACCAAATTAGACAAAGGTTAACTGCACTTTCCTGTAGAACCCATCCTTGACCTTTGACAGGGCACAGAAATAACTTAAGACTGTATATGAATTTTGAAGTGCCTTTGTGTTATGTCTTTTTGTTTTAAATTATCTCAGAAAATCAAATCTTATCACTACACAATCGACCGTTGCCCTAGTGTTTAAATTCGAGCAATACTTGATAATCGGGTAGTAAAAATAAGGTCCCATTTTCAAGCAATTCTGCCTTCCTCACAGGTGGCCTAAACTTTACAATATGAAGAGCAGAACATCATCCATGAGAACCAACAAATATTTATATAACCATTGGTTATACTCTACTACAAAACTCCCCTCAACAATATTTACATTTTTAACCCTGCCGATTAGTGTTATGATTGGCCCCACTGAATTTTACAATGTTTTTATAGCCTTGTGTGGGTTCATATCCCACAAGCGAGTATGGGTGACTGACTGACGACTGTGTTTGTTTCATTTTTATTTGTATTTTTTTTGTAGTAGGTTATCGTGCACATGTATTGCTCGACTTTATTTGTTTTATAAATAACTTGATTGGAATCTTCTCTTCCGTCCAGTACGCGATTTCTCTCTAGCATGGCGAACCGCGAACCTATTATCTGTGTGAACACCGTGCTCTTGGATCAGTAGTGTCGATCTCGAATTAGTATATTTCGCGTTTTGATTTTCTTCTGTTTTTCCCTTGAAAAGTATGTATTTTTAAATCAGATCTTTCTTTATGATTCTTTATTAAAACGTTCCCTTCTAACCTGTCGATGTGAGATTAAATGCGGATGACAAAGAGCGAATAAGATCACGTATTAAAAAGCAGATATCACTTATATATAACAATAATTAACAATCAGAATGGTTATTTTTATTTCTGTGTGTGATTAAGTGTTTTATTTGTATTTTTTTACAAGTCATCCTTATTCTAATAAAAGAAATATTTGTTTTTTTTCTTTAATTATAGTTTGTTGTGTTGTGCTGTGGTGCAGTTTGAAGAATTTGGGTTCAGTCTAAGCGGCAATTAGAATGAAATAATTTCAATCATAAAAAAATATATGTATATATTTATTTATATATTGTACTAACTAGAATACAATTTTAATATAGTGTAACGGTCGCGAATTACTCTTTGTTTGTTTAATCTTTTGTAAGTGAGTGATTATTGATTGAAAATCCGTTGTTACCATCGTGCATCCAGTGTTGCAATATATTTAAAAAAAAATCGTTGCATTATGTGTTGTTAAGAAGATATAAAATTTGCATTATACTTACAAAGAGTTAAATTGAAAAATTTTAATAAAAATAATACCAACAAAACAACGAGGAAAATATTTCGATTGAGATTCAGTTTGATACGCTGCTAACTATATTTTGGAAAATAACATAAGACGTCAACACACATCAATCTTGTAATTTTATTTACTGAAATGTAAGTACATATTGCCGATGATTTTCTGCTCTAGAAACTACATTATATTTTTATTTTAATGTTATGGTGTTTTTTAACTAGCATTCTAGCGTTTTATCATTACTCTTTTATGTGAACCTGGTCCTCAGAGATCTTTACTTAGCTGGCTCCCTCGAACTCATAAAGTTGGTTAAGGTCGGTTTCTACTGGTGCACGGTACGAGGACTGCGGAAGTATTGGTGTAAACGGACACCAGTGCTTGCAGTTCGAAGTCTGTACAGCTATGATATGACAGATCTGTCGTTGAGATTACTTGGGTCTTATTGGAAATGTTGGTGTACGCAGTTAACATTGATGTTGGTATATCCTAGACCTCGAATGTTGCAGAATCGGTTCCTATATTTTCTGTGACAAACGCGGAGTTACATTATCCAACTTTGCGCCCGTCCATTTTTTTTTTATTATTGTTATTATTCTTTCTGCCTTTAACATCCCTACTTATATGCTTTGCAAGTTCAATCTGGTTCCATAAGATCGTTACCATTGGAAAATAAAATAAGCACAGCTTGTGTGTGTGCTTTAAATTAAAAGAACTGGGTTTCGCCTAGCTGCACCGATCAGTGTCAGAACACTCATAAAGCATATGAATTGACATTTTTGTCAATTTAATTTGATAGTACTGCAACGCGATGCGGTTGTGAGATAGCTCTTTCCTGGTTACTAGCAAACCTGTTGCGCCAAAAATTTGTATTTTTTGTATTGCGAATCGCTCCTTTAAGGTGGAAACATTTATTTAATTTGTGTTTAAAAAATCAAAGGTCGTGGAATCCTCCTTAAAATCAAAACATATTAGAAGGCTAAAGTCCACTGTGCAGAACGTTTAATACCCTATACGCATTCCATCCTTAAAATTCATATCCCCTAAATCTGGTCGATATTTTTCTATGCCATATGCTATGGGGTAGGGTATACAAACGGTTTTTGTAAGAAAGCGACCCCAAAAAGTGCACCCCCAAAGCAAAAACAGCGTTATTCTAAAAAGTAGATTTTGAAAATGTTTATTTCATTATCCTAGCGCAAAATTTAAGGCCCAGAAGTCGGTGACGATCAGACAGACGGACGGAAGGACAGGCAGACATGGTTAAATCGACTCAGCTATCGATCCATATACTTAAAGGTATATCTACCTCAATACCCTTACACTAATATACCCTTTATAATCCCTTTATAATCTTTAGAGAATGTGGTTTAAAATCAAAATATGATGTGTCTTTTCCAGTACATATATGAGGGCAATAAAAATCATATGAGAAGGCTACAATGCGGTGTGCGGATCGTTTAATACCCTATCCCATTCCATCATTAAAATAAATATCCCCAAAATGTCGGCTTTGATAGAAAATCTTTTATGGTTCGACAAAAAACAACGTTTTCGCCTGGTAATGCTATGAGGCAATGTATAGAAATGGTTTTTGTATGAAAACGCCTCCAAAAAGTGGGCGTGGGTTAAAATGGCATATAGAAGAAATGTTTATATTACCATAACCAATGATTTTGCATCAACATTTTTTTCGAGATGCTTAAAATTTTACCGAAAAATGTTTTTTTGTTAAACGCCCCAAAAAAACTTTGTAATGACAAAACATGGACATTAGGATAATATTATGTGGTTCAGACACTTTTTTGAAACTATATTTTTCTCAAACGGGGGCGTGGCACCGTTCGGATTTTAAAAATTTTAACACTTGTTATGCTGGGAGCTACAACAAACACGTGTACCAAACTTCATTATTCCAGCTAAAAATTGAAGGCCCAAAAACTGGTGACAAAAATGGCAAAAAACTTTGTAATGACAAAATATAGACATTAGGATTATCTAGGTATGTGGTTCAGAAACTTTTTTAAATCTAACGGTTTGGCCTAAAAATACATTTTTCTCAAACGGGGGCGTGTCAGCGGCGGATTTAAAAAATATGTATACTTGTGTTGCTGGGAGCTACAACAATCACGTGTACCAAATTTCATTATTCTAGCTAAAAATTTAAGGCCCAGAATCTGGTGACTTACGGACGGACGGACAGACATGGCTAAATCGACTCATCTATCGATTCTGAGTCGATCCATATACTTTAAGCTATATCAAGCTAAATTATTTCTTTATGTTACAAACTATGTATCAAAACTAATATATCCCTATGGCATAGGGTATAAACTAAATACTCTTTCAATGTTTGTATCTTTATTGCATTTATCCAAATTTTTATGGTTTCGGCCCCTATTTCACGAATAGCCAGATTCGTCTGCGGATTTGTTAAGCATGAGAACCCACAAATATGGTCAAATAGTATCTCCCTGCTTGCCAAGCAATCACCAAAATGACTAATTACACGATTGTTGAATTCAGTGTACAATAAATGAGCTGTGTGACTTTAACCATTGCTCGTCCAAGTCCCGTTAGTTAATAAAAAATCTGTTATCATGCCTCGGTAGCGCTCCTCTTGGAAGAATCGATTCAAATCGATTCACCTAAGTTGCGTACCCCTCACGTTTTGGATGTGGTTCTGGATGTGGCCCTGTATCATCCGAAATTGAGTTTAAAATTTTGGATGTGGATTCGTCGCCCAATATAGAGAACATTGATTTACGTAATACAGCTGAATAATTTGTAGTCGATGGTCCGCTTCCAAAAACCAGAGTGCGTAGAACCCGTAATAATGAGAATATTGCTGCAGTAGCAGAGAGTATTCGTGAAAACCGTGATTAATCAATTCGTCGACATTCTCAAGGTTTGGTCATATCTTATGGAACGTTGTGGAATATTTTCAACCGTGATCTTGGTTTATAAAATACAGCTCGTTGAAGAATTGAGTCAGCTCAATTTTGGTTTAGATTTTACGAGTCGAGAATATGATGTCATGTAAATGGCGGCCGCCACGGTTGATTGTCATTTGAGCCCTTTTTATGGCATTACCCATCACTTTGGCCAAAACTTCCGGCGATAGGTCCTCACATTCTTGACGGATATTGTCTTTAAGAGCTGCAAGAGTCTCAGGCTTTTTGACATAAACCCGCGACTTCAAAAAGCCGCACAAAAAGAAGTCTGGAGCGGTCAAATCAGGCGATCTTGTTGGCCAGTGCAAATCGCCAAAACGGGAGATTAGGCGCCGGGGAAATACATCCTTCAGCATATCGGTTGTGGCACGTGCAGTGTGTGCCGTTGCACCGTCCTGTTGGAACCACATGTTTTCCAATCCCAATTCATCAAGTTGCGGCAAAAAGAACTCGTTGATCATTGCTCTGTAGCGCTCACCATTCACAGTAACCGTTTGGCCCGCGACGTCTTCGAAGAAAAAAGGTCCGATGACTCCTCCAGCGAAAACAGCACACCTTACAGTGACTTTGAGCGGGTGAAATGGCTCTTCGTGGGTTACACGCTGATTTTCAGTGCCCCAGAAGCGTAAATTTTGCTTATTTACGTACCCGCTAAGATGGAAATGGGCCTCATCACTCATGATTAGTTTTGAGGAAAAATCATCTTCCTCTTGGTGGTGATTAAGGATGGCTTGAGCGTATGTTAGACGCGATTGGCGGTCGGCAGCTAACAGCTGATGCACCGCCTGGACTTTGTACGGAAACATCTTCAAATCATGTACCAAAATTCGCTGTAAAGACCGTCGACTGATACCCATTTGCGTGGCACGTCGCGTCGTCTGGTCGATGTCGAAGGCGCTTCCATGACATCTTCGGCTACAGCAACAATATTCTCTGCAGAACGGCTACTCCGGGGTCTGCCACGCCTGGCAGCATCTCGTGTTGTGCCAGTCTCTTCGAGGCGAGCGGCTAAACGTCGCAGTGTTTCACCAGTAGGCGTTGGACGGCTAGGAAATCTGCGACGAAATTCACGTTGTTCCAAAGTCACCGACCGATTATTGCTCAAATAAATAGTCACCAATATTCCGCGTTCTGGAGCAGTGTAGCGTAACATTGTTTATTAACGTGTATTTCGCATGTGTTTACTACACAAATGTCAAAACAGAACAGACATTAGGGGCCAATCGCAAAATTTATAGCATTTTCTGATAGGAGGATTACTTTTGCGCCACCTTTTTTTTTTTTTTGGTATTCATTTTTATTTTACTTTATCTTAAAACTAACTTACATGCTAGACAAAAATTCATGAAAAAAACTAGCCTACTTATCAACTACATAACTAACTTACTGGCCCTATGCGGGGCCAACTTAAATCTGATGCCTTTCGGCCTATTATCTAATAAGTAAATCTAATAGCAATGTAATGATGTTTACCAAGAAACATTTGAGAAAAACTTGGTTTCTTGTCTTTTTTTTATTTTATTTAAACTTACATGCTAATTAAAACTACTTATCGACTAACTTAAAATACTTAAAATTAATTAAAACTACCTAAAAATAACTTGGTGTGCCACCATGACTGTTATACACCTAAACCTTAAGACTAAAAACTATCTAAGTCGTCCATAAAATTAAAATGTTAAGTCAACTAGCTAATTTAACCACCACAACAGGTTCTCCTGTTGCAACCTACTCCGTCGGTCCCAATCGGACACACTCCTGCTGAACCGCAGGCGCTCTCCTCCGCCCTGAGTGACGACGTCTCGGTCGTATAGGAGCCGCCTGTCCACAGTTCGTCGGAAGACGTGGTAGATTAGCGGAACCGCTGATCTATCCTGTACCAACACTCGACTATCCAAATATAGGAAAGCTTCGGGTGGAATAAAGCCGCTTAAGTGCGCACTTTCGAAATATTCATCATTGGGGTAGAAGGCCCCAAAGATGAGACTATTCTTCGAAGCCATTACCGAATGAGTATCACCAGAAAATTGTCTTTTCTGTTTATGTTGGCCCCGTTGTATAGGACCTGGTTGGAATAGTATTTTGTGTAGTCAGATACTGGTGTTCTGTGAGTTCCAAGGCAGCTCCTCAGACATTGCCTCTCAAACACCCGTATCTTTTCCATTTGAGATAAGGCAATGTTGAACCACACCGGGCACCCATAGGTAATCATCGGCCTAATGAGGGCCATGTAGCAAATCACCTTCACCCTGCTGTCAAGACGACTGCTATAAAACAATCGTCTTGTCAGGGCAAATGCTCCCCTAGCTCTAGCCAGTGCAGCATATAGATACTGATCTAACCAGATGCCAAGGTACTTTACTACACTATTACTCGCCAGTGGCGGTCCGTTTGGTCCAACGATCACCAGCTTTCGCCAGTTCTTTCTCGTATCCCTAGGGGCCCTAGACAACGGTGTCCTAAACAGGATAGTTTCTGATTTCTGAAAGTTGATTTTCAACTTTCATCACAATATCTCTGGATCTTTTGCGCCACCTTGTATTTAGGCTAACGAACAGCGAGAGGTCATCCGACAGCTACCAATGCAAACCCCAAATATGCAATTTTTAGTATGGTTTATTGTCAATCGTAATCTTCGGACCGTATTTCTTTAAAAAATAATCGGAAGTGTAACTGTCGCAACAATGCAATGATTAATGGATTTTTGTTGCAGAAAATCCAAGACATTGGTGTAATTGATTTTTGGTTTACGCAGGATGGCCTTATATGCCATACAGCTAAGAAATCAATCGCTATATTGAGAAAAACGTTTGATGAAAACATCATCTCATGAATTTGAAATAAAGATCCTCAAAACATTGATTTTATTTTTTAAAAAATAGGAAAAAAAGGGAAGCTCTCATATTACTCTTTACTTGACGATATGTCTGTTTAAATTTTCTTGCTCTGTTACTAAAAATGTTATTCCTATGCAATATGGTATAAATATATGAGAAGACTATAATTCGCTGTGCGAATCGTTTAATACCCTATCTCATGTCATCCTAAAATTAAACTTCCCCAAGAAGTGCAAAGCTCAATTTTATTGTTTTAGCTTAAAATATAAAGACAAACAAATCGGTGACACACAGGCAAAAAAATGGATGTTCAGACAGACATGTCTAGATTGACTCAGCTAGCGATTCTCAGCGATCCATATTTTTCACTATATGTCTAACTTAATTATTTTACTAGGAGAGCAAACAATTATTTCTACTTTACTGATATTGTCTTCACCGATATTCAATGAAAAAATATATATTTATTAATCTAACAAGCACTTATTAAGTTTCTAATTATGATCACCTGAAGGTTTTACAACAGGTGTTGGAACCTGGAGCAGTAAAAGAAGTAGATGCCCAATTATTTCGACTAGTTTTTTGTTTATAATAATTTAAAATATATATATATATATATACATTTTTTTGCTTAATATTATTATATGTCAAACAGAGTTGCTAAATATTGGCTAGTTTGGTTTTTCAACGTTTAAGTTGTTTTTAAAGGCATAATCTGTAATTCCAGCTCTGGATTTTACAATTAGTCCAAACATATAACTCATACTCTTTACGAAACCAAATGATACCAATGGCTTATAAAACGTTTACTTTAATATGAGAAATTCGATGCATAAATGAATAAATTTGTTGGTCAGCAACATCACAGACCAAAGTCATGTGCAAATTGATGAAACTTTGTGCAATATTCCCCCCCGCAAAGAAAGTACCACCAAGATGCTCATCTGTTCTTGTTATTATTTCTCCCACGTATATATTGGGATCAGTTCGGCCAAAATAAGCCGTATCTAATTTAATAATAATAAATAAGTGACTAAGTGTGACATAACGATGGAGGGTGGAGGACACATACGCCCCATTCCCGTCCATCCTTGCATTTGAATAATTAATTCCTACTCAACCACCTACCACTGAGATGACTATTTAACCCCATCGCACAATATGTTAATTAAGCATGGGGCACACAATTCTGTATTCTCACAGAGGACGGTTTTTATTTAAGTGTTCGAACAAATACAATACCACTTGAGGACGTCGTATCTGGAGAAGAGCGAAAACACGATCAATCTTTGTGTAAATAAGTGAGTTTACGATTGTTACGAAACACGCCTTTGGTGTATATACTTTTTGTTTTTGGCAATAACCCATAAGAAGATAGTCCAAAGCGTACACGAATAATTGGCTATGCAAACTTTTCTATTTGAGTTCTTATTAGGGTTAATTGCAACTGCAATCACACGACTAATATTAAAGACACGAATTATATACAAATTCATAACTTTGCTAACGCTTTTTTGTTGCTTCTAATAGGGCAAGTATTGGTTTCGTAAAAAATGGAAAATCGAGATTTTAATAAAACCTATGATTAAGAATAATTGAGAATTCCAAAAAAAGGGTCTCGCAATTTTAGAAATCTTTCGTTTTCTATACAATGCTATACAATGTACTTGTGGTAATACTAATACCTAGAGGGATTTTCGAAATTGGAATTATAGGGTCAAAACTGAACAGTGTTAGTTAAATCGGCATTTCTTATGATTTAAATATTCATTATATGTTCATTATTACACATTAACATGTACATTAACATAAATGGATGTAACAAAACGTCATATTCAGTTTTGGCCAAAAACTCGAAATAACGGATTTTTGTATTCTGGGCAAAGTTCGAAAATTTTCAAAAAAAAAAAAATAAACCTACATTAAAGGTGGCGCAAAAGTTGTTACCCGATGCCCCTTGGCTGTTTTTTTCTTTAAATTATTTCGCAAAAATTAAAACAATTATTTTGCATCATATGTCTTGTGCGCCATCTATAATATTTTTCTCTTACAAAGAGAAAGATATTGTTTTCGTGAAAATGTTTGACCTCGAGATTTTGATTGATAGCGGAACCTAAAAAAGTCGGCCCGTCCGTAAGTAATGATCTCTCTAGCCCAAACGGCTTGACCAATTTTCTTCAAACTTCGCAGCAAGCGTTCTTTTGGTCATAATTCCAGGCCATTTTTTTTACCTTTTAGCCATTATATTAACTAACGTCACCTACCATATAAAAATTATACATAACCTCAATTTTCTCAAAAACGGCTGTAAAGAATTTGATTACAGTTAAATATATTATGAGCATATTAGTTCCAACACAACTGCTTACCCATTTTTTTTTTCGAGAAAATCCATATTACGGATTTTTGCATTGAGTCTATATGCAGAAAATTGTGATTTTATCGATAAATATTTTGCCAAATTGAATCAAATTTAATTTATATACTCACGAGCTGTGTGGCATGTGGCACCGTCTTGATGAAACCACATCACAACCAAGTTCAACTCAGCCAACGCGTATCACGCGTATTCACCAGGTCGATTATGACGACCATAATATGGTCGTAATAAACGGTGCACATTTTTCACAAAACACAAATTTTGACAATGAATTTCAATAACTTGCAATCGTTGCTCGCTTGTAAGTCTTTCCATGATAAAATGGCAAAGTATACTGAAAACTTTTCACTTTGACAGATGACGTTTGGATGCCATTGCTAACCAGTGCTACCAACCTGAAATACTTAACTCTTAAAAAATCACCATTTATGAGTGTTTTTTCTGAATTTTAAAAATGTTCGTTCATTGTCGAGTAATACCAAATATACAAGAATTTTAATAATATTTTTATCTTAAACAATAGGCTTATAATAGGTTTAGCCTAAAAGGTTTTTAAATGCACCAACGCCTCTACGAACTCAAAGTCGCGCATCTCCTCGTTTCATCTATGTCTGTTTTTTTTTTTTTTTTTTTTTTTTTTGGAAAAAAGTATGTTTTGGACATAAGTAACATATATTATTTTAGTAACATATTTTATAAAGTAGTAACATATTTTATTTACAACATCAATTTGTACTTTTCCGACACCTTCATTTCTAGTTATGATTTTCTTGGTTTCCAGATATCCAGGAGAAGTTTTGTGTAAAGAGGAAAACTTAATTGTGCATCTTTGTGTCATTATAAAATTAGTTTAAGCTTTTTTAAACTTCTTTTAGCGTTTAACTGAGTTCTATTTTCATTACGAACTCTTAATTACCTTGGGTGGACATAGCTAAGGCCTTATTGCTTGCGGGTATAAACACAAACTACAGCACAAAAAAATTCATTATATGCATCTGCTTGCTCATTCACTAGAGAACATAGCTATTGAGATTTGTTATAATCAATGTACTTAACTTACAGTGCATAAACTATAAATGCAGAGTGCGAATGGAAATGTCAACCTAGTTGCAAAGGACTTTTACCTATTTAAACCACCTGACTGGGCATTACTCATCTGTAGAAATTTAGCTGCATTCCATATAAATTTATAAATTGTAGTTATTTTAGCAGAGTTTATTTTTAGTTTTGCTTAATTTGACTATAAATCATAAACAAAATCGAAATATTATAGTTTGATTAATTTTTGTTAATTATTTAATCTAGGCATGTTAGTGTGTTGGACTACAACTATTTCAAATCCAGAAATGAGCAAAAGAAATGTTTTTTAACCCCCTTACCTCTTACAATTGTCTGACAGAGTATAAAACCTTCATTTACAGACCGGAATCTGCGTTATACTGGAGGACCCATTCTTTGTGGCAATAATATAACTCCGCAATAGTAAAAGATTTTAACCGGTTCTAGAAAAAAGTTCCGAAGACTGACTTTGTATGCCTTTATAGAATCATACCTAGTCGTTATATTAATCACCGATTTATTTTTCATATCTCCATGCGTTTTATTTAAGTGTTCTTGAATTATAGTTTTTTTCATAAATTACAACTTTAGCTTAATAGTTCTAGAGGTTTGAACCGTCTTAATCTTCTGACTTGTCAGTTCTTCTCTCTTCTCTTCTTAACTCTAAATTCTAAATTACCATGGCTGAAAGCCTAGCTCTGTGTCTATGATCTACATACGTTTTTAGATAAATCTTCAACCATTTCAATACATACATATCGCTATGTAAAGGGTGATCCATTTCGAGGTTCCCTACTTTTTTAAAGAAAAAAAAAACAGAAAATTCAAATTTAATGGAGAATGTTTATTATCATTTGAACATTCTTTGGCATTTATTTTTTGAAGATTATGTCTATCAAATGTTGGCCGTTGCTACGTCGCAGATGGTCCATTTGTTGAGTCCAATTTTCGATCACTCGTTCGAGCATTTCGACTGGTAACTGGCGAATGACACGCGTGATGTTTTCCTCCAAGGCCTGAATCGAAGCGGGTTTGTCGGCATAAGCTTTTGACTTTACATATCCCCACAGGAAAAAGTCTAACGGTGTGATATCACACGATCTTGGTGGCCAATCGACCGGCCCAAAACGTTTCTGCTCACCGAAATGTTCTCTCAATAAGTCCATTGATTGATGCGATGTGTGGGAAGTGGCGCCGTCTTGCTGAAACCAAATTTCGCCGAGATCACGAGCTTCAATTTCAGGCATCAAATAGTCGGTTATCATGGCACGATAACTGTCGACATTGACGGTTACGTTCGCACCGGCATAATTTTTAAAGAAATATGGACCGATGATTCCACCGGCCCACAAACCACACCGAACCGTTGTTTTTTTCTGGATGAAGTGGCAGTTCTTCAATCTCTTCAGGTTGCTCTTCGTCCCAAATGCGGCAATTTTGTTTGTTTACATACCCATTGAGCGAGAAATGGGCCTCATCGCTAAACAAAATTTGCCTCGAAAACGTCGGATCTTCTTGGAACTTTTCAAGAGCCCATAGGTCGAAGCGATGTCGCTTGGGAAGGTCGAGCGGCTTCAGTTGTTGCACAAGCTGTATTTTGTACGCTTTCAATTTAAGATCTTGACGTAAAATGCGCTAAGTCGTTCCATACGTCAGCCCGAGTTGCTGCGAACGGCGCCGAATCGACTCTCTACGGTCTTCGTGTACACTCTCAGCTACGGCCGCTATATTTTCTTCACAGCGTGCTGGACGTGGTCTATTCGGTCGAATATTATCCAATAATGAATGCTGGGTCTCGAAATGGGTGATGGTGTTGCGAATAGTACGCTCAGTAGGCCGATTATTTTGACCATAAGTTGAGCGAAGTGCACGAAACACATTCCTCACAGAACGTGAATTTTCATAATAAAGTTGAACAATTTGTAAACGTTGTTCACGCGTAAGTCTTTCCATTATGAAATGCCAAACAATACTAAATAAAAATAACATGACAGCATGACACGACTCACACGTGATCTGTCAAAAAAGGCTATTGAAAAAAGTATCTCTACTTGGATCACCCGTTAGAACGACTTTTCGTATGTACCATGGTGCATTGACTATGCTGCTTAGTACTTAGTTTTGAATGGTTTATATACTTCATAGGTTTGTCCCAAAAGTGGATTAATGTGAAATCGGCGTACCGAAATTTAAAAAAAAAGAGGGAAAAAAACTGATAACGGCCTTCTTCTTTATTTTTTATTAAAGTTGATACTTATCTTCACACAAAATACCTATCTTCACAAAATCTGAAAGAAATTATCCCCTAAAAAATATCAGAGGTGCGGATAGTTATCAGAGGTTCAGATAACTTTTAGGGGGATCTCCTAAAAAAGAAGTATTAGGAAATCGAAACCCATCTCATTATTTGTGTTTCTGATCTTAATTGCAACATTTTTCCATCTCATGTCGTGCTCGTAAGTATATATATGTAGTTGTTTTGTCTTTAAAAAATAAAATTAAGTTGCCAAAATGCCGAGAAAGCATGAAATAAATGTGTTTAATGAAAATGAATATAGTGTCGTGCGAGCGCGTGCGAGCATGCCACGTAATTCGATCAAACCATAGTTTTCGCTCTGCTAATTGTGCATCCAAATTTATTCGCAGCTGTTTTGCTTTGATGGAGTTCACTTGCGCACGTACAAAGTGTGGGTACATTGCATCGCCTGTTATCGCATCATATTTAAATCACCAGTTACAAAATTATTTTCCGTTTCTGGTTTCTAAAAAGCAGAAATTAAAGGGATCAAAATAAATATCATCGAGCTTATGTCCAAAAGTAATGGGAGTCATTGTCGCCTTGCTGAAAAGTACAGTTGAAACATTCAGTGTCAAATGCAAAATTACTGCGTTCTGTGGAAACAACGTACAATTTTGGTAATTGCGAACGTAGTGGTACATTGTGCAGATTGATTCAGCTGTACCCGGGGATGATTAGAGTTGGATATGCAGCAAGCATCGTACATACCACACTGAAAGAAGCCTGTGACCAAATGCGATTTGATGTAGAATGTGCCGTCGTGATAGTATACTTCCATTTCCGCGTGGCAAAGTTTGAGGCATTTTGTGAATTAGTCGATTTCGAATACCAAAAATTGATTGGCTATTCCAAATCTCAATTTCTGTGTTTACTTTCGGCTGTAGATGCGGTTCTATCCTCTTAACGGCAGATTAGTAATCCAGTTTCATTGAAAACCTTTTTTAAACTTTTTTTAAGAAGCCTATGGCAGAAATTTGGCTGATTTCTTTGCGATCAGGTTAAAAATTGGTGCTTTACAGTGCTCCTCAAGGTGCAAATATAAAATAATTATTTTTATTTCAGAATTAATTCTCACTAAACGGGCAAAATGTTTTCAACACTTTGAAATTATATAGTTAAGACCGTCGCATACATTCATGGTTTTCCAGGAACTGCACCCAATGTTGAGAGAGAGGTTTTTAAATAAGCGAAATATGGACCACTGATAAATGTCGGTTGAGCATTGCAACTTTAAAATACCTTTTGGTGCATCAGATACAATATAAAAAGGTCATGTCTTCAGTTCTTTAAAAATAGGATTGGGCGGAAAATATACATTTGAAAAACGCGACAATTATGTTTAAATCACATAATTATTAGAAAAATATACGTATATATATTGAGTAATGATTTTTGTAAACAAAGCTAAGGCTTTTAAAAATTGTATTTTTGCGTACTGAAATTGGCTTGGTAAAAGGCAATAGGCATGCTAGAGCCCATAGGGATATACTGTTTTCAGAATTTTATATTGTTACAACCTATTGTAATTAAACGGGGATGACTATATCTAAATGACCCAAACAATTTTACTGTGGCCCATATTTAATTCATCTCTTTTTATACCCTATCCCATAGATGTATATAAGTTTTGACATTAATTTTGTTAAAAGAGAAATCATTTCGAAAGATATACCTCAGAATCGCCAGCTGAGTCGATCAAGCCATGTCTGTCTGTTCGTGCGTCTGTGTGTCACCGATTTTTGGACCTTAAGTTTTGAGCTAGAGAGTACAAATTTGGTATATAGGCTCTCTGTCCGACAAAGCAGAACAAATATAATCAACCCACTGCTACGCCCGCTGTTTAGAAAAACGTTGTTTTTGACCCAACGTGAGGAAATTTTGAAAAACGTTCTTGGGTAAAATCTTAAAGAATTTCGAAAAAAATGTCGATGCGAACGCTTTCATAATTTTTGGTTTCTTTTTCTTTTAATATATTTTCTCCTTCTTTAAGTTAAATGTTCGCGATCATCACGATTTATAAACGAATGATATAAATAACATTGTGGAGTGTTGAAAAAAAAAACCAATAGTGATACCTGGGGTGGAATGGCGACCTACGTGAACGAGTTACGCGTTTTCGTAAAAAGTGTATTTGTATATTACAAATGAACGGATGCCTAAACGTATAGGTTCAATCTCAAAGTCATTCGATTGGTTTTTAGTGTTCGTAATTTATGTTGTGCGAGAAGCAGGAAAGAAAAATGTAAGTTTAAAAATAATAAATCTATTTAAATTATAATTCATAAAAATGCATAGAAAAAACTTATTTTAAGGACAAATTGCAACAAAATAAACTCCACTCAGAAAATCGTATTTCCAGAATACATGAGAGATCTTCCAAATTTGGCCATAAACTTACTTCCAAACACTTCCCAAGGCAAAGCTGCTTTCATAAGAATGTGGGCAAGCAAAGAAGTCAGATAAGATAATCACCTCCGACGGTGTGTTGGTATCCTTCACTCCCTAAAAGAGATAGTGTCGCTGCTAATTGCAAAACAGGAGGTACTGCCGTTTGCGAATAATTTTTTTTTAATATTGTCAATTTCGTCCGAAGAACTTAAGTAAAATTGCAACGCCGCGTCGCGTCGGTTCCATTACAGCCTCTAAAATTATCTTTTTATATGAAAACTTCCATTTCGTTATTTAAATTATGGAAAGGAATTGTTTCTTCTAAATGACATTTATTTGACATCAAAACTATTACCATTTTAATTTTAATCTATTACAACGACTACGTCAAATCAAAAAAAGTACGTTCCGTGAGCATTCGTGTGACACTGTCTCTATGTGTTCGTTCGTATGACAAATCACGTAGTTGGTGTTCGTACGATTACCGACCAGTTCACGGAGGATGCGATTCGACCCCTGTTCATTTATAAAATGAAATTGTCATTAACTAAGATTCTCCAAGAGTTTGTAAAGACCCTTTGATATCAAATCGGAGTATTGGAGTTTGGTGTCCTTTCATTTTCGTCGAGTCACCCAATATAGTTTAACCATACTGATATCCTTCGAAAGGTCTTAAAACTTGGTAATGAGATATAAGAGAGTTCCTAAATAACTCCAAAGCATACATGTTAAGTAGCCTGTCCCCAAAATTATAGAGAGTGTGATAGAGACAATAAAGTGTGTGCTCACAGGTTTTTCATCACCGCATGATGTCATTCTTGATATTTATTTCCATTGTGTGGTTTCTTAGGAAATAATGAACATTAATAGCAGCTACATACTCAGAAAGCGAAGTTTTATCATTACGTAAAATTTTATTTGGCCAAGCTCCTTTCGTATTCTAAAAATTTGGCTATAGATCACTATGTATCGTAAAAAAAGATCAAAAATATACAACCTCACATGCGGGTGTCGTTAAACGGAAGGTTTATTCTCCACTAATCTGATCATAACCCCGTCGATAAAAAAGTATGTAGTTGCAAATTGGTCTAGTTATCCATCTCGTTTTATGCAATACACAAAACAGTAAAGCAACTTATAGCCTTATATATAAAAAAAAATGAAGATGATATATCTGTTAGATACAGCATATTATTAGCTTCACTTCGTCATAAATCTTAAAATAGCGACCGATTGCAGGTTATCAAAATTAGTTTTCTACACAAGAACCGTTTATCTCTACATAAGAACCCATATGAATAAGGATGTAAATTCTGTATTAAGGAAACCTCACAAAATCATGGTTTTAAGTTTAGGTATTTGAAATTCTGTAGAGGATATTAAAATAAATATTTGAGAAACATTATTCAAATACAACTTTATGTTGTTATCATTTGCACTCTATATTTGGTAGGGCGTATACTTGTTTTTTGTTTGTCAATCGCTTTCATTAGAGAGAAATACATTATTGGACAGAAAGATACATTAATGCTGAATACAACAAACAACCATAATTATAATAACAATAATTGCAATATAATATCATGCAGAAACGTATGAATTTTCTCTTTTCAATTCTGTGCATTTACATCAAATTAAAAAAAAAACACGAAATACCAATGTTTAGTTGAATTGATTTTTTTTTATTTTTGTAAGTAATTTTTCGTTTACCATTGGATATGACTTCAAAAAATCTGTTTTTCAAAGTTAATATAAACTTTTGAGGTAATTTAAGAAAATTATTGCTGAAGGAGCTTTCCGAATCATCTGAAATACAGTGGCGTAGCGTGGGTTGTTGGGGCAGACCCTAGCAGTTTTTTTACGCACTGAAAAAGCGATACATTTTTGATGAACATTTTATCTATCTATACATAGTATAAAATAAAGTCCCAAAACGTGTTCGAATGTGCTTATCTGGAGAACTGCTGAACGGATTTCTGCATTTCCCTGGGACTGCTATAGTGTATTACAAGATGCTCTATCACTTATAGGAGCTGAGCATTCAAGGAGCATTCGAGGTCTAAGTGGCAGAAATGAACTTTTTCGTCATTAAAATTGTGTCCGGGCGAAGTTAGACCGGGTTGATAGATTCACTATAAAGTTTGGTGTCATTCAGTGAAAAACAATATCATTCAAATAGCAGCTTCCGGAAGATTTGGAGTACACGATTCATTTGAGGTATCTCTGCCATAACATGAGTAATGTTGGTTTTTATTGCGTTTGGGGATTATTCGCGTAAACACGGTAATTTGCGTAGCCCCACCGAAAAAATTCGTACGGTGTCAAATCGCATGCTTGGTTTCCAATTGTCGTCGACAAAACTAGAAATTACGCGAACAGGAACCTTCTCACGTAATAAATCCATAATTGGTCATGGCCTGTTGCCACGTCTTGTTGGAACCTTATACGATACGTATTGTCAAAGTCATGATCATCAATCGCAGGTGTTATTTTGACATTCGGTTATCATTCGACCACATCGCTTAAAATTGACTGTAACCCCCATTAGCATCTTCGAAGAAATACGGACCAATAACAACTTTCGACCATAGAGCACACCAAACAGTCACTTTGTCTGGATGCCACGGAACGTCTTCGATCAATTTTGGGTTTGCTGAGCCCCATATACGGTAATTTTGTTTGTTTACATACCCACCGAACGAGAAATTTGCCTCATCGCTGAAAATAAATGTTGATCATAAAATCGGTGGTTATTGTCTTTTGTTCCAACACCCAAGAAGCGTTTCTAAGGCGTTGTGAATGGCCAGCAATAGACTTCAATTGTTCCGTAATTTGAACTTTTTACGACGTACGACACGTTCAATTGCTGCAAACGCTGGAAAATCGATGAATTCATGTCATCAGCAGCACTTTCACTTGCAGCAGCAATATTTTGGACTAAGCGTGCGTTTCAATGATGCACAGGCCTTACGAAATCAGTAAAGCTTCCACTCTTTTCAAAGTTCTTCACAATTTTACCGATTGCAGTTGACAACTTTTGAAATGATAAACGTATGTCACTTGCTAGGTACCGTAAATTTTATATTCATAACATACAAAATTATAATCGTTTAGGGTTATGAACGAGACTTTTAAGGTACCTACTGTGTGATTTACATACATGTGCACAACACAATATAAAAACTACACTCTAGTTTCCTAGCAAGTCTCTTACGTTATAATCAACAATAATCATTTCAAAAGTTACGGGATAAGTAACCAGGATTGTCATTGCTGATAAAATGCAGTTGCATACTATGGAGCTCATCGGATTTGTTGTAATTACTTACTAACTTTGAAGCAGGGTTAATGCTGGTAAATTTTATATATTATAACCGCCCGGGTTCGGATGAAGAAATCCTTGGTCGTTTCGAAAGGGAAAATTCTTCGAAAAATCTTTGGTACCACCTGCGTCGATGGGCTATGGAGACGAAGATTCAACCAAGAACTATACGAGTTCGGAGACTCTTCGATTCCCAGACAAACATCGAACGCAGTAGTGGAAGACCTCGCCTTTAGTGGCGCGCAGAAGTAGAAACCGACCTCAAGCAAAGGACCGGGCTAATTGGAGAGGCATGTTGGTTGAGGCTCAGGTTCATTCCGAACTGTAGCGCCACTTAAATAAAAAATTTTAATTGTCCCAATCTGACCAATTTATTTGTTCAAATGACCCAAATAATTCATATGTTTATGAACGGCAAAAAAAAAGAATTAATACTACCGCTTGTAGTTGCAATCAATATCTTTTTTGTTGTTTGTATTTATTTTGTAGCTTTAATTAATCGCTAAATAAAAATGTATGAGAAGGCTAAAATCCACTCTGTGAATCTCATTCCAACCTTAAATTAAACATCCCCAAAAAGTAGGCGTACTTAAAAAAAAACTTTTTCAGGCAGTTTATCTTAATCTTGTATGGTTCGACAAAAAAACAATGTTTTTCAATAGTGTATGTTATGGGGTAGGGAATACAAATGAAACGGGTATACAATACAAATTTTTATTGGAAAATACCCTCAAAAAGTGGAGTGAGCTAAAATGATCTAGATGAAATGTTCATATTAGAACGATGAAATTTGATAAACGAACTCTTTGTTGCTTCCAGCGGAACAACGTAGGAAACGTAGTTTTTGTCCTAATTGTAAATAATTTTGTAAAATTATCTGATCAAGATATTCAGACAGTCTCAACGTACATATTTCTTCCATATAAAGTCACACCCTACTTTTGCGAGTCTTTTATAAAAAAAAAATGTTTCCAAATGATTGAAAAAATCGAATCGAACAATTTTTTTTTTTTTTTGCAAATACTTATAAAGTAATATATATGCAGTTTTATTTGTAGCTTTCTTATATGTTTTTTGTTGTATTTGATGTTTACAAACGTGTACCAAAACTTTTTTATTAATATGACAGTTAACGCGAAGCAAATTGACATTTTAGTGAAACATTTTGCAAACTTTTGTGAATGTACAAATTTGATATATCCACAAACATTTGATTAAATTTCAGTGACCTACATTCTACTTATTAAATGTTCAAACTGCAAGTGGATTTATGTATTTTAAAAACAAAATCCTTTTTAAATGAAGGAATTTGACCCTAATATTAGTCTGCAACAATCAAAAACCTATAAAAAGGCTATTGAAAGCTTTAAAAATCATAAAATACTTTAGTTGCTTTTACAACATCCAAATTGATGCAAGACGAGAACTCATGAGCAATCGCTCAGTAATCGCCTGCGATTTATCTATTATTGTTTTACGTGAAGCAAAAAAGTGATACCGCAAAGAGGATTATTGATAACGTGATGTAAGACTACCGTCGGTCGAAACGATATCGACTAAATGAAATCATTTTACGGATGAGAGCCAAGGTTATCCAGAGCTATGTCGAATATTCACTCAGAAAGGGCGGTGATGTGGTCATAATTTCTATGTTTCCAAAACAAACGTGTCATGATTTTGTATGCAATATTTTGGCAGCTCATTAGAACGATTTCGGCGGTATAGTTTATTTACATCCAAAAACTGTATTTATATTTTTTGAGTTATTACTCTCTTGTGATTTTTTTTAGTTACTGAATATCTCCTTCAGCTTACAGAAGTTAAGTCCTAAGATAAGTATGTATTTATGTGTACTACTTTATTTGTTTATGACATGATAAAGTAGGAAGGTCTTTAAATCGCAAATAATAAATAATTAAGGCTTAGACTACATGCTTACATATAAGAGTTTTTATATTCAATAACTATGTAATTTAAAGTCAACCACTTAAAGAAACGAACTTCGAACCATAAATCCCTTCAGAAATGACTCGTCAGTAGTTGCATTTAAAAAAAATGCAGTAATCGAAACCGAGGTATTACTGTTCTTGGTATAAGTATTATCTTATACTGTCTAACAAATAGCAATAATAACTCGGCGAAACAAGAATCATCAGAATAAATAATTCACAGAATCGTAAAAACAAAAAAAAATATCATGTCATACCCGACTAAA
This sequence comes from Rhingia rostrata, assembly GCA_949824845.1. Taxonomy (NCBI): domain Eukaryota; kingdom Metazoa; phylum Arthropoda; class Insecta; order Diptera; family Syrphidae; genus Rhingia; species Rhingia rostrata. The sequence continues at coordinate 75,716,480 of OX463757.1, read as the reverse complement.
AAGTGTCACATTTCAAAAAAAAAATATATATGTACAAGGGACATATACATATGTATATCGGATTTGCTTTTAACATCTTTACATCTATCTACTAATCAATTTATTTCGGAATTTGTTGTCTCTTCAACTTGTCGTTGAATTATGATATCCTATCAACCATGAATCTATTTTCAGAAATTCCGACAGAATAATCGTAAATAAAAATACAACAACAATCCACAATAGATTATCGTGAGTTTAAGTATTAGAATTATAAACCGCACTTATATGCGAGGTGAAAATTTTCCACTCGGAGAATGGCAAAAGCCAACAAACCGAAAAAACATCGTTCTCATTTAGCAGATGAGTTCTAATTAAATGAAGGTTTTTAAGTCCGTCGCCATACCTAAAATAAATACATACATACCCCGTTTTTGAACGGTGCGGTGCGTTCTTTGAATTATGTATATTCATTTTATATTATTTTTCGGTGATACTTTAACTCGGAGGCATTGTTTTATAATAATTTAAAAGTTCAATTGCAATAATGATTGTGTACGGTGTCTTTGAAAGACAATAACAACAAAGTTGATTTTAAATTGAAATTGCGTTGTATTTGTCTAATATTTCATCGAAAAAAGTATTCAGTAAACAAAAATATAATCTTTTCAAAATCATGCAACGAATATTACTCAAAACAATTGCCGAAAATTGCACCCCGCCTGTGGAATTATATGAACAAGCTCATACGATTGTCATTTCATAATTTGAATTGCCAACCATTTTTTAAAAATTGAATAACATTTGGCTCTGATTTGAACGTGTATTTAAATGTGTAAAATTTATGACACTAGTTGAAAAACCGATACCAGCTAATGAGTTGATCCACATTTGTGTTCGTTTGACTCCACAACAAACTTTGCAAATCAAAAATAAACAGTAAAAATAATTCTGTAGTCTGCAGGTGTAGGTATATCGCTCCATTGCTTGTTGTCAACTCAATTTGCCTACAACGTACATGGCCGCGTACCGGAAATCAGATTACACCTGAGTAGTAAGGTAATGCCATATACAGATAAACATACAGATAAAGTCAAACAATAAAAATCCTAATTTTTTGATGTAATTTTCGAATTGTTATTGGATTTTGGTTACTTTGATTTATTTGGGACTATTTTGCAAAAACTATTATGGCAAAAATGTTTTTTTTTTTAATTTATGTCGCAACAGGCTTGTTAGTATCCAGGGCCGATTTTTCTCGCAATCAATATTGTGTACGTGTGGACTTCTTGCCTCCTGTTTTATGCCGACTCTGAACGGCGAATTTGAGATAAGCTTTTCTTGACAATTGGTACTACTCGGATGATTTATCAGATCATCTTGAGAGGAGGGCCAGTGAAAAATCATTAAGGTGTAGCTACGGCTGGGAATTGAACCTAGACCTTCTGCACGCCATTGAGCCCGTGGCGATAGAATATTTTTTTCCCGTGTTCTGGTGGAAATCTCAAAAGACACGATGAACAGGTGTCAAAGTAGTGTGGGACTTTAACCCATTAAAATCACCACCCATTTTGTATTTGTATTGCAACTAAGTATGCAACTTACTGCCAGGTAACTTTCCTTTGAGATTTCATGCTTTTTCCGCAGTTTGTAGCGCGGCTTGTTATTATCGGGCCAAATCTAAGGGCTTAGTTCTTTGAAGACGCCGCATTAAATTTTTTATTCGTCAAGAATTTGGAGGACCGTTGTGTTAACGTGTCCCCATATACGTTTGTTATGTTTGCGTGACATTTTTCGTTTCATCTTTAACCGCGGGAATATCCAGATCTCTGGCCATGTCTGTCTGTCTCTCCATCCGTACGTATGTCTGTATGTCACCGATTTTTGAGCCTTAAACTTTGAGCTAGATTGGTAAAATTTGGTATATGGACTCTCTATTCCTTCAAAATCCACCCACTTTTAAGAAAATCGTTATTTTTTACCAAGCGGTAGGGAATTTAGAAAAAGAAACTGAACAACATTTACAAACAATCCCAGTATCTATAATTCGTCCATATTAGTTTTTTTTTGCCTTTTTGGGGGCGTTTTCCTACAAAAACCATTTGTATACCCGACTCCAAGGCATTTGCAATTGAAATACGTTGTTTTTTTGTTGAACCACAAAAGATTTTGATAAACTGTCTGAACAATGTGTTGTGACAAAGTCATTTTCTATATTTCATCGCCATTAAGCCAACATCTTGGATGGGATGCGATAGGGTATTAAGCGATCTGCACAACGGATTGTAGCATTTTCATACCTATGATTTTTTTTTATAATTTTTGCGCACTTAAGGGGTTATGAATACCCTTTAAATATTTTACCACCGTTAGAGAAGGGAAAGAAAGAGAGTGACAGGAAAGATATTTTGATTTTTGACCACCTATTCCATGGGTGGTGTCCGAACTAACTGCGGGAAGGTATTCTCACTGTTTCTTGTGTTTGTTAAATTCAAAGAAATTTTAAGATGATTTTATGTGTAACAACCGACCTTTTTTATTTGTTTTGAATAAAAGTTACATTGATTTTGGCAGGGATTGAACGCGCAACCTTACCACTACAACTTGGTCACCCACAACATCGGGATAATCCTGCTTGGACCAACTGTTGGAAATGGGTTGCATGCGAAGTTGGGTGTGTGATAAACACCCATTTCCATTTCAAAATGGAAATAAGCCATTTCCATTTTTTTTATGGAATGTAGCACCACGGGCTTAATTCCACGGCGGTTAATGCACTTCACCTAGCTACCGTGATAAACACTTTACATATGCTTCGCAAGGTCGATACTCGGAACAGAGTAGCTGATTTTTATTTTAATTTAACTGATATTCAGTAATGAACAACGTAGTCACCAATTAAAATTCGTTGAAATCGAAAAAATATATGTAATATTTTATTTTAAATTTGAAATTAAAATCGTCTGTATAAAAATATTATTTTTTATTTATGGAAAATTATATTACATATCCTTAAATAATGATCACAAGTGGTCATGAGTTGTGGATACATGGTAGACCTCAAAATGGTGGTTATAAGAACTCTTAATACTGACACAAAAAAAAATCAGTATATAAGTTCTTGTGATTTTCCGATAGTATCAATGAATTCAATAAAAACTGTTAAATAACCCAATTTTCTCAGAAAAGCTTATAAAATTGCCTATGTGTTGAAAGTGGATCTGTGCAATCGAACACAAAGCTGTTCTTAATTTATAGAATTGTTGCTCTGAGTTACAGAAATACATTGCATTGGTTCCCTAGAAATGTGACTACACAAAAAGAAATTACGCAACAGGCTCGTTAGTACCAAGGGGCTAGTTTTATCTCACAACCATTCATGAATACACGTGTACTAACTCTAAATGCCGCAGTTGCGGGAACACAAATGAGAGAAACCCTCTCCCATTTCATCTGCAAATTTCCGGCACTAGCAAGAGCTAGATTTGCGTGCGTTAGTCCAACCATCTTTCGACAACCTAAGCGACATCTAGGGTGATGCATAATACAAGATCCTATCAGCTTTCTAAACCTCACAGATATCTAGAGACCACCTGCACCACATCCACAATAACAATCATAACATATTGACATTGACATCACAGTAATTCGCACATGAATGCATCGAACTACAGACACAAACCAGCACAGCATCGACTCAGAATCGATTGCTGAGTCGATTTAGTCATCATAACATAGGTGACACGAGTCTTGGTAACAAACAGGCACATAAGTGCTACTTGGGTTCATGCCAAACCGCCACTTCTATTTACCTACTGCAAATGATTTGACTGTTTTATGCCAAATCTGAACAACTGAGTTGGGATAGGCTTTTCTTGGCAATTGATACTACTTGGATGATTTTTAAGATCAGAGTTTCCTATGCCTGGAAATCATTTCATTTTTCGCATTTGTTTTTCGCAAAAATTCGAGTTCAATGAGGGCTTTTACTTTCACGACCAATATGATAAACTGAGACATTGAAAACCAACGTTCATTGGTATTTCCCCAATATTCTTTATTACCCCATTGTATGTTAAATAGCATGTAAATATAAAATAAAAAGCGACAGTTCACCAAACTCAATACCCTTCATGCAAGTAAACAAAATTAAGAAAAAATGTAAATTTCGGATTGGAATCGGTCACTGCAGCATTTCTCTGTTGCATCATTCCATTCACGTCTTTATGCATAACAGTCAATAGATATCGCTGAATTTAAGTAATTTTTGTCTTATTCTTGTCCGGTTGTTATACGACCTGACGACGTCATTGAGATACGAGTGGAAAATTTTGATAGAAAAAAAGTTTATTCTATCATTTAATACAAAACCATCAGAATACGATATCAAAACCATATCGTTAATCTGCACGCTTTAAATTAACACGCACACCGATACATACACGTACGTTTAAATTGTTTTTGCTGATAAAGGTATTCCACAAACTGGGGATAAATAACTGCACGTCACCCCACTGCATCATGTGCTCTTATTATACTGTAAAGGCTAATCCAGCTGCGTACATATTTGTTAACTTTTTAAGTTTGTACCTAAATGTGAAGTTGTGGTTCCATTATTGAAACGGAAAATAAACGATTGAGAACATGTGTACTCTGATTAAAGCTTATCCCTTAAGAATTGTGCTGCAGTACAAAGCTTCCAAATGCATAATAATGATTTTGTTTGCGCTGCATAACTTGTTAGTACATCACAAAGATATTATAATGCTGCCGAATGGCGAGTTATAATCAGGTATTCATGAGCGGGAAAAATGTGTGGTCGATTTGTACACTGGGTGGGCGGATGGTAACAATATGGCTTTAGCTTTCAAGGCTTTAATCACTAGTAGCTCTGATAATGCTAATAGAATACAACGATTATAACGAGACTATACTATAAGGTGTGGGTGGGTTTTTGCCTCCAAAAAAAGAACGTTAAGTGTTTTATCTCAGACGAAATTCTTGAAAAAAAATTCAAATGATTAAAATGAAAAAAAAAAATCGTTTTATTATTAGTTTTCCAGTAACTTGTCTGTATGCATTGCCATTTCATCATGAATAGATTTACAACTAACAAACTTGTTTAAGTGGCTCTACAATCCGGAATGAACATAGGACTCAACCTAACTATCATGTGAAGAAGAAGTCACATGATAGCACATCGACTTGCCGCTTAAATCCTTTTGTGGTATCGAATGTGTCGGTGAGGTCGTTTCCGACCCTGATGCAGCAGCGAGTATTCTCCATCGTCATCCTACAGAAACGGTGAATAGGTAAAGGGTATCGACAGGATTCTGTTCGAACCTTGTAGCCTTGGTTTTGACGTTTTACACTTTGGTAAAACTTGCGAACATCGTTCCTGGAGTGACACCTCTCTTTATCCTCGATCGCGAGCTGTTCTTGCTCTTTTTTCATCTTTCTGAAAAGCTGGTGTTCTCCCCTTCTTCCCTGCCTATAGAGCTCAATGGCAGCTCTCGTCTTCACCTGCAGCTTAGCATTGTAGGCCTCGTTCTTGGCTGCGAGCATCTGTTGGCATTCCCCATCAAACCAGGGATTTCTTGCTGGTGGGCGCGAGAACCCTAGCGCTGATCTAATGGCTTGTTGGCATCGTTGCCATTGTTCTTCGACATTCGATGCTGATGGTATGGTGTTAATCGAGAGGTTAATGGAAACACGTTGCGTGAAGGTCTTGGCGGTCTCTTGCGATTGCAGTCTTTCGACATTAATTTTTTTTACAGTATTTCTGGATTGTTGTGGCGTAGTGGATATTCGCATTCTAACCTTGGCTGCAACAAGGTAGTGGTCCGAGTCGATGTTAGCTCCTCGGAATGTTCGGACATCCAAGATACTGGATGCGTGGCGCTTGTCTATCGCTATGTGATCAATTTGATTGACCCTTCGTTGATCTTGAGACCGCCATGTCCCCTTATGTATATCGAGGTGAGGAAACCGTGTGCTGGCTATAGTGGCATTTCGTTCCGTAGCGAAGTCAATTAGCCTAAGTCCGTTACCAGACGTGTTGTCGTGTCTCCGACAATACTGCTAAAGAGGTCTTCTCTTCCTTCCTTTGCGATCAAATCACCCAGCATGATTTTAACATCGTACTTCGGTATTCGCTCATAGGTTTGGTCAAGCTGCTCATAGAAGCAATCCTTAGCTATATCATATTTTTCCTGTTTTTGGGCGTGAGCGCATATAGGGCTTATGTTGGTGAATTTGGCCTTGATGCGAATTGTTACAATGCGTTCGCTAATGTCTTTGAAACATAAGACTTCTTGCCTAAGTCTGGCATTTATAACATTTATAACAAATCTGCATCCGAATAGTCGCTGTTTCTGCTCACTATAACACGGTCCGTAGTAGATGTCACAGTTTATCATATCGTATTTCCTGGATAGCAGTAGTGTCTGCTTTGTAGCAGTTTAGCGCTTCAGCTAGTTGTTCGCTATCACCTCTCCTGTTTAATGTTCGCACATTCCAGGTGCAGACGTCGTGTTCCTTTTTCGTTAAGCAGGGTCGTCAAAAATAAAATCAGCCCTTTCCGAGGCTATTGGTTGCTTCGTTACATACATTTTCCATGGTTGTTCCAATTTATTAGGGGCTTGACTAACCCTTGAAATTTCTAGACAACATGTTGTCTGAATATGTCGAAGCAGCTTGTCTAGGTTCGCTGGGACAGCAGGCCGGGTATTCATTCCGTGCCTGGCTGCTTATAGTGTTGCTATTTTTCGTCGTGTTATCAACACTCGCGCTTATCGTTTAGCAAGTCAAATCCGGTTGGATGAAACCAGTACCCGATGGTTACCACTTGGAGGTTAAAAATAAGCTCTTGATGTTGTAGTCAGAGTTACAACCACTGGGCTGGGCAAGTTAAAGCCAATCAGAGTCTACCCTCGTTCTACATCTCCCAAACCATCAACAAATTAATAATATTGGTGTTATATTATTGCTGGTTGATCTTTATTTGGCATCGGCAAATGCAGAATTCCCTGCAAGACAATTTTAAGCCATAGAACAGCGATATTATTAGGTTCCATCGATCCCTTTCTCTGGAATGCTAAAGTGGGAGTGACTAAAATCATTATAAAGGTGAAATATAGAAAATTGCATTGCAATATATTTTGTTCAGGCACTTTTTCAAAATTCCTTACGGTTTGACCAAAAAATATGTTTGCTGAAAAGCGGGCGTAGCTGTAGGCTGATTTACGAAAAAAATGTAGCAGCTTGCGATTCTGAGTCGATCTATATACTTTATATGTCTATGTGTCAAAGTAGATATACCCGTCTGTGATTCGGTATATAACAAAATTTTTCTTTACCTTACACCAAGACACCATAATAAAATTTCTTCCAAATGTATCCATTAATCATATTTTAATTATCAACTTCGGATAGATACAAAAACCTAACATCCGCCCACTTACTTTCGACATACGCTACACGTCTACTTAATTAAATAATTTCGCAGAATCGTGCATAAGTTGTAAGGCATTGAAAATATAACCGGAATCGTATGTGTATAGTACTAACAAAAAAATGCTACTTTAGTCGTCATACAAAAATATAAACATCAACCTAGGCATGATAACACACAATGTAATAAAACGACAATCAAACACAATTTTTCTGTTACAGAAATTGATTTACATATTTTTATTTGCACCTGCAGCGAAATTCGCCCGCTCATATTCCTCTTCTTTTTTTTTTATTATTAAACACAAAATCAACCCCAAATAAATTTAATCGACCGAGTACTCAAATGTTCTTGTTAGAACATTTTAAGCGGAAAATTAGCTGAAACATTAACACTTTTCTATTAGAAAATTCAAAACAAAATAAAGCAAAGTAGTATGTGTGCTTTGAAATTATTTTTAGACATGTTTACATATAAAATATTTGCCTTTGGTCTATAATTTAGCAAATACAGGAGAAATTAAATTTCGTTGTCAATGAAAATAAAAAAATTAAAAATATTTAAAAACAGATGCGAACATTTTTTCTCTTCTTGTCAATGAGTTACTCGTTTTTGTGTATTTAATTTAAGCAAATATTGTTATGGTAATTTACTGTCTGTTACAGTTGTTTTATTTTGTGCACTCTGGAAAAATATTGATGAATTCACACGAATATCTGTTTTGGGTACATGACTTTGTGTTCAAACGACCTAGGACTTCTTCATCTGCTTTTGATACTATCCATGCTTCAGCGCCTTAGACTAGGACTGGCATGATCAGGGCTAGTAGTTCAAAAAAGGGCATTTCTACTAAAATGTGTACCTAGCATGTTGACTACATATACTTGGTCTTACCCTCACTTACTGCCAAATCCATCTTTGCCACTTCATTCTCTATACTACGACTCATCACGTTAAGTCCGATGAATTATGTCAATATTGTCGGCGTATGCTTGTTTTTGTACCGATTTATGGAAGATTATGCCACTGCTGGATGTTTTGCACAATCCTCTTAATAGTGCTTACACACCGAATCGAAAACTGAGTTTTCTGCAAAAAGTTTTCTTAGACCACTTATGCTTTCAGACCGAACTTTGACCAGGTTTCGTTTGACATTTCAATCATGAATAAATATTTGTTTTGACAGCGAGTTCATCAGCTGTTTTGTGGGACGTGTGGAACACATGAAGAACGTATGAAAAGGTGTGTTCGTTCCAACAATCTTCAACGAGATGACGTCTACGAAGTATTTTCGAGACGGTTACGGCGTTGCCTACAAGTTTTTGAAAACTGCATATGTATGGAAAAACTGCAGTTTTCGATGAAGGTTTCATGTATTTTTGCGAAAACTCAGTTTTCGTTTCGGTGTGAAAACACTGTAAGAATAATGTTCAAGACGTCACGTGAGAATGTGGTATTTTGGTATCGCATGTTTCGTTGAGGCCGTTTCTGACCCTGATGGAGCAGCGGGAATTCTACATCGTCATCCATCACAGACGGACGAGTTTTGGCGGATTAACAAAAGAAGATATGTATCTGTATGCGGCTTCAAAATCATTGAATAGGTAATGGGTATCGATTTGGACTTCTTGGATTTTTTTCTGGATCTGCCAAAGTGTAAAGATTTGACAGCTTTGAACATTTCCACATTTATTTTTTCACTTATGGATATCGAGATGAAGAAATCATCTCCTAGCTATAGTGTCAACTGTCAATTACTTACACAGAGAAATTAGCCTAAGTCCTTTGCCAGACGTGGTGTCTTGCAGGTTTTATTTTCCGACAACAGGGCTAAATATGAAGATTTGTCCTCCTCCTGAGCTTAGCACATCCCGTAGTTGTTCGGATCTACCTCTTCTATTTAATAATCGCACATTCCAATTGCAGAGACGGATGTATTGTCCTTTTGTCCTTTTAAAAAATCAGTCCTGTTTGAGGAGTAATTTCAGTAATTTGAGCCCAAATTACAACCACCGACCTGTTCACATGAGGACAGCAGGCAGGATATCCCGTGCCAGTCGTTCTGACCAGGCTGTTTTTTGTTTGTCATCAGAACTCTCGCTTTGCAAGTCAAATGCGGTTGAATTAGACCAGTATCCGATACTTTAATTGCTTCTTACATACTTACGTGGCGCTACAGTCCGGCACTACATGCCTCTCCAATTAGCCCGGTCCTTGCCTTCAGTTGCGCACTCCAAGTTGGTTGAGGTCGGTTTCTACTGGTGCGCGGTCTTCCTCTACTGCGTCCGACGTCTGGCTGGGAATCGAAGCCTCTGTAATCCGGAGTACTGGTGTCTATTCGTTCTACATGTCGTAGCCATCTTAAACGTCCAATGCGGAGTTATTTAACCAGTGGCATGTCGCTGTACAGCTAGTATAAATCTTGGTATAATCGTCGTCTCCTTAGCCCGTCAACGCAAACGGGACCGAAGATATTTTGAAGAATTTTTCTCTCGAATCGACCAGCGCCGTAGAGACAGGGACGATCAGGGTCTTGTATAGGATCTCCTAAGTTGTTCGAGTGAGGGCTTTACAATTAAATTGCCTTCTTAGCCCCAAGAAACAGCGGTTGGCAAGAGTAATTCTTCGTTAAATTTCTGACGAGATGTTGTTGTTAGAGTTAACAGCGGAGCCGTGTTAGACAAAGTCCCACACTATTCATAGTTATATCTGCCAATGGTGACGTTCTGTCCAATTCGTCGATGTTGTGTGTCCTTTCGTATTGACAGAATAAACTTAGTCTTACCCTCATCTACTGCTAAACCCATTTTTGCCGCTTCCGTCTCTTTACTAGCAAAAGAGGCTATGACATCACTTTGACTCCTACCAATGATGGTTCGTTTTGCCTGACAGCGAAATGTTGTTCTACATCACCGTTTACCAATCTGCAGATGTGGTCCTTCCATATCCTCTGCATCGACTGTGTCTCAACGACGATATTTTCTATAGGCCATGTTCTCTGATAATACTGATAAAGATTTCTTCTCTTCCTACCTTTGCATTAAAATCTCCCAGTACGATTTTAACATCGTACTTCGGTAGTCGCTCATAGCTTTTGTTAAGGAGCTCGTTGAAGCAATCTTGAAAACATAAGACTACTTGCTTAAGTCTGGCACTTATAACAAATCCGCATCCGAATAGTCGATGTTTCAGCTAACGAACTATAACACGGTCCATAGTAGATGTCACAGTTTTTCACCCTCCTTACAAACGTCGTTGTCCTTTTTTCGTTAAGTCAACAATAAAATCCTTCCTTTCTGAGGCTATTGGTTACTTGTTATAAATTTTTTTTTAATTAGTGGGTGGTTTCCCAAAGCATAACCCCCAACCTGGAGGGCCAATTCCAATTTATAAGATATCTCTAGGACACGGAGCCATCTACAGGATTGAGCGCTACCGTTGGCCCTTCGGTTCATCCCTTGTTTATGAGGCCTGACGTACCCTCGAAATTGTCAACCTGTTTCCCTAACATATCAAATCAGTTTGTCTAGGTTCGCTTATTTAATTTATTTTTGCACGAAATAAATTAATCCATATATTTTTAATTGCTTATAATAGATCTGTGCATCTGAAGGCTAGCCGTTTAGTCGTTTATGGATTTCTTTCAAATTCGGTACACGAAACCTCTTGATTCAATACCCAAACGGACAATTATCACAATTAAATGCAATATGCTTACGGGTAGGGTAAATATAAAATGTCGAGCCATATAAGATTTTGATAAAAGATGTTAACAATATTTTGCGACAGTGTATTTTTCATTATTTTTCTAAAGTCCACATTTTGGGGATACTAATTTTAAGGATGGGGTGGGATAGGAAATTTAAACAACCCGCACAGCGTTTGTTTAATCTTACGGTACTGCATCCACTGGGTGTTGCTATTCGAGGATGGCGAGGTCTCAGTGTGGGGTCTCTTACTCAGTTGTTATTTGTACCTAAACAAAGTCTATCTCCGGTTCTCTTAGACGATCCACGTGTTTCTTGATGCTCATTTCAACTTGGTTGCTTTATGGATACGAAGTCGAGAAAAACTATTGCTGCTAATCAATGTATTACACCATGCTGCAGTGTAATTTAGTTTGTTGTCGTTACTTGAGGGCTTTGCTTTTCAACTAACCTACCAGCCGAATATGTTCTCATTTCCGATTGCCGCGACAAAATCCAAAGTACGATTTTCAGTTTGTAATCTAGCAAGTTTCCGCACAGAAGTTCGCAAAATTCCTCCTTCGTTCTTATCGTTAGGGGCGTCTATCGACACTTGCATTTAAATTTATCAGTGATTATCACTAATCGTTACTCTGATACAGAATCACAACCAGGTGATCACTGGCTTTATTAAGCTCACTTTTCAGTGTTAAGTTAACTCATATATCTCGAGTTAACTCGAGATTACTCCAGAAACAAGGATGACCTCGGAGTGAGCAACCTGGCCTGACCTTAAAGCCGCAAATACCTTTGATTTGTATTGGAATCCCAGACCGAATCTATACAGTTATATGTGTAATATTTGATAACAATCTGCCCTGTATTGCGCAAGGATAAGTTTAACGGTAGTATTTGGCGTGCGTTTCTTCCTAGGTCATATTTATAAGACGTCGTTCGTGGTCTATTCGGATCTCGTTGGTATTTGAGGGGATCCGTTATCAGTAGCTTTGGTCATATTATGTCACTTATTACTGGGGCTTATTTCTATTATGCGGTTGAGATAACAACTTATAATTCGACTCCACAGTCAAGGTGTGCTTAAACGGTTTTGTAAAAGCTGATTATGCTCTTACAAAAATAATTAAATTAATTTCAAAAAGCACATCAATAACCTTTACCTTTTAGATAACTTAATATATTTTTATATCAATAGTCTCATAATCCTATATTACTAAGGCTTATTTCAACTCTGTTATGGGAGTAAGATAACAACTTACTAATTCCAGTACACAGTGAAAGTGTATTATAACGTTTTTGTTAAAACCGATTATGCAATTATAAAACATAATTAAATTAATTTCATAAAGCCCAATAAAAACCTTAATCTTTTACAAAACTTTATATATTATAATGAAATCGATCAAAAGCCTCGTAATTCTTTAAAATGTTTGTGGCAATTTAGTGTCATTTATACCGACATTATGAGAATACTATAAGAGTAATCCATCATTTATTATCTAGTAATTCTAAGCAAGATAAAATTTCATAAATGTATTTTTAGCTAATTACCAATACGATAATCATTTACTAATGCTGATCTGTCAAAATGATCAATGTTGATTCTGGATTTCTTTGTTGTTGTTAATTTAACAGTTATTAATAAATTTACCCTATTAAAATTTATTGTTAACTTTGTACAAATCATCATCATTTTGTAAAAAGCATTTTAGCTATTTTAGAACATGATGATAATTTTCATATGCAACGTTTATAAATTAAAATTTAGAACTCCTAATTTCAAAATCTTTAAGAAATACTTAAGCAGAATAGACATCATTTGTGGATTTCCCTTTGCCCTCGCTTTCATTTCTTGATAAAATAGTTGAAAAGCAATCTAGCGGATCCACACAATAATTTCGTTTAATTTTTAACTTTCTCTTACAAAGAAAAATGTATTGTTTTCGTAAGAAATTTCGACCTCGAGATCCTAATTGATTCTAACTTTGCGATGATAGCGGAACCCAAAAGCATGTTTTTGGAATTCCGTCCCTCTGTCCGTGATAGTCTCCCAAGCCCAATCGGCTTGACCGATTTTCATCAAATCTCTTATCCAGTTTTTTGTTAATCATAATTCTATACCTTTTTTTTTTAATTTTAACTGTTTTATTAAAATATATATATATATTTTATATATTAAATTTATATATAACCTCAATTTTCTCAAAAGCGCTTATAAAGATTATGATTAATGTTTATAGTGAGTGTTTTAGATAGTGATGCGATTACATGAGAACACAAGCGTTCTCACTCTAGACGCTCGCTGTCAACTGCTACTCTTACCTCCACGCTGGTTACTGGTGGGTGCCTAGTACCTCGACTGGCGATGGGGTATCAAACCCCTGTTCAAGGTCATTGGTGGCAGCGATAGAGAAGGGGGAAGAATGTCCTCTCACTAAGTTACTCACTCTCATGCGACAGCGAAGGAATTCCCTAGATGGAGTCAACGGTGGCGCCTACAGCTCCAGTTAGATCGAACTGGTAAGTGTAATCCCTACTGAGCTGCTTCGACATATTTGAACACCAGGTTTATAGGGATTTCCTATACTGAGCCACGGTTTGGAAAAGAGTTGGTGGCGGACGTGCCCTCAATGAGTCAACGGCAGCGCTCATTTCCCAAAATGGGTTACTGACATCGGTATTTCCGGCCCGCTGTCCTAGGGTCAAAACAAGGACCTGCACCTCCAGGTTGGGGTTTGTGCCGTCGGATGAGAGAGACGTAACCAGCCTCGGATAATGAAACTCCTCATATGGCAACAAGACCCGGAACTTCAATGGACTATGACAAGAGAGTATGTACCTGGAATATATGAACACTACACACCTCGGATGCTACTGAAAACTTGAATCTGTCCTCATGCGGTACAAGGCAGGTATAAAAGCAATCAATCCAGGAGATACGATGAATAGGATCAGATGTAATGAAGAGAAAAAATTGCGACGTTTATTACAGCTGCAACAAAAAATTGCATTTATTAGGGTGCGGATTCGTCGTGGGAAATCGGCTTAGGATAAAAGTCATTGGGGCAGATAAGTGATCGCCTTTCTGTGATACACATCAAAGCTACGTTCCAAAACATAAGCCAAATATGTGCACACGCTCCTACCCAAGAAGCTGAAGATCCCATCATCCCATTTCGATTTGGCACATCACTAGTCTGTCTATCCGTATTGATCTCTTCAGCCCAAACAGCTTGACCGATTTTTTTTTATTCTTTCTATACACAGTTTTTTGGTTATAATTTTAGGCCATTTTTTAAATTATTAGCCGTTTTACTAACAATACCTGTTATATGAAAATTGTACATAAGGTCAATTGCCTCCAACGGCTCTAACGATTCTGATTTATATCTTATGAGTATTGTAGTTCTAATAAAACTGCATACCCAGTTTTTTCGAGGAAAATAAGGAAAATTGTTAATTTCTAGGAAACTATTTTGTCAAATTGAATGAAAGTTAATTTGTATACTTGGAGGCCAATTTACCGGACCAAAACGCGAAATTATGCTCCAACGAACGTTTCCTTCAACAAATCAAATTTGGCACGAGCTGTGTGACATGTTGCTCCTTCTCGTTGAAACCACAGCTCCTGCACATCATGGTTGTTCAATCTATTTATGAACGAAAAAGTCAGTAATCATGGCCCTATAGCGGTCACCATTGACTGTAACGTTCTGCCCAGAATCGTTTTTAAAGAAGTACGGACCAATTAGTCCACCAAAACATTCGCACTGTACGACGTCTCTGTGGTATCATTTAGAGTAAACGTGGTGCGAAAAAGTTCCATACTTAATCGAATTAATTGCTCTGATTGACGATTATGTTGACCGTAAAATGGACGCAGTGCGCGATACATATTTCGAAAAGAGACACGATTTTCAAAAAAAATGGCACAATTTGAAAGCGTTGTTCAGTAATCAGAGGAAAATTCTTCAAAAAATCTTCGGTCCCGTTTGCGTTGACGGGCTATGGAGACGAAGATTCAACCAAGAACTATACGAGCTGTACAGCGACGTGCCCCTGGTCAAAAAACTGCGGATTGGACGTTTAAAATGGCTACGACATGTAGAACGAATGTACACCAATACTCCGGCTCGCAGAGTCTTCGATTCCCAGCCAGACGTCAGACGCAGTAGAGGAAGACCTCGCCTTAAGTGGCGCGCACAAGTAGAAACCGACCTCAACCAACTTGGAGTGCGCAACTGGAGGCAGTTAGCTAAGGACCGAGCTAATTGGAGAGGCATGTTGGTTGAGGCCCAGTTTCATTCCGGACTGTAGCGCGACTTAAGTAAGTAAGTAATCAGTCTATTCATGTTGAAATGCCAAACCAAACTTATGGCGTTTTCCATTTGTAAATCTGGATTTTGATCTGAGATTTGATCTTTTTTTGTTACCAGTGGAACACGATTTCAGATTGATTTTTTTTTCTTTGAATTGTTGTAATTTTGTGTTTGTGAAGTTATTGTTGGTGTAGTTTCCAGTAACACAGGTTGTTCGTTTTTAATTTAATTTATATTTCACATCGAACTGCTACAGTTTTGATAGTTATTAACAGTTTTTCACAACCGAAATAATATTAAATCGAAACGAAAATTACTCTATCACAGCTATCATTTGTTTCAGTGACAGCTTCCATTTGTATCAGTGTTAGTGCAAGGAGGGGTAAATCTGCCGAAAAATCCAGATCTTCAAAATTGATCTAAGATAAAAAAAAGTCAATTTTTTTGGCCAACTGTCAAAATCGGTCTTTTGATAGATCTAGATCAAGAAAAGATTGATTTTTTTACAAATAGAAAACGCCATAAATCACTTGACAGCCGACAAAATGGCCGCCAGCTATGATAATGTTGCCAACTTAAAGTTCTATACCTTAAAAAAAAGACCCTTTTTATACCATTAGCATATTATTTCCAAAAAAATGCATACCCAGTTCTTTCCGCAAACTATTTTGTCAAATTGAATAAAATTTAATTTATATACAAACTACTGTTACTCCGATTTATTTAAACACTGTCATAAACGTTCATTTCGACTAGTAATGTATAACTCGAGTCAAACCCAGTTACACTTTAATCGAAATAACTCGAGTTAGATTTTACTCTAACCCTGTATTAACTCACGTTAAACACATGATGTGGTTTCGGTTTTCGTTAGCGAATACACACCTTAGATATTTAGAATGACAAGTAGATAGTAGCCATTGCCCCAGCCAGTTTAGTTGTTCGGTTCAGTTGTTTTCAACTATATTGGTTACTGTGGGAAGTTTTCCAAAAACCAAATGAAGGAAGAGTTATTTGCAAAACATGTTCTTTCTCGTATAAATTTTCGGGAAACACAAGTACCTTGATGGCACATATTAAAAAAATATCTTTGATTCCAATTCGGGTTGACTCGAGTTGAGAAAATTTCGGATTCACACATCTCTTTTCTCGACACTATTTATATAACATTTAGCATCAATAATCAAGATGAAATTATCAAATTCACTCATGCTTGGGATTTGATCTAACGCTTAACTCGCTGTGAGAGAGAAAATGGCGTACGACCCAGTTGTGCACCTTCCACTCGTTTTCAGTTCGTTTAAATTCGGCAATTCCACTTTACCCCATCACTGCGTTCGATCACGTGTTGCTCTTTTTATACGCTATCCCATAGAATTATATTGTTTGTAACTTAGAGAAATAATGGAGATAGATATACATCGAAATATATGGTTCGACTCAGAATCGCCAGCTGAGTCCACTGGGTAATGTATGTCTATCCGTCATTTACCAGTTTCTGGGCTTTAAATTGTGAGCTACGAAGATGAAGTTTGAAACACGTACTCTTTGGTGTTCCCAGCAGAACAAGTGTAAAAGATTTTCAAAAACTGTCCGATGCCAAGCTCACTTCTCAGTTAAACGTTGTTTTTGGTTAAGTTGTAAGGAAGTGTCTGAATAACATATTTAGACAATTTAAATATTCTGAGCGTCTTAGTTTAACAAACAAAAAAGATTTTTAGTTTAATCTAAAAAAATAAAAAAAAATTATTCGTCGCATAAAAATTAATTTTAATATTAATATCAATATTTCATCTGATATATAGATCAATTTAAATTTCTATATTTCGCCCCATATAATTTTTAGCCACGCTTACTTTTTTGGGACTTTTTTCGTAAATAAAATGAAAACATTCGATGAAAGTATGTATTTCGAAAATAATACTAGTTCATAGTTCGTCTATAGATAATTTTAACCCACGCTCACTTTTGGGGGCGTTTTCCAAAGAAAACAATTTGTAAAACCTTTACCATAGAACAATGAAAAATATTTTTTTTGTCAAACTATAAAAGTTTAAGATAAACTGTTTGAAAAAGATGTGGTGACAATGTCATTTTCTACATTTCATTTCCCATTTAGTTTTTAGGACAGGGTTTTCCACGATTCGCACAGTGCATACTAGCCTTCTGAAATGTTTCTTGTTTATCTTGAGCTCGTCAATAGTCTAAGGGTTGTTTAAGATAAACTGTTTGAAAAAGATGTGGTGACAAT
Organism: Rhingia rostrata; assembly: GCA_949824845.1. NCBI lineage: Eukaryota > Metazoa > Arthropoda > Insecta > Diptera > Syrphidae > Rhingia > Rhingia rostrata. Next base: position 75,698,774 of record OX463757.1, on the reverse strand, counting down.
GTCATTTTCTACATTTTATTTCCCATTTAGTTTTAAGTCACGCCCACTTTTGGGGAAATGTATTTAAGGATATGGTTTAATACGATTCGCACAGCGGATACCAGTGTTCTTAAATGTTTTTTTTTGTTTGCCTTGAGCTCTTCAATGGTCTAAGGTTTGCCAGCGTACACTTTTCTTTTCAAATAGCGAATGAAAGTCTGGAGGGGGTCAAATCTGTAGGTCACGACGCATGCGTTCTTTGATTTCCAACGTGGAATAGATCTCGTGTGGATGCTTCGTTTCCCAATTGCGACAATTTTACTTGTCAATGGCGCCAGAGAGTGTAAAATGGAGCTCAACATTGGCTTCCAAAAATCAGTTTCAGTGTCAGCCATTCGAGCGATTGTTTGGCCATATTCTAAGCGATGTAAACGTTCTGTTGGTAATATTTTTTGAATCAATTGCACTTTATACTGAAGCAAATCATCATCCAAAATGCACCACAAGGTGGTTGGACTCTTCCCAAAATGCTGAAAGTAGTGAGCGTCACGATTTCGGTGCGCTGTTTCGGTGTGAAGCGACTTATGGCTAGTTGTCTACTCAAGCCAATCGGTTGATAATTGTCAAACTTATTTAATATTTACAACTGAAATAGAAAAAAATGTACCCTGTGAAGTCAAATATTGTCATCCTTTAAGTAAATGCAATGCAATGTTATGTTCAAACATTTACTTGACATTTTGTATTTAGTCGTTTTTACGAAATCTTTTTTGTTAAATGGGATCTTAGCTTTAATACTAACAGCCTTATAAAATTAAATGAAATTATCATATATATTTTAACCCCATTTTATCTCCCCTTTACCGAACATATTTTTCGGCTTGTGTGTTATATTATTTCATCGATAACCTTTGGTACGATTTTTGCTTCCTCTGTGTTGATATGTAAATTATAGTTTTTAGATAATAAATGTTAATAAGAAAATATCGTGTGACCACTTAGCGAAATGGTAATTGAAATAGCCAGCAAATATACGCCAACTGGTTGGCAATGTTTCATAAACCAAACGAACGTTACATTTATTTCTAAAGCGTTCTAGAAATTAATAAACGATGAGAAGCTAAAAAAAATCGGTATTGGTTGAATCTTCAATTCATGATGATCTGATAATTTACATTTCACATTTATATGAAGTGTTATTGAGTTTGTTAATTAATTTGTTAAAAACATTTTTTTATTGTTACGTTTGTAAGAGATCAGTTGATATTCCTTATTTATTGGGTATTCAATGACTCTTGTAGATAAACATTGTGATATATACACTTATACAGCCTATAAGAATTACTAGACAAACAATAAGTTATTTTTATAGATCAATCGATCATCTTTCGACAACAGATACGAATCTGGCATACACCAGAATTGACAATAATCTTAATACATAATGATGTTAGCTTAAGCATTCACTTATGGGAGTTGCAGATAACAACGAAACGTTCAATTTTATCAACAAAATGTTCTTTATTGATTGAGGGCTTATAAAACAAATTGTGGGAAAAACAAAAACCTAACATCAACACCATGAAGTTAAACAGAAAATAAATTGGGAGTTGAGCTTTCGGTTAACTACTCACAAAACAAAAGCGTCCCTTATTGAGTTTTGCCTTGTTCTAAAAAGAACCGTTAGGTTTTTTTTTGTCAAAAATAAACCATTAAATCATAGTGTAAACAGGTTTGAAATATAGCTAAAAACAAAATTTAACCCAAACCCATTAATACTTTTCGAGAAAAATCCCGATATTCACTCTTTTGCCAAAAAAAAAAAATTGGTGTGAAGATATGTTTCTATGGATCCACTAAGCAATTCACAAAATTTGATTAAAATTCTATGTTTAATTTTCAAGAAATCATTTAATTTATAAATCGTTACATCCATTATCGAGAAAATTTTCTTCTAGATACTTGTAGAAGCTAAGTTATTAATTTTTATCAACATCCTTGGAGCCGTTATCGAAGGTGCCGTTTGTTTGCACTGGAAACCTAAATACAAAATACCATCTGAAGTTCGGGCTTGTGTTTATTGCAAAATACGTTGACAAAACTTCACCAGTTATCGATCACAATGAAATGGATGACACCCTACAATATCATGGTATCCATTAAAAAATTCAGTTCAAGTGTTAAGATACATCGTGAAAAAAGGTACTCTTTGATACCAAAAGGCCAACAACAATTAATTAATTACTTACTTTTGTGTTGGTACGGACTGGTGAAAACAACTAACATTCCTCTCTAATAATCCCAGATTCTAGCTAACTGCCTTTAGTTGCACACTTCAATTTGGTTGAGGTGGCGTTTTCGTGCGGCATACCAAACTTAACATTGCTTTGTAACAATGCTGAGATTTCATTCGTCAGCTATATTTTTATCCATGCCATGCTCGCCTTTTAAAGGGCAATAAGTACACCTCTATGAAATGATTAAACCAAACAGACACACCCCCAAAACTTTGCGTTCGTCTGTCCGTAATGGCTTCTGCAGCCTAGCGGCGCAACACAACATACTAGGTTTTTTTGTACTACGAGGCATTTTATAAACGTAACCCACATAAAAATAACATAAAACGAATTTTTGGTTTAAGGCCATGTGAGGAAAATTGTCAATTTCTCGCAATGTCCCTCCTAATGTTTATCTATTTAATTTAGACACCCGTAACCAAAAATTAATTTGCCTAAATTATGATAATCTTTAAATTTTCCTATTTGAACAGAAGCTTACCGAGTAGTGAATGAGAAAGTTCCGTACGACCAAGTAGTGCACCCACCACATGTTTTGATGAGTCTTTGGATATGGATATTCTTTATAACGGGTACATTTTTAAGAGTTAAGTTTTCCAGTTTGGCAGCACTGGTTAGTAATGGCGTTCAAATGTCATCTTTCAAAGTGAAAAGTTTTCAGTATACTCTGCCATTTAATCATGGAAAGACTTACAAACGAGCAACGATTTCAAATATTTAAATTACTGAATGGCTGAAAGGCCGAATAGGTCAAAAGGCATTAGAAATAAGTTGTTATCATTTAATTTAGGGCGCCCGCGTAGGGCCAGTAAGTTAGTTGATAAAGGCGTCAAAAGATGGTAAGGGTGTGTGACAAAAGTTCGTTTGCCTGAAAACAAATCAGGAATAGTAGTTATCTCCAGCGCTCAACACAATTCCATTTTAATCTTATTTACCAGTTACTAATTATAGTCAAAGTCACTATTTCAGTATAGATTTTATTTTTACGATTTCAATTGTTAATTAAAAGTTTCAAAACCCCTTATTGGAGTATATCATTATAATATAGTATTTCCAACAATTAAACAACAATATAAGAAATGCTTCAAATTATTACAAGGTTGTAGAGACTAAAAAAACACAAATGGTGGACAATAGCAACACTATCTTCCATTCATTTTTGGCAATATTTCGGTTTGCATAACGCAATAAAGTCATTATGGTGTTTATTCATCTTGACAGCCAAAATAAAGCCAAATCGGTCATCAAGATTTGTTTTCTAAAATCAGGTTCATCGTCAACCAATCAAGAATTCCAAGCACTCTAATGAGTGTAAAATAGAAGTGTCGTGAGTCACGGTAAGGAAGCATCCTTGATGTTGGAGAAAGAGGGCACGGCATGCTTTTGATTGCTCAGTTTAACTCGTCGGACCGAGGTATATCACTATACATCCCATTTTTATTCGTGCCAGAATCAAAACAAAAAAAAATTAAGTTACTCTACATTGACCACAGACGGACTTTAAGGACTCCAACAGGAAAAGAATAGATTTTAGAAAAAGCTGAAAAGAAATGATAAAAATCCTTTGTCTATACCATTGAAAACGATTAGGAAAACCTGTTTCCAATGCCTTTAAGCAGTATAGGTTCTCCTCGATCCCTAAAATTAGAAGAAGTAAGTCTGTCTCCCGTTTTGTAGTCGTTTGTGATTTGTCAATTCACCAATGGACGTCCCAAACAATCAGAAAATGTCGCAACTATTGTATCGTGTGATTGTGGCATGTCAGGTGTTAATAGGAGGAACAAGAGGACCAAGTACGCTTCCTTGGGGTTCTCCTGCCAATATTTCTTTGAACACCGAATATATAATATGCTCAAGATAAGAGACGAGGATTTTATATAATTATTCAGGTAGAACTTGTATTAATTTGTATTGAATGTCTCTATGCCAAACCTTGTCAAAAGCTTGCGACACGTCAAGAAATACGGCTGAACAAATTTTCTTTTCTTCTAAATCTTTCTCAATTACATCAGTAATCCGATTTACGTAGTCCACATTCGAATGTTTACTTCTTAACTCAACTTGATGGTCAGGTAAAAAGCGTTTCTGATCAATAATTGGATTAAGCGACCGAGTAATATCCTTTCAAAAACTAGTGAAATGATTGGAAGAAGTGAAATAGGTCTGTAAGATTTTATGTAATTCGGTGATTTTCCTGGTTTTAGAACCATAATCACTTCTGCGACTTTCCACTGTCTTGGTATGTATTCTAATCTAATTGCTGCATTTACAATGTAGAGGAGTTTAGTTAATGCTTTTCGAGGCTACATTTTAAGAAGTTTTCCTATAATAAGGTCATAACCCGCAGCTTTTTTAGGCTTTAATTTCTGTATTTCCCGTTTAAACTCGGCAATACTTGCATATCTTCTTATATTGCTATCGGTTGTAGTCTCGAATACTTTAACGTTTTCATGTTGCGCTGGGCCATCCATCAAATGACTTGAATGTTTCCTCGAGATGTGAGGCAAAAACTTCTGCTGAGAATAACATGCGTGTATGGAACTACTCTACATAAAACCGTTATTCTTTTGCCCAAGTTATCGTACTCTTGACCATGTGGGTTTTCGCCAACAATTCCAAGTCATCTATTTGCAATACAAAGGTCTAAACAATAAACATACTTTGCCCCAACTCCTAATGTGTCAGATAGGTAATACCTTATGATCCTATCCATTTGCGCTCATTATCTGTAAATATTAAGTAAGCGTATTCGAGGTCGAATAGCGAATAAATTGCGTTCACTCCTATTTGTGAAAGGATTTAGTTCTCCCCCACTTATTTGCTTAAGTTGGAATGTACTTAGTCTCATCCCCTTTAGCTCCCATTCTGCCATTTGAATATATGTGCATATTTATTCTATAAAGTCGCCTCCTAAACAACGAATATGTAGCGAAGTGAGAAAATCCAAATGATAAAATAATTTATGAATTTTATCGTTTCTCCGTTCCGATAACAGACCTCACATTGACGTCATAGTCACTATGTTTGCCACAGATTACATACAGACAAAACACAGACAAAAATGAATGAAATATATCTTTAGGCAATTTATCCTTATCTTCAATCGATAACCATATGCCACTTTCATAAATTGCAAAATATCTGATTTGATTTAAAGCCATCCAAAAAAAATCCCAAAAATCTAACTCACATCGACACACGGATTAATTCATTTTAAACATTGAACTTTCATTTTCGTCTTATCTATTTTGGTAATGCAGTAAGGAAGTGCGCAGACTATGTTGCTATTTCTTGTTGCAGTCATATAAACGTACCTCTGTTAGCAGTACGTCTGCGGAACTTGTAAAAAAAAATCATCTGGTTATCTATTTTTAATCGAAATCATGTGCTTTTTAGTTACTTAGGTTTAGATCTTAAATGCAGTGGGTAGCTAAAAATAAAGTTCATAATTTTTGTGCTTGAAGATGTGTTTATTTAATGAAGAATTTATTGTTTATTTAGCCGGGTGGGAAATCAAATTACGACAGCAAAAGAGTGAACAGCATAGTGTGCTTATTTTCATTTCGATTGATCGATTCGTTTTTAATGGCGCCACTTGTTGCTCAAGATTTTTGTTCTTTTATAGGATCTCTTAACAGTTCTAGTAATTTTTTAATTTAACATCTATCGAGTAAAAAAAACAGCGTTTGGCAAGAGTTCTTCGTTTGATTTATAATGATATATCATTGTCGGACACTAGGAAGACGAATACCTTACTACCTCAAAGTTGTAGCTATCGATGCAGAACTTCTTTCCAATTTATCGATGTTGTGTCTGGTTGAGTGTCAAAACCCATTTTGACGTTTCCTTTTCTATGCTAGCAAATATGTCTGAGACATCACTTTAAGTTCAACCAATGATGTCAATATGACGAAAAAAAAGCAGCATGAACCTTGTTTGTTTTTGCGTCGATCACAAACAAGCTGGCATTTTCCAATTTTTTTTATTTAATCGATACAATTCCATTATTTAAATCAGCAACGTCATTGTCACCATTCAAGAAAATAGTAGTAAATAATAGTAACGCTGATTGAATGTCCACTATCGTTGTTGGATCGTAGCGTTGGTGGTTAATTTCAGGTTTGGAACTGCTTCCTTTAAGGACCTCACAAAAAAAAACTAATAACATATGATGACAGGGCAGACAAAATTTAACTATGCCACGCAACTCCTCTCCTTCAAAATAGTGATACCGTACCATTAAACTTGAGGCTTTTGCCTCCCCTTTCTCATTAAGAAGGAAAAAAAGTAATGAAAATTGGTTCTGGGAACCGTATACAGGACTTAAGGTGAGGCTAATTTCTTCATCTTTCTCCCTTAGAACCATAAAAACCTCGAAGATATAAAAGAACTCCAACGGATTAGATTGGTTACAATGCTTCGAATGCAAGGAAGCAGGTAGTGACACAAATTGTACCAACAAAATACATAAAATTTTAAAGTGAATGAGAGAAAACTAAACTTATGAACCAGCAAACGCACAAGATTATTTTTTGTTGGCTGAACGAGAAAAATATTCAATCTGATATAATTCAACGTGATACTTTAGGAAAACTATAAAATTGTACATTTTCATGAAATTTCAACAACCTTTGTGTTTCTTAAAAAAAATTGAGTTTATTGCCTTAGAGTTAGCAGGTGCCGTGACATAAAGTGAAGCGTAATAAGGCCCAATCTGTAAATTTGGTCTTATGACGCTTTGTGAAAGTGACAAGTTCAAATTCTAGCAATTCGGATTATTACACTTTTATGAAGTGTCAAAAGGCCGATTTGGCTTTATGACACTTTCGATTGCATATTTTATTTTCTTCCCTGATACGTTTATATACAATTTGATTTGAGCTCCATTTGGCTTTATGTCACTTTCCTCATTTGGCCTTATGTCGCTTTATCGAAGTTTGTTTCAATCACAAACGTGTTTGTTTTTATAGTATTCAGTTGCATTGTAAACTGAACATACATGTTGTTGATTAACTATGAAATCAGCAATGACATTGTTGTTTGAAAATACGAAAATATTCAAATCAACTTTAGATATACTTCACTTTTACGTTTCGAAAATTTATCTTGTTAATTTTCATCAAGAAACTTGTTTAAATTCACAACTATTGTTGAATAGTGGAATAACAATGAAACATGTTTAAATCAACCAAGGATTTTTTTTCGGTGTGTCGTTGGCGAATGCTAAAAGTTGAACACATTTATGAAAGATTTCGATCCCAGTGTTGATTCGAGATCATCGCAAAATACTCTGATGAATGTCTACACTCTTTTTTGGTGTCGAATGTTTCGGTTTTCTCTATTGTTATCCTGCACAGATGGAATAATTTGGATTCTTTGGTTTCATTCTTTGTAAAATTTCAGTCGCCTCGCCAACCCATTCCGATTGGGTGCTTGGTTGACATCCTTTTACAAACATACTGGTCGCGTCAAGACCTTCTTTGAATCCTTTACATCTACCACCATTGGAAATTAGGAAGTATTCTGTGGTTTTAACATAAAGCTCGTCTACCGCAAAAAAATTCCATTCATTAACTGGCTCATTTACTTACTTACTTACTTAAGTGGCGCTACAGTCCGGAATGAACCTGGGCCTCAACCAACATGCCTCTCCAATTAGCCCGGTCCTTAGCTAACTGCCTCCAGTTCCGCACACCAAGTTGGTTGAGGTCGGTTTCTACTTGTTCGCGCCACTTAAGGCGAGGTCTTCCTCTACTGCGTCCGACGTCTGGCTGGGAATCGAAGACTCTGCGAGCCGGAGTATTGGTGTCCATTCGTTCTACATGTCCTAGCCATCTTAAACGTCCAATGCGGAGTTTTTTGACCAGGGTCATGTCGCTGTACAGCTCGTAAAGTTTTTGGATGAATCTTCTTCTCCATAGCCCGTCATCTAAAACGTCACCGAAGATCTTTCGAATAACTTTCCTCTCAAATCGACCGAGAATTTCTTCATCCGCTTTTGAGACGGTCCATGCTTCAGCGCCGTAGAGCAGGACTGGGATGATCAGGGTCTTATATAAGAATTCCTTAGTAGTTCGAGTGAGGGCTTTACTTCTGAATTGCCTTCTCATCCCGAAGAAACAGCGGTTGGCAAGAGTAATTCTTCGTTTAATTACTGACGAGATGTTGTTGTCAGAGTTTATAGCGGAGCCGATATAGATAAAGTCCCGTACTACCTGAAAGTTATATCTGTCAATGATGACGTTCTGTCCAATTCGTCGATGTTGTGTGTCCTTTCGTGTTGACAGCACATACTTCGTCTTGCCCTCAATGACAGCTAAACCCATTTTTGCAGCTTCATTCTCTATACTAGCAAACGTGGCTATGACATTAATTGGGTCCTACCAATAATGTCCATATCGTCGGCATATGCTAGTAGTTGTACAGATTTTTGGAAAATTGTGCCACTGGTGTAGGCTCGTAAATTTTTCACAATCCTCTCAAGAATCAGATTGAAGAAGTCACATGACAGCACATCGCCTTGCCTAAATCTTTTTTTGGTGTCGAATGTGTCGGTGAGGTCGTTTCCGACCCTGATGGAGCAGCGAGAGTTCTCCATCGTCATCCTACACAAACGGACGAGTTTGGGCGGTATATCAAAACTAGACATGGCACTGAACAGTTCGTCTCTATAAATGCTGTCGTATGCGGTTTTGAAATCGATGAATAGGTGGTGGGTATCGATTTGGACATCTTGGGTTTTTTTTCCAGGATCTGCCGAAGTGTTAAAGTTTGATCGTTTGTGGACTTTTCTGGCCTAAAACCACACTGATAAGGGCCGATCAGGTTGTTGGTAAACGGTTTGAGGCGTTCACATATTACAGCAGATAGGATTTTGTAGGCGATGTTAAGGAGACTAATGCCTCTGTAGTTGGCGCAGTTTGGAGGGTCTCCTATTTTGTGGATCGGGCAAACGATGATGAGGTTCCATTCTTCAGTCATAATTTCTTCCGACCAGATTCGGCTTATGAGTTGGTGGATGTTACTTACCAAGTCAGACATTTCCGGCAGCCTTATTAAGCTTCAGTTTAGATATTGCTATCCTCAATTCACTCAGGTCGGGTGGTGGCAGTTTTCGCTGTCGTTGCCAATATTGAATGGTTCGTTCTGCCTGACAGCGGAATGTTGTTCCTCATCGCCGTTTAACAGTCTGCAGAAGTGGTTCTTCCATATCCTCAGCATCGACTTTGTCTCAACTACGATATTTGCGTGTTCATCTCGAAAGTATTCTGTTCGAGCCTTGTATCCTTGGCTTTGACGTTTTACACTTTGTAAAACTAGCGAACATCGTTCCTGGAGTGGCACCTCTCTGTAATCTCGATCGCGCGCTTTTCTTTCCCTGTTTTCTCCTTGCTGAAAAGCCGGTCTTCTTTCCTTCTTCTCTGCCTATATAGCTGAACGGCAGCTCTCACCTGCAGCTAAGCCTTGTAGACCTCGTCCTTGGCTGCGAGCATCTGTCGGCATTCCTCATCAAACCAGGGGTTTCTTGCTGGTGTGCATGAGAAACCTAGCACATCAGTTGCGGCTGATCTAATGGCTTGTTAGCATCGTTACCATTGTTCTTCGACATTCAATGCTGGTGGTATGGTGTTAATCGAGAGGTTTAGGGATACGCGTGGCGCGAAGGTCTTGGCGGTGTCTTGCGATTGCAGTCTTTCGACATTAAATTTTTTTACAGTAATTCTGTATTGTTGTGGCATGGTGGATATCCGCATTCTAACCTTGGCTGCAGCAAGGTAGTGGTCCGAGTCGATGTTAGCTCCTCGGAATATTCGGACATCCCAAATACTGGATGCGTGCCTCTTGTCTATCGCAATATGATCGATTTGGTTGACCGTTCGTTGATCTGGAGACCGCCATGTCCCCTTATGGATATCGTGATGAGGAAACCGTGTGCTGGCTATAGTGGCATTTTGTTCCGGTGCCAAGTCGGTTAACCTAAGTCCGTTACCAGACGTGTTGTCGTGTAGGCTATGTTTTCCTACAATATTGCTAAATATGTCTTCTCTTCCTACTTTGCATTTAAATCTCCCAGCACGATTTGAACAACGTGCTTCTGTATTCGCTCATAGGTTTTGTCAAGTAGCTCATAGAAGCAGTCCTTAGCTATATCATATTTTTCCTCCGTTGGGGAGTGAGCGCATATAAGGCTTATGTTGGAGAAATTGGCCTTAATGCGTATTTTTTCACTGCGTTCGCTAATGTCTTGGAAACATAAGACTTCTTGCCTATGTCTGGCACTTATAACAAATCCGCATCCGAAAAGCCATTGCTTCTGTTCACTATAAAGCGGTCCGTACTAGATGTCACAGTTTTTCATCCTCTTTTTTCTCGGCCTATCCCATCGTATTTCCTGGACGGCAGTAATGTCTGCTTTGTAGCTTTTTAGGGCTTCCGCTAGTTGTTCGCTTGCGCCTCTCCTGTTTAAGGTTCTCACATTCCAGGTGCAGATACGAACGTCGTTGTCCTTTTTTCATTTAGCCGTGTCGTCAACAGTAAAATCTGTCCTTTCCGAAGCTATTGGTTGCTTCGTAACTATGATTTTTTAATTGGGTGGGTAGTTAACCCAAAGCACAACCCCCAACCTGGAGGGCCAGTTCCAACTTATTAGATACCCCTAGGATACGGGTCCATCATTATCCACTACGGGATTGAGCGCTGCCGTTGGCCTTTCGGTTTATCCGCCACCATCTCTGTTCAATGGGCCTGACTAACCCTTGAAATTCCTAGACAACCTGTTGTCCGAATATGTGCCATAGCACTAGGCGAATGGCATTCCGTGCCATTCTAACCTGGCTGTTTATAGTGTTGCTGTTTTTCGCTAGTCATTTCAGGTAGTAAATAAACCAGGCTCGAATTCGTGCCATTGAAACCAACGTCGAAAAGATCCTCCATTAGGACAAATATCTCTCCAAATATCTGTACAGCTAGTCGGTAAGGCTTCGTTGCCTGACAACACAGATATTATGATAACACTTAAGGTGGCCAAGCTACAGAAGGAGGATTTTCTCCAGCAGAACTATTTCTACGCCTAGGATCTAGGATATTAATATAAACAAGCTAAGTTTAAACAAATATTCATTAAGTTTTATACAAAAACCTCGAGCTAAGGGTTTGTGTGGCTATAACATACAGGTTACTTTTGGTAACATGCAATTTAACTATGTAATGTAGTTTTCATTACCAAGTCTGTTCATACGTCCAATAGGCTCTTGAACCCATTCTTTTATGGTTAGCTATATACTGAAGATTAAATCTCTTCTAGAAGACCATTGGTATGTTGAAGGACCTTATCATTTATGGCCTAGATTTACTTTTTATTTGTGTGTGCAAAGTTATTATTTTTGCCACAAAGAAGAATACCTCCTACTTAACGCCATAACCGAAATGGCAAATTATTCAAGCTTCTCAAGACAGTATTTATCTTGTATGTTTGTCAGACTTTTGCAAGAGGCTTAGTCGCGCTTGTGGTCCAACGAACTTACCACTATGGCACTGCACCCACAAACCAAATCGTCGTTCCAAAAACGAAGCGGCGTATGTGTAAAATCTTACGTCGGAATCGTCTGTTCGTATGTTGCGTTAAATAGTTATAATCCAATCTTTTATGTCAAAAATTAAAGTTTTAATGAAACTATAACGGTTTGAGAGATACAAGTACAGTACTTCGTGTGATGATGAATAACGACCAGTAGACAATATACCCCACATAACTCAAACTGCCATTTTTTGCAGATACGCCACTTCTATTTGGATAGAAAATATATAGGGTGCGCCATCTTTCACATTTTTATGTGAATATTTCCTCAAAATAAAACAGATTTTCATATATAAGCTATTTTTACTAAATTCTGTCCTTTACAATTTATTGAATACAACATTAATCTAGTTGCAGCCTGGCTCTATTGACCAAAGCAAAATATGCACTTTTTGCTGCGTTTCTCATGACTTTTTCGATCTTTAGACCTTTTTCACAAATTTATGGTCAGACATGATGAGCCAACATCCGCAGATATCGATTCCCATCGACTGTTTCGCCTTCTCTGAAAAAAAAAAATTGCCCAATGATGTCACTCTTTGGGCATGCAATGGCTTTTTGTGTAAGTGTATTTTTTTTTTTTTGAGCTATAGAACTTTGAATACAAACAAAGAATATAAAGTGATACAGATGACGCACTCCATACAAGAAAAATGGTTCTATGGCGGGTCGTACTGGCACAGCCTGCCATATATTTTTATCTCGATTCTCATATATGCACGTGCAAACCGCCCGCCCGTACCATGAAGCTGTTGAGCAAAATTTTCTGTTTTTTGTTCTCAATGCGTCATCTGTGTGGCTTGATAATCGTTGATACAAATAAACTACAAGAAAATAGTTTTAATGTCCATCAATTTGGCTTTATTGCAAGGATAATTTTATACCATTAATGTTTAAAAAAGATTTCGGGCATGTGGCCGCCGCGGCTGGTTCTAATAAAGCCAAGTCTAGAGTTCCAATTTTCAACCACTTTTTAGAGCATTTGGGGCCGTAGGTCGGCAATAACGCCACGAATGTCGGCTTCCAAGTCCCCTTACGTCTCTGGTTTGTTGGCGTAGTCGAGCGACTTCACATATTCCCAAAAACAAAAAAATTAATCCAATGGTGTCAAATCACACGATCTTGGTTGCCAATTGAATGTTTTCTTCAATAAATCGATTGTGACGTGCGCTGTGTGGCATGTAGCGGCGTCTTTTTGGAACCACATCTCATCCACATTCATGCCATCCGATTCGGGAACAAATTAGTCGGCTATCATGGCTATCGGTCTCCATTAACGGTAACTGACTCTCCAGCATCAAATATGGCCCAATGACTCCACCAGCCCATAGAACACACCAACCAGTCAGTTTTTGTGGATGTAATGGCGTCTCAAGGGTTTAACGTGGATTCTCTTCACTCAAAATGCGGTAATTTTGTTTGTTGACGTAGCCATTCAACCAAAAATGAGCCTCATCACTGAACAAAATTTTTTCGATGAAAATCAGCATCGAGATCAATCTCATTTTCGGCCCATACACCAAAATCACGACGCATTGCATGGTATCGCTTCGTTAATTCTTGCACAAGCTGGATCTTGTAAGGTCGTAAGCCAAGATTTTTGCGCAAAATCTTTCATAAACTTGATGGACAAAGCTCCAATTGCTGTGCACGGTGGCGAATCGATTCATTCGGGTACTGTTCAACACTTTGCTCTACAGCGCACTGTTCGACTTCTCTGCGGATGCGTATTATCACGTAGAGTAAGCGTAGTGCGAAAACGATCCATGGTTAACCAAATCAATTGCTCTGATGGACGATTATGTCGACCATATGAGCTTGCGGTAAACTTCGCGAACTGAACCACTATTTTCGAAATATATTTGTGTGATTTGCAAGCGTTGTTCGTTTGTTGACCTGTTCATGATAAAATGGCAAACCAAACTGAACATAAATGATATAAGAGTTGCCCGATTTGACCACAAAATGTCAGTTTTTTCTCCATTCGAAAAGCCATTCTCTAAAATAAACACCTGATACAATAGTCAAACTCGGTTTAGTGTACATATAAGCGAAACCTCTGTGTGGCAGACGATCTACGACTTTGCCACATGCAAAAATCTCAACAAAATATTATCGATTTTTGAAAATATCTAAAGTATAAAATTCGACACTATTGCGACTATATTTTGCAAATGTCGGTCAAATTATCGACACATTTGTATATGTGTTTATGAAAGAGAGGGTCATTGGAATGACCCATAGAATGACATAGAATATGCTTTTTGCAACGCCTTAAGAGCTGTCTAATCGTCAACGTAAATAGTCACTTATCGATATCCATTTGAATAATCTGAACTCATCTCCAAATATGTAAACTCAAACATATAAACTTATCAATCCACAAATGCAATTAAAACATGCAAATCTGACTAGTAAAGAATTTTTTTAAATTTTACCGACAATTTCAAAAATAGAATCTCTGCACTGAAATAAAGTTTTCAAATTTGCTTGAATACCGGAAAGTCATCTCCATGAAAATAGAGTTAGGTATTATGTTGTATGTTAATCCTGTTTTGTGCACGAACTCCATGCTAGCTTAATCAACCTCGCTCAGGGAATTGAATTTGTTTTTTGTGTTTCGTTTATTCGCAAATGTTGATTGTAAATAATTTATTCGCATGTTAGGACAATAGAAAAATGGGCTTGGCCAGCATACTGTGGTAATTTCGATGTCGCCAGGGCAATCATCTAGTCTATATACGAAGGCTTTAGTCTTTCTACGAACCAGTGTATTACCACAAAGTAAATGGTATACAATTTTGATTTTGTCCCGTAACAAGGAATGGATTTTGTAATGAGAACAAAATCTCTCGATATATCAGCTTTGACTAAAAGTTCCATTGTTCCTTAACAATCAACTTGAGAAGTGATTTGATTTCTCATGTGAACAATGAACGCCAAGATGAATTCAACTACCAGATGAATCTAAAATGTCGACGCCCTACTGCAAATCGGAAAAAAAAACCCAACGCTCCAGACTGCCGTCCCGCTCTAAAAGTTAATAATCGCTTGATTTTGAACATGTGCCATTAATTCCAACAAAACATTGAAGCTATACGCACATGTATTACTGAGTTTACGGTAACGATAATTCGCTGAGTTATGAACTGAGTGAAAAAATGGCACGATAGGCAGCACAAGCTCACTTTATTCTAACACGTTGGTCGGTGCGGCGGCGCGCGGTGGGATCTGGTGTGTGTTTGTAAGTGTATTTCTGTCTCTTAATCGTTTGGGTTCTTTTTTTTTGCGGTCACATTTTGTTTGCAGTTTTTGTTGTATTTTTACTTGTTTTCTATTTTTAACTCGTGATAAAATCTTATCAACAAAACTCAATCTGCTTCTTGTGCATTATGAAATGGAAATGGGAAAATGTGTTGCTATAATAGAGATGTAGCCGCGACAGATATTGTGTGGCCGAGTCTTAAGCATACTCATGATATAAAGGTTAGGTCAGGTGCATCAACTGGCTTTCAAAGCTTGAACAGTCAATTATTGAATAGCTTTGGTGAATAAATTGTTTGATGTCGGAATAGACATATGACTATTTTTATGAGGTCATTACAAGGTGGGGCAAAAATAATAACCGCCAAATTATATTTCACGATTGTGTCGATTGACTTTGGTGTGTGCAAGCCGAACGACCGAAGAATTGATAATTGTGATTTAAAGTGTTTTTTTTTTAATTGAAAAGTTTGGATCAGTAAAACTCGTATTTGCTTAAGGCAAATTTAACGTAAAACCGCTTTTAGCAGTATGGAAATTTTTATCGATTAGTTGGAACAATTTTTCTAGTTTTTTATTTGCTCAATAACCTACTTTTCAATGTTTTCATCTAATCTGTCATAAGATTCTAAGTAATTTTTTTTAAAAGATATGATTGGATATAAAGGGTTTTTCAATAAGAGCGCTAAAAAGGTGTTTTTTCTAAATAAAACAAAAACGGTTTTGGATATCAATGAAATTCTTTATTCCTGTAAAGGTACTTTCGATGGCATTATGTATGGAACTCGATTTCTTTTGCATGGCCACCACGGGCACGCTTGCAGAACCCGATTTTCGACGGTTTTCAAGCATAATTCGGCCGATACTGCTGCAATTTCACGTTCGATATTCGTACGAAGTTCATCAATCGTCGCTGGCTTGTTGGTTTAGACCATAGACTTGACGTAGCCCCACAGGAAATAGTCTAACGGCGTCAAATCGCACGACCAAGGCGGCCAAGCGACTGGACCATTTCGTGAGATAACACGTTCTCCAAACTTGGTTTCCAATAAATTGATTGTGGCATTCGCTTGTGGGTGTGGCTTGTGGCGCCGTCCTGTTGGAACCACATGGCCTCCAAGTCCATATCATCCAATTGGGGCCAAAAATAGTCGGTTATTATTGAAAGGCAGCGTTTCCCATTCACAGAACGGTCTTGATCATCACGGAAGAAGTACGGCCCAATGTCGCCGCCGGCCCATAAACCACACCAAACCGTAAATTTTTCGGGATGCAATGATGACTCTTGGAGTACTTGTGGATTGCTGCCTGACCAATACCGCATATTTAGTTTATTGATGAAGCCATTTAGCCAGAATTGAGCCCCATCGCTGAAGATGATTTTTCGATGAAAATCCGAATCATTTTCAAGTTGTTGCTCAGCCCAATTCACGAACATACGAAGCTTCTGGTGTTCAAGCGGCTTCAGTTCTTGCGTCAATTTAATCTTGTAAGGATGTAGGCCAAGATCTTTTCGCAAAATTCGCCACAACGGCGTCACAGAGATGCCCAACGCTTGAGAATGACGTGTGCGAGACACATTTGGGCTTTCTTCAACTGAAGCCTCAGCGGCAGCAATATTGTCGACACTACGGTCACTTCTTTGTCTCACTGGCACGGGAACATTTTGTACTGTGACTGTGGATTCAAATTTTTCCACTAGACGCTCAATTGTTGATCTGCTAGGACGATTATGACGACCATAAATTGGACGTAGCGCTCTAAACGTTGAGGCCACTGACTCCGACTCGTTGTTGGATCGTATATCTTTTCATCATGAAATGACAAACCTTACTAAAGAGAAATGTAAAAAGAGCGGCAAGAAATATGGCGTCGTTTGCTGTCCCTGTCGGTCAACTTTTGTAGCGTCCCTGTTGAAAAACCCGATATTATATTAGATCGTAAGATCAGTCAAAATTTGTCATAAGACTCTAAGTAATTATTTCAAAAGATATAACTGGATATATAATATATATAATTAGATCGTAAGATCTGTATCTTACAAAATTTTCTTCTTTCGTTTTTTACTGTTACATTGAATTGTTTACAAAGTTTGCCATTATGAATCAGGCTCGCTCATACACATAAAAAAAATCATATCAGTTGCAGGTTACTGGTCTCATTAGTCGTCTTCTCGTATTAGCTTCTTGGTGAGGTAGAATTCGTATCTCGTTGTTTAGATGGTTTGAAATGTGATTTGGTGATTTCTGCTGTGTTTTTTTTTTTTATTTCTTCTTTAATATTGGGTATGTATCTATTTTTTGTGTATTCATTTTTTATTTTAATTCATCTTAAGATTAACTTACATGCTAGACAAAAGTTCATAACAAAAAACTAGCCTACTTATCAACTACTTAACTAACTTACTTGTCCCATGCGGGCACCTTAAATTAAGAGCTAACGACTTAATACTAATGCCTTTCGGCCTATTATCCAATGGGTAATTTAAAATAAGTATACATATCTTTATTTTTTAACCAAGAAAAGTTTTGTTTATAAAAAAATTTGGTATCTTTTTTTTATTATATGAAAACTTACATCCTAAATAAAACTACTAATAAACTGATTAAAACTATTTAAAACCTAATTACAGCTACCTAAAAATAACTTAAAGAACTAGAACATCCACAGCAAGCTTTTTTTTTGCCACCATGACTGTTTTACCTAAGCTTACCTAGACGTATGTTTCTATATTGAAGTTAAGATGTATGTCTTCATTAGAAATATACCCATTGACAATCGTCCGAAGTATTTTTGATTGCAGTCGTTGTATAATGTCAATATTGGATTTAGCAGCTGTTCCCCGTAATTCAGTGCAAAAGGTCTATATTGGTTTTATAATGCTTTCGTAAGTTAATAGTTTGTTTTGTAAAGAGATTTTAGAGGGTTTTCCTAAACGCCATTATATGATGCTTCCATGTTAGTTTGCTGTCTCTTAATATGCCTAGATACTTCGCTGAATGTTCAAGACTAATTTTGTTTTTGTTGATATTGATGTGTTGTGGATCGAAATTCCTTTTTTTTTGTATGTATAACTTGAACTGTTTTTCCTTCATAAATTTCTATACCCAATTTGTCGAACCAATCTATTGCTTTTTCCAACGTTTTTTTTATTTGACTTGTTACAGCTTGTAAAAAAGAGAGTGAGGAAAGGATCACTGTGTCGTCTGCGAATGTAGCTAGCATAGAGTTCTGTGTAAGAAGTGGCTTACATGTGCTACAGTGCTACATTAAAAGCCACCTTGCCTTGATGAATTGTAGGCCAACATTACTGCCATTATTGTTCAAGTAGGATTCATTAAAGCACCTTTAATGAATCACCCATTATAACGCATGTGTATATAAAAAGGAGGTGTTAAGTGGATTAACATCAACCCCCCGGCAACTTTTAACAAATGCATACAAAGCCTTAAAACATTCAAATGCAATTATATTATCAACATTTTGAGCCATTCATTTCTGAGTATCTAATTTAACGTATCATTAGTTTTTTCCACAGTAACGTAAGGTTGTTTAATTATTTGGAAATGTTTATCACATTTCCGCACATTTAATTACCTCGAAGTGTTGAATTTACTCAATTAATGCACTTGAACATTTTCATTTCAAAATTTCCTAAGGCCATAGTTCATAGTCCATACTCACATGAAATGGGTAAATTTTTGCAATCCTTTTGTATAGGTATCCAACCGAATTCTCATGATATAAAAATCGTGTCTGTGTTTCTCCAATTTTTAACTTTTCCTTTTTTTTCAGATATGGATAAATGTAAAACGCAATCTGGCAAAAACTCTTGCACCTAAATTGAAGTTTTCTTCACGCTGACTCTCAAGGTAAGTTTTAATGGAGAACCATTGTTTTTTCAAAGAACCTTAAGAAGTGAATAAACGAAATAAAGCAATAACCTCCTGTGGTACTGCATGAGCTGATTCTGATATACGTATTGAAAAGTTGTGATCATTTCTTTGGATACTTCCTTAGTGGTAGGAGATTTAAAATCTGTTAACGACAATACACTTGTGTACCGGTGTTCAATTAACATGCAAATAAGTTAAACTTGTTAAAAAGTAAAACGTTCACACTGAATCTGACAGGTAGTAATGAAATTTTATTATTTCAATATTTTGTTCTATGTTCTTGAAATCAACTCATATCATCATCTATTCTACCTAGATGAGTTATAGTCCAATGTGGACAGTTTTATAATCGTGGACGTTTGTCCAAATTTTGCATGAGGTAGGGCAGAGAAATATACACTTTGTTATGTAATGTGTTGTGTATTGTTACTTTGGGATTTGAATAACATCCTGATGAATTTATTACATACATATTTAGTTCAGTAAAGTGTTTTTTTTTTTTTCATTAAACTGACTGTTATACTATCAGTTTATCAGTTCCAACAAAACTATTAACCCAGTTTTTTAATACACATAGACCACGATTCATTCAAATTCCGGAGTAAACGCTCTTGGTCCAACGCATAGTTCTCTGTGAAAGAGAACGTTGCGTCATCCACAAACCACTCGTTTATTTTTCGTTCCAAATAAATATCTTGCATTAACGGCGCATACAGGACCTCAAACCTAGGTATTTTCTTCGCACTTACTGATATTGCCACAGAGAAGAGGACCTCATGTTAACCGCCGAAACCGAATAGAAGCATATCAAGACTGTGATATTTGTCAGACTTTCGCAAGAGTTGCCAAAAATGACAAAAATTGATTTAAAAAAATCAAATAACAAAAAGTTTATGCAACAAACAAGAATGGACATCAACGTTATCATCAACAGCTACAAGTTTGAGGTAATAATTGACTCTGCCTACTTCGTCCCCGCTTTTAACTCTGACAACGACATCCCGTCAGAAATAAAACGAGAATTATTCTTGCCAACCGCTGCTTCTTTGGGCTCTGAAGGCAAGGATATCCTATAGAAAATTCTTATCATCCCAGCCCCGCTCTATGGCGGCGAAGCATGGATCGCAGAAATCTTTGGTAGTTTTGAGCGAAAAAATCTTCGATCCCATCCCGTTTGTGTTTACCGGTTATGAAGACGAATGGTGGACAACTCCGTATTGGACGTTTAAAATATAAAGGAAATGTAGAGCTAATCGACATCAATAATCCGGCTCGCAGAATCTATGGTTCGCAACCAGACATTGGACGCAGTCAGGGAGGACCTCGCCCTAAGTGGCAACAAATAGAAGCCGACCAGAACCAACTTGAGGTGCACAACTGGAGGCAGTTAGCTAAGTACGGGACTAATCGAAGGTTGGAATCGACGACGGGTGGAGACAGATGGGTTATTTGCAACACCCTACGCACAGCTTTCCACGTTATCTACAGTGCAAATATTTCGATGAGCACCATTTGCAGGGCGATTGGCCTTAAAACGGGCGACCAAACTCCTATTCTTTTTCCTAATTTAGCCTAAACACAAAAGTCCCTTACTAGAGTATATAGATTATCTCGAAAAAAACTGGGTATTTAATTCAAGATTTGTCTAAAAAAATACATTTTTGACGCACCAGGAAGTTTAGGTCGCTGGACCCAGCTTTAATTTCAAACCATCATTGTGTACTTTTATAGGTACGTCTGAGATGAAAAAAACTTTTCGTGAAAATTTATACTGCTGGAATTGTATGTCTTATCATTGCCAGTGAAAAACATTTTGATGTTACTTAGGCTGGAAACCAAGCCCAGACCCTTTGCCATTCCTTAGTAGTCCATAGACAGTTTTAAGACATATCCACTATAACGTTTTCTTAGAAAATGAAATGAAAGTATGTTTGGCGGAAGTTAACAAAATTTAGGCAATAACAATTGTATCAATAAATAATCACCATTTTTACTGATCGACGTTTATATTAAAATACGGTTAAAGTAAGGTATAGGTTATTCGAAGATTTATATAACGGGTTGTATTCTTTTCATATAGTTAAGAGTCCAACGGCATTGACCTAATCAAAAAACTCAGCATTGAACGTTTAAGATGGCTATTACATGTAGAGCGAATGGACACCAATACTTCAGATTTTAAGGAGCACGTACAAGTAACGAGTGGGCCAAATACATGCTTAAAAGTGAAATAAAATTAACAAAATTAAATAGTTTCCATGTATTATGGCTTTATTAGTAAGAGGAAACATTCCCATTAAATTTGGAACACAACGCCGTTCAAGTGGCTGCCTCGGCTGTCTTCGCAGTAACGCAGTCTGTCACAATTTTCCAAGTACTTGTTGGTTTCGGGTTGTAGCTCACTGATTTATTAGATTATATTGGCCTTAAGTGCTTGACTCGTTTTTGGATTGTTGGCATCATCGGTCGTTAACGGTTCTTTACACAAAAAAAATCCAAAGGGGTTAAATCGCAGCTCCGAGGCGGCCAATTGACATCGCTGATAACACAATTTGGGAATTTGGTGCGTAAAAGATCGATTATGTCATGGCATGCCATCCTGGATAAATTCATTAAAAAAAAAGTCGGTTAACATGGCTCTGTAACACCTACCGTTGGTGTTACTCTGTTGGTGTGGCTCTGTAACACCTACCGTTCATTTTCAAAGAAAAATTATCCAAAGATTCCACAATCCGCACCGAACTCTGTGAGTAAATCGGCTTCACGACAATAAAGTGCGGGTTTTCCGAGCATCAGGGGCCCCACCCTGTATATCGTTTCTAAAGTCGATCCTGTTCGAAATTGTTT
The DNA here is from genome assembly GCA_949824845.1 of Rhingia rostrata. Lineage (NCBI taxonomy): Eukaryota > Metazoa > Arthropoda > Insecta > Diptera > Syrphidae > Rhingia > Rhingia rostrata. Next base: position 75,676,914 of record OX463757.1, on the reverse strand, counting down.
TTTGTGTCGCTTTTAAATTGACAATCTGTAACACTTTCGAGGTGTAGAAAATACTATTAGGTGCTATTTCCACTAACAGATTTTCTTCCGTCTAGTGTCGATTTATTTCATTCGAGAATTGTCAAATAAACAAACCAAATGCAAATATAAGTAGGTGCAAGTCGAAAGGGATTTTTTTATTTTTAAAGATAGACTTCTATAAACAGGAAGAAAATTGATTCTGTAGCACTATGGATGGATGAAAAAAATAGTGAAGAACGTTTTGGGCGGAAAATTATACGGTACAAATCGAATATTATGAAAATAAGTGATAAGAGGTAAAACTTGATTGGTAGTAAGGATTGACATTATCACCGTTAACTATTATTTATTATTTTAGTTTTGTTCAGAACTTTCACCTGTCAAAGAATGTTTTTTTGTATGTTTAAAATTGCATACGATATGAACTTGCTGCTCATTTGAGATCTACTATAGTTCCCTACAAATCCAAAAGTAGCTGTTTCCACCAAATAGGACACGATTACATACTAAAATGGCATGACACATGTTTAATTGCAGTCTGTTTAGTTTGTTTAGTGATAAAAATATTTCAAACGAACGAAATAAAACGGCGGTAGCTAAACAATGTTTTTATTCGAAGTCAGAAATTCCTGAAGAGTGCTTGGTGAGTAGTGGACGGAAGACACATTCAAATGATAAATTGATAAAACCGAAAACAATCGAGCACTTATATTTCAAAAGAAAATTAAAGCAAAGTATTAATGCTAAGGTAAAATATTTTTATTATTTCAAACAATAATTAAAATGTTTTTATAAATTAAAAATATGTGAACAAGATATTGCCAGCATCAGTGGTTTTTATTTTTCCTTTGGCCAAATCTGGATGTTCACCCATTAATTCTACCAAAATCTCGAGTTGTTGTGTTTTGTATAAAAACCTTTGTTTGAAGACTCCCTGTTAATTTAAATTTCCTTTGTTTAAACTGTTTTTTATCAAAGATTTTTATTAAAAACATACATTTTAAGGTACTTAAATAAATTAAGTAAATCGTTGCGTCAATGCATTTGTTATAGAAACGTGTTGCGAAAGTTAGTCCAGCGTTGCCAGACGTCCCGATTTTTAACCCAAACAGTATTCATAGCAGCTACGTATGTTAAATGTGAATGAAAAAGTGAAGAAATTGTCAGTGAAGTTTTGAAGGATGCAATACAAAAAAAAAAGAGCATTAATTTTTTTCTGTTTCTGAGGATGCCAGCAATAAGGAAACCGGAAAAGTTTCCAATATGTCTGCGATATTTCCGTTTTAAGAAAGGCATAAAAATCAAATTATTTGGTTCTGTAAAAAATAATGATGAAACAGCCGACCAAATAACAAAGGTACTATGTGAAACATTGGATAAGCATAGCTTTAAATTAACGCAAGTAAACGTCGGTTCAACTAAAATGATAAGTAATAAAAACTTGCTGACTATTTAAATACTTACTTGTTAAGTTCCGCTTTCGACGTAAGAATCCCGCTTAATCAAAAGGTTTCAAAAGCCGCCTTGCCCGAAAAAAAATCTGCCAACGCTGCCAGTTACCGAAATTCCGCTTTCGGATTTACTTTTCGAAGGTGTTAGAATTATACAGAGTACCGAATATTCGTTTTCGTAAAATTTTACTTTCGGAACGAAATGCAGAGTACGCCCCCAGATGCGGCAATTTCGTTTGTTAACGTTGCCGTCTTGTCTCGCCAAAAAAGATTATTTTTCGGTAAAAATTGTTTTCGAATTCAAGCTTCGAAGCGGATGGTCGTGCGAATTCGATTGCTGAGTCCTTGTAAGCGAATAATCCGAGATTTTTGTGCAGAATTCTTCACAGGCTAGTACGTGAAATGTAATGTTGTTGAGATCGATGGCGAGTTGATGTTTGTAAATTGATTCTCGCGCTCTCCGCTACAGTAGCCATACTCTCGTCAAACTTGCGTGCAACAGGCGTGGTGGATGCTTTATATCGGCCAAAATTATTTTCAAATAACGCACTGTCTACGCAGGACTAACTTTGAAAATAAATATTGAATATTTCCCAACGGTATTCAATCGTAAGGCAGTCGCGCATTGGACGCGTTATCGTACAAATTCGAATCGTGCGAACACGTACGGATACGCACAAACAATCCCGACCTTCCAAGTATTATGGGCGCACTGTTTGCGAGTTATACGTGCGTTTAGTTCCGACGTAGGAAAACAATCGGAACTGGTTGGGGTTTTTGAATAGTTTCGTACGTTGAAGCGAGTGCACGAGAGGGATATCAATCACCGGGACACTCTCTATTTGACGCAGAAAAACGTTTTCAGTGTGCGAATTCAATTCGTACGACCAGTAATTATACTTTTACGGGTATTCGCATCGCGCGTCACGATAGCTTTTCGCGAGATTACAATCGACATCGCTACAAACGAAATCGCTAACGATATAGTTTTTATGGCATAGCGATTTCGCCTACTTTTATTCATTTTTTATAAGTTCTAGTTTTCGAGTTAAAGCTGATTTGTGTTTTGGAAAGGAAGAAACATTTAGTTTACAAAAAACGTAAGTAAAAAGTAACATCAAATATAATTTTCCAAACACTGATTGAATGAAATCAAGTGCCTTCTGAGTTCTGTCTTCTTCTCGAAATACTTTTCTTTTTATTAAAAGTCTGACACACTCACCTGTGATTATGTCTCTTTACTAACTATCCTATCGAATATAAAGGGTATTTGTGTTTTACCTTAGTCTACGAAAGTACGAAATTGTGTTTATTCCACTTTCGGAGAGTGAGTACCTACATATGTTTCCAAAAAAAAATCTTTTGATGTCACATTACTTTGTATATTATAGGAGTATTTATGCATACTGCATAAGTTTCAGTGCTTACTTCAAACATAAGTGTGTGCCATATTCAAAAGGTTAGTTATTCTCAGAAATATATATTCATATATATTTGTATACATTATTTAAGCGACTATGATATTTATTTTTGTATCAAATCTCTAATGGTAATACAACTAAACAATTTTTTTTAATGTTTTTCCAAGTTACCATTAGGATATGACTTGGCGTAGTTATCACAAACTCTGTACACATTTCTTAGTATTATCGCTCTTGAGGGCATACTTATTTCTATATTTATGGTTTTGTAAACTACAATGATATGCATTCTTTGCATACATTGTCATTTCTATTTTGGAACATTGTTTAGTAATTATTCCATTTATTTGGTTTTGATGAACTCTACACAACTATTGTTTTAGAATAAATATTTGAGATGTGTACACATAGCTTACCTAGATGCTTTATTTTCGCCATGGCATCCGTATTGAAGACTTACGTTATTAGCGTATGAACAACAATGGATAGAAATAAGTCATCTTTTCGGCCCTATTACTTACATAAGTGGCCTCTCCAATTAGCCCGGTCCTTGGCTAATAGCCTCCAGTTGCACATACTAATTTGGTTGAGGTCGGTTTTTACTTATGCGCACCACTTAAGGCGAGGTCTTCCTCTACTGCGCCCGACGTGTGCCTGGGAATCGAAACCTCTGCGAGCCGGAGTATTCGTGCCCATTTGTTCTACATGTCCCAGCCATCATAAACGTCCAATGCGGAGTTTTTTGACTAGGGACATAGTCACATAGCCCATCAACGCAAACGGGACCGAAGATTTTTCGAATAATTTTCCAAACAAGGGCTTCTTTATTCACTTTTGATTCGTTCCATATTTCAGCGCAGTAGAGCAGATTTTATCTCCTTAGTAGTTCGAGTGAGGTCTTTATTACTGAATGCCTCCTTAGCCGGAAGAAACAGCGGTTGGCAAGAGTAATTCTTCGTTTAATTTCTGACGAGATTTAGCTTGCAAAGTTAATACTTGAGCCGAGGTAGATAAAGTCTAGTACCTTAATATCCACATCTAATCCACATTTATGCCACCCAATTCGGGATGCAATGGCGTTTCAAAGGTCTCATGTGCATTCTCTTCACTCCAAATGCGGCAATTTAGCTTGTTGACGTAGCCATTCAACCGAAAATGAGTCTCATCACTGAACAATATTTTTCGGTGAAAATCACGACGCGTTCCATGGTTTTGTGGCTTTAATTCTTGCACAAGCTGGATCTTGCAAGGTCGTAAGCCGAGATCTTTGCGCAAAATCTTCCATAAAGTTGATGGACAAAAGCTCCGATTGCTGTGCGCGGTGGCGAATCGATTCATTCGGGTCCTCTTCAACACTTTGCTCTACAGCGACAATTGTTTCTTGGGTGTGCACTGTTCGACCTCTCTGCGAATGCGTATTATCACGTATAGTAAGCGTAGTGCGAAAACGATCCATGGTTAACCGAATTCTTTGCTCTGATGGACGATTATGTCGACCATAAAATGGACGGAGCTTGCGGTAAACTTCGCGAAGTGCACCATTATTTTCGAGATAAATTTGCACGATTTGCAAGGGCTGTTCATTTGTCAACCTGTTAATGATAAAATGGGAAACCAAACTGAACATAAATGACATTAGAGTTGCCCGATTTGACCAAAAAATGTCTAAAGTTATATCTGTCATTGGGGACGTTCTGTCTAATTCGTCAATGTTGTGTGTCCTTTCGTGTTGACAACATATACTTAGTCTTACCCTCATATACTACTAACCCCATTTTTCCCGCTTGATTCTCTATACATACTTGCAAACGCTATGCCGTATTCTAGTAAAACATTTTTGTGTGTCCGATTATTACTGACTAATATCCCCCACTATATAAATTGTTGTTTGTCTGTAACTAAGACAAAACTTACCAAGCAGTTTTCTGTGAAACTTCTACTAGGACTTCCGAGATACCTGTGGATATCGTCGTTTCTAGTATTCTAGTTGGAGAATTTCTTTTTGTACTTTTTTTAATTATTAACCCAAATGGCATTTGTATTCATGGTACAACACCAAGGTTGTAAACCGTAGGTCCACACCGGCCTCACCAATTCCTTGTATACAAACTTTTTTTTATGTTGTTAACTTAACACTCCAAGAGTGCCATGAGGTTGTGCTTACAGATGTGTATGTCAAACTATTGTAGGTTGTATATTGGTGGAAATACGTATTTTTTAAGTTTATGCCCTTTTTTGTCACTCAGTAAAAACTGCGTCGTTGGTGACGCTGTTAGATGGACAGTGTGTCTGTGAGCTGAAACTCGTCAATTCATTATTTTTATTTAGTGCGCTTTGCAATTATTTTCAAGATCGTTTTACCTACTGCTTTGATAGCGTTATCATCGGCGAACGTAGCAAGGGTTGTGCCATAATCTTTTGGGATATCATAATTATATACATATATATAAATGTAGAAAAGCGGGCCAAGAGCACTTCGTTGTATGTCATTCGAACTTTTTTTGAGCTCCGACAATTCGTTTCCGTGTCTAACTGGGATATAATCCGAGATATGATTCCAGGATATCGTCGCGTGCTGGGAGGCGTACAAATGCTTGCTAGATATCCAGGAATACGCTGGTACATATCGTTTTTTTCTTCAAATGCTTTTTCGATTTCGTCAGTAATTCTGTGCACCTTGTCAATCGTCGATTGCTTTCTGCTGTAGACGCCTGGTGGATAATTTTAGCAAGAGGATAATTTTTGGCGGGCTAAGTGGCGCGATGGTTAGTGCGTTGAACTGCCGCGCAGAAGGTCTGGGTTCGATTCCCAGCCGTAGCAACGCCTAATTGATTTTTCATTGGCCCTCCTCTCGTGATGATCTGACAAATCATCCGAATAGTATCAATTGTCATGAATAGCTTATCTCAACTAAGCCGGATTCGGAGGTCCTGCCATCGTGCAAAGAAGTACACACGAAATGGTTGTGAGAAAAAAGCTAGGCCCTGGGTACTAACGAGCCTGTTGCGCCATAAATTTAATAAAACATTTTTTTATAAATTTTGGCATAAATGTGGTGAATATAGACTTTTCATTTGAAAGCTGCTCACCACGAGCTCGCTAAAATGTATTCATTGGATAATTTTTGACGATTGGTATACCCACTGTGGATTGAGGGAGATGGAAAGGTAACTCTTTAGGGAAATATAACATTGTGGAGCATATTACACAATAGCTAAAACATGTTTTCTTATATCAGAAAATGAAATGCATTTTAATTTTATTTTTCAAAAGGAAAATCAATGTGAGAAATTTGTGTAAATTTATCCAAAGTGGGATGGATAAAAGTACAACACAATATTATTTACTATCAATGATAAATAGTTATGGTTTTTTTCACGATCTTCCTAAAATCCATTCGGTATAATTTTTTTAGAAGAAATTCTAAAAAGAAAGAAATTTTGTTGGAATTATTGAAAATAGTGATCAATTTATATCGCATTCAATCCAATATATAACCCAAAAAGCCGACTTTTTTTGTTGACATAAGCTTTTCTTGACAATTGAAACTAACCGAATGATTTGTCAGATCATCACAAGAGGATGGCCAGTGAAAAATCCTTTAGGCGTTACTACGGCTGATTCGCTTGACCATCAAACGATTTAAAGGTTTCGTATTTCGTTCTCTTGGTTTAATATTTCCTTCCAGACCGGCGGTGTCCGCTTTTTCTTCATCTTCCCTTGCCCATTAATTTTGATTTATACACGCGGCGCAGGGATTTTCAGCATTTTGATGCCATTTACAACTTTTATAACTGCATAATTGGAGATGAATTTGTTGGTATGGTTTTTTGGCGAGGGGACTCAGGTATACGGAGAGAAAATGGTTGCAATTGTTCAACCGAGTTTTTGCGGTAGAAGAAGGTTAAAAACCAAAACGAACACATTATCATCATTTAAGGTCTGAAAACAATTTGATGTCATTCGTCTCTCATCGCGTTGTGTGAGTTAACATAAATGGCCGTGGTTTTGATCTTAGTTTTACGAAGGTAGCTTTGCCGATGCACTATTCTCACTATTCTCATTTTGCATCTCACACAAACCTAAGAGCTTGTGAACTGTCAAGCTAAATGTTAATTTTAATAAAAAAAACCAACACAATGAAATGGGGTTCATGCTCTGCTGGCATATTCATCTCGTGTGCGCTTGGAGTATGTTATGAAAACGGTCTTGTGCCAGAGTTAAACTCATCTCGTGTGCGGAAGCCATTTCTTTCAAAATCCTCAATAGAATTAATCAACAAATTGCTTTATTTGGTGGAGCACGACTATGTTGCCGTTCATACGTAATTTTCGTTTTACCTTTAAAAATGATATTATTTGCGGAGGATAACGTAAAGCGTATTTTTCGGGGGTTTCTTTGGCTTGGGCGTATCATTACAGAAAGCTAGCTGTGAGATCTCAAGGAAACGATCCACTTCATCTGGTGTTGTAAGTGGACCACTCAAGCGCTAAAAGACTTACCGTTTTTGAAATCTCGCATTCAACAGAACAAACCACAAAACTTGCAAGTCTTGAAACCCAACATTCAAGAAGAAACCACTAATTTACGAGCAACAATTCAAAATGCCGTAAAACGAGTATTAATGCAGATATACCAACCCAGGAGTTGCTCATTGTTCCAATATAATTTTTTGAACTTAATGCCATCAATGTTCCGAATGTCCTTGTCAACTTAATCGTCCAATGCCATATCTATTTCGCGGTGCAGCTCGTTATGTTCTTGGTTGAACAATGATTGCACATTGTGCGTCAACGCAAAGGGAACCAAAGATTATCCGAACCATCGACGTATTTTTTGATCTACAACTAAATATGTCAACTCCTACTTTGGTGTTCAATCATCCATCACGATTTTAACATCACACTTCGTTTGTCGGGAAATTTGAATTTGAAAAAGTTTTTTAGTGATAGGTACCATGTTTTTTGTCCTTGATACGGAGTGTTATTGCTCACTATAGCGTGTACCGTAGTTAATTCCAAGGTACATCCTCTTGTATTTCCTGCGCGGCAGTAATGTCTGCTTTGTAGCAGTTGAGGGCTTCCGCTTGTTGTTTACCTGTCTTCTTTTATCAATTCTATCCGAAACGTTATAAACTTGGTTAAGACATGTGCCTTGCCAGGTTTCACTTGGAATACTTTTTGTTACTGAATTTCAATTTTGCACACCTTCCCTGGGGCAAAGTATGTTCCTACTGCAAAACTTGGTCGACTGCTTGAAAACAAATAACATACTTCCTGCAATTCACACTTTGATTGGTAATAAGACACACTATAGACACAATTCTATAAAAAAAAACATAAGTAAACACAGATATGTGCCTACTAGTATATAGTAAGTACTCAAAGTAAGTACGTACGCCTAATAAGAGCACTAGAGTAGTCAGTAGTAGGTACACAAACAACGAGAACCCCATTGCGCGCAACCAAAACCGAACAACGCTAAAACACAAGTCAGCGCTCGTTCGTTAGACAGATGCTACAATGGCATTCCATTTGGCCCACAATAAAGCATAATCCCAGCCAGCCATCCAGCGATCCAAGCCACCAAGATCAACCACTACCACCACCAGTTGCTCTTTGCTGTGTGCCACTGCCACCGCGCCGCTGCGCTGTGCACTGTGTAGCGTACAACAAATTTATATTCTGAAATCACCCACCAGAGGCGCACAATTACTTCAAGGCCATTTAAAAATACCTCGATCTAAAAATAGATCGCCGCGCCATATGCAAACAATACGGCGTAACAGTGCGAGCGAGCGCGGGAATAACATACGCTACCGCGCTGCCGCATCGCATACACTCACACAATACAATACACGACAACGGCGCGCAGTCAGCCTCGCATCTCAGCTCAACTCAGCACTGTCGAGTGGAATAGTGAACGTGCTCAGTTTTTTAAACCTCATTTTTCATTTTTGTTTTATTTCTATTCCTTTGCATTGTGTTGACGTTGAAGTTGTTTTTTTTTTTTTTTTTTTTAACTCTCAGCGGAAGCGAGTGTAGTCGGGAATCGCGATACACTAAACACCAATAAAACTTACAAACAGACGCACACACTCATACATCATTTGCAAAACTGTAACGAGTTGCCCACCTTCTGCGCGTTCCAATAACAGAACCGGCGTCGGCGCTGAGGTACGTACGTTTTTGGGCCTTGCGCAGTAAGCATTCCGATCGCTATGTCACAGATTTGATTGTTTTTCGCGTCGCTTTTGTTATTGTTGACGTTTGGCTATGTTTGGACCTACGTAGAGCCGCAGTCAAATAGGTGTTTGACGTTTCCTCGGTCATTGTCGTCACATATCGGTGTGAATGTTTATGTGTTGTAAATGCAAAAATTTGTTGCTCGCCTGTGTTAAAGTTGTGTTAATGACGTTAGTTTTGATGTTGCATGTTAGTAGCTGTCGCTGTCAAATGATTGACGCGCCTCCTCTTAATTGCATATCATTTCATCTGAAAACATGTGTGTGCGCGCTAGATGTAGTGTAACGTAGAATTTAACAAAAGAACACATTCGTCTTTGGTCGTGCTGCAATTGCATTTGACGCTGCAGGTGTAGCCACAAAAAAAAGTGATTGACACTTGTCCCAATGCAGGGAAAACTTGCAATGTCAGAATTTAAGGTGCTTTCGATTTATACGTATTGAACTGATTGACGAAACATTCTTTAATTTTGAGTTTTTGGTTTATTGACCCAAACAGAAACAATAACAGATTTGTCAAGAATAAATGTAGTTTGACTTAGACATAATAGTTACTTTGGACACTAGCTGCATTCAGTAACTTTTTTGTTTAACCTACATGTTATGTACCAGTAAGAAAATTAAGATAGGTAAGATTATTAAACATTTCTTTTGTGTTCTTACTCAAAGGAAGCTACATAAAAACGTATTCTAGACTGTCCAGGTCAGGCGGCTTGTTACCAAATGAACGGCGAATCGCTTTATAAGCGTTACCTGAATCCGAAAGTGTTTGCTTTTGTTTATTATCAAAAGAAAAAGCGAGCGAAAATGATATTTCTTTTTGATTTATATTCAATTATGACTTCTGAAAAAATTTACTTTAGCACAAACTCACTTTTATCACTTTTTTTTTATTCCACTTACTATTTTATGCTGATAATTTAGCACTTTTTTAAAATCGTCGCTGTCAATTAGTTTAAAAGTTATTAAACAAACAAAACTGAAAAAATCCCTGTAGGAATCAACAATTTTTTGACGTTTCACACATAGCTGAATGATAAATAAGAAGAAGAACGTTACACTGCAGCATTGCCAGATAAAAAAATACTACTTATTTCCCAAAATTGACATTGACATTGACATCACAGTACTTCGCACATGAATGCAACGAACTACAGACACATAACAGCACCGGCGGCTGAATCCATCAACTGGGACAGAACAAAATTCTCAAAATGTAAAAATAAAAATCAAAGGATTTTAATTCTCTTTCTGCTCACTCAACTTCGTTGCTCTGGTCAGCGTATGTAAAGTTGTCAGGCAGGCGCCTAAGTCCAACAGGTTTTTATTGGTTACGATACTCTGGGTGGCTCGCTTCGCGGGAACAAAGGATTTTAACTATCTTTCTGGGGACAGTCCACGCGCACCCAACTTCGTTGCTCCGCTCATGGTATGTAAAGTCGTCAGGCAGGCGCCTTAGTCAGCAGTTTTGTTTGTCAAAATATTTTATTTGGTATGTTTTTTTTTTAACATGGCAATGCTGCGTTTATCGCAGTAGCAAAAAAAGGCAAACTACACCCTATTTGTATGGAATTATAACCAAAAAAGTGCAATTTTGTTTTAATCATAACTTGTGAACTAAATGTGAGCGACGAATTTAAAAAAACGGATAAATGATCAGCACGCGAAGACGAATCGTTTCCAAAAAATTGAAATGGATAGTGTATAACAGTTCGCCTCTTTACTTCTAACCTCTGGCAATTTTCTTGTGTATATTTTATGGATTGTATAACTAACGCTTTCAATAGGCGAATCGTTCTTTGGAACATACAAAATTTGTTTTCATACTGCATATTTTCTTATGAAGCACAAAAACCTTTACTTTTTCATTCATTCGCTTTTGATACGATACCTTCAGGGCTTGTATGATTAGGATTTTCTATAGGATATAAATAGGCCCGGATTTTCTGTGCGAGATCATCATAGTTCGGTAGTAAAATCCAGTTATCCCGAGCAAGAAGTTTTTCAGTTAATGTTAATCGAGATTTAACTTCCAGTTAATCGAGTTGGTTCGGTAAGTTAACACTGGATGAAATGATCAGATGCTTTTGAAAAATGGTAACACAACAATTTTCAGCATTTATGTGAACGATTTACTAGATCTACTAGAAAATAAATATGTGTAAGACTGATGATATATTCAGTTTCAAATCTCAGCGACAAAAAATTGTTTGAAATATTGTGTTTAGTTGTTTTAGGAAGAAAAAGATCGCGGCGAAAGGATTTTCATTTCTTTGGGAAAAAGAACATCACACAGCTTGAAATAGTGCCTTTACCGATACTAAAAAAAGGGTATGGTTAAAGGCCGATGTTGATTTTGAATAAAACACAAATTATTAAGGAAATTTTGTAATTTCTTTTTATTATGGTAATATTGGTATGGTAATATTGGTATATCGGCCAAATGGCTGCCGCGACCTCGGCGGCATACCTCCATCCGATGGTCCAAATTTTCGATTACGCTGTTCTGTGACGGTATGCAGTTAATGTGCCGAATTATCTCATCCTTGAGCTCTTGAACTATTGCTGGCGTATCGACGTACACCTTTTTTCAAATAACCCCAAAGAAAGAAGTCCAATCACATGATCTTGTCGGCCAATTGACATCGCAAGTGGCGCCGTCCTCTTGATACCACATATCGTCCACATCCATATCTTCCAATTCGGGTCATAAAAAAATTCGTTATCATCTCACGATAGCGAACACCATTCACAGTAACTATCTGACCGGCCTCATTTTGGAAAAAACTCTTGACGACTCCACTGAGGTGAAAATGTTGCCACTGTTGCCATTTCTTGCCACCATTCTGGACCGTTGCGCTAACGTGTCCTAAAACTCGTTTCTTATGTTTTCGTGCGAAATTTTCATCTTTTCATCTTTAACCGCGGGAATTCCCAGATCTTCTCTTCCTTATGTACAACGGCGCATTGACGAATGATCTTAACAATTTGGGTTTTTTTTTTTTCAAATTTTGTTGAATGTTTGGATTTGTTTCACTGGTATACCATAAGCCCAAACCGGCTTTAGCACTTCCTTGTATAATAGCAGCTTGTTATCAATGTTAATGCTAGTCAAATGGTTAGTCCGTTTGTACGAAAAATCTACATGAATCGATTTATTCTCGCCAAGTGCAATCTACAAGGATTTTGTCCATTCGTTTGCCTTGTTGAGAGCTTTTTGTAGTTTCGAATTTGTTTCTTCTATGGTTGCGATAACTGCAAGTATAGCAGTATAGTCAGCAAACGTGGCAACTGGTGCATTGTTTGTTTCTACATAGGATATCACGAGTGAATAGGAGGTACAAGAGTGGTCCAAGGACACTTTCCCTGCGGTATACTTGCCACTATTTCTTTGAAATATTCGTTTCCAAGTTTCACATGGAAGAGTCTATGCTCAAAATACGACACGAGGATTTTATATAAATGACCAGGCAGAACTTGACTTAGTTTATACTTAAGGCCTTTGTGCCACACCTTGTCAGAAGCTTGCGACACGTCCAGAAGTACAATTACATCAGTAATTCGATATACTTGGTCCACAGTCGAATATTTACTTCTAAACCCAAACTGATGGTCAGGTAGAAGACGTTTCTGATCAATTATGGGGTGTATCCTTTCAAAAACTTTTGAAATTATTGGAAGAAGTGAAATAGGTCGGTAAGATTTCATTTCAATTGGCGATTTTCCTGGTCTTTCCTCTGTCTTGATATGAGTTCTAACCTGATTGTCGCCTTTAAATAATGAAAAAATCTTAGTTACCGCTTTCCTAGGCAACATTTTTTTATTCAGATCATAACCCGGAGCTTTTTTAGACTTTGGTTTCTGTATTTCACGTTTAGGCTCGACAGCACTTGCATATCTAATTATATTGTTATCGGGTGTAGTCTATAATACATTAATCGTTTCATTTTGATCTGGACCATCATTGGTCGTTTTGTGACTCTAGTTGCTTTCCAAAGTGAATAATTCGATTCCTTTTCAACGGTTAGGCATAGTTTTTAAAACCTTGAATCGAATTTGATAGCAAGTTACTCAACCGACTGAGATATGTTTTATCTTGTGAGGCACGAGTTTGGTGCCATTTTTTACGAGCTTTTCTGTTTTGTCTAGCATTTCTTTTATTTCCCGTGGGTACTTGATATTACTATGGCTCACTATTTTGTGTTGTTGAGTAGTATTATTCCATAACCTTTATGAACGGTATTTATAAAGGAGTCAACCGCGACTTCGAGTTCCAATGGGGATCTAAGCGATACTCCCAGTTTAATATTATTTTCAATATCGTTTTTGAAGCCTTCCCAGTTAGTTTTTACCGTTTGTTAGTCTGGGTGGGTTTTCATTTCTAATGAGTGACTCGCTCGTTGTCAGAATTAACGGAGAATAATCAAAGCAGACTTTTTATGATGAAAAAAATCGGTACAATCCGGTATTTCTGTAACATCAATTGGCCAGTAAGTTGGTTTCGGTATTGTCCTTTTTACCTACATCATTAAGCACCCTACCTTTCTGTGATAATGCAGAATGAATGTTTTGCATTAAAGTCCCCTCCGATGAAAAAACGCAGACCAAGGGAATTAAGCATGTTTTCAAAGTAGATTTGCTCAACCTTTCTTCAGAAATGATTGTCTGCTTTTGACTTGTTTAGAGCAAACTTGCATTGTTTCGACTTGTAATTTAAAATCAATCCAATGTTTGATACATTCTTGTATACATAGTGATGCTCCACCTATAGCCTTATTTGATGGATGTAGAAGCATGATAGTAGAGGCAACCTTTAATATATAAGTTGGAATTACTCTTTGCGAGAGTTTCGAATATTAAACTGTCGTCGATATATCCTGCATAAACAACTCATGTTCCACGTAAAAGGTTTAAGAAATCTATTCGTGTCGAAGGTGGAGTACGTCTGTTGCGAATACTATTTTTAGCTTAAGTAGCTAGCCCGTCAAAAATAAGTTTATTCGTTTCGCTTTATTCCTAAATTTAAGAGGAATGATCGAAAAAACGTTAGAAACAGGGTCAGGTGAGATAGTTTTAGGAGTGTTATCGGATGATGTAGCTTGAGCATTTGGTTTTGGATGTACATGATCCGATCGCATTTCTAATGGCATTGAGTGGACCTTAATGCTTCCAAAACGCAATTCTTTCTTCGGTAATTTAAACAAGACTATAATTCAAAGCCATTATCAGTAAATGGCTTGCTATGTGTGTAAGTAACAACTTATGTTTGGGGGATCAGTACTTCGAAATCGCTAAAAACGCCGCCAAAATTATAGATTTCGTAAATTGATCTAAAAAAAATAGTACCCTGCCCGAACGTCTTACAATATATAAAACGTTTATGCGGCTCAAACTTGAGTTCGACACCCATGTCTGGTGAGGTAGGATTCAAACGCGTTCTTTTAAGCTTATATGATACATGCAATAGCGAACTTGTGACGAACGGACAGACATGACTAAATTGAATCATCAAGCGATTTCGAGTCGATACTTTCAGGTTTGTTAGTGCGATTCCGACAGTTGATGCTAATCGAATGATTTTTTCCCACCATATCGTAGGAGGAATAAGGTGAACATATTAAAGCCATATGCTTATAATATAAAACATCTATTTCACAGTCGAGGACCAATAAAAGATTTGTCTTAACACAACAAAAATCAACTAGGACACTCGTATTTCCTTAATATAAATTCTTTATAGAATTTGTCATTTCATGCATTCAGTATGTTTATGTTATTTGTGAATCTATTGAAACACGTTCATCAAAAAAGCACTCCATGAGATGATTATATAAAAATTCAATTAAATTGAAGTGAGGTTAAAATATTAATTAAAAATATTTACCATTGTTGAGAACTTAAACCGCAAAGGCATTGCATTAAAAGGGACTGGACAAAATATAACCATCTAACGAGAATTTATAAGTATCCTTAAGCAGTAGACACGTTTTGGCATTTTCATAAACAAATCAAAGCAACAGGTATTAACCCCAAAGGGGGTTTTATATATTAAATGCAAATCCGTTTTCAAGGCTCCTCTTTTATGTACTTATAAACATAGGTCCTGATACACCGGTATAAAGTATTTCTTTTTTTTCATAATATTCCTATTTTTCGTATTTTTTATGGGATGTCAAACGTTTAATTGAAAAATATACCAAGGGCTTTTTCTATATTTTTACTCGGATTTATGATTCACTTGAATAAATAAAGCTACATCGTCTCTGTACTGATGTTATGGGGACGTTTTTGAATTATTCTTATTGCACCAATTTATTTAAGATTTCTATATTTTTTGTGGCTTATATACGAGATTGCTTAGAACTTTCTTATTTCGTTTTAAATTGACATTTCGAAATAGAAGCGGGGTAGAATATTACTAATTGAGTTATATTGTTACGCTGTTAGCTTGTTGGCATAAACCAACGACGTAAATCGAAGTAGCCGTTCGACCGGACCATTTTGTTAAATTGCATTGTTAACGGATTGTGGGTTCGGCGTGAAACACCAAATTGTCTGTACTACATATCACTGATACCAAGTCTGTGAACATTGAACGAATTGGCAAAATTCCGGAGTAAACTTGTACAGTAACCAAAATCCTCCGGTCCTTAGCTTACTGTCAAACCCGAAAGTCAAAAAGTTTTTCACTTCCCAACTGTCAAAAGTCTGACAAACATCCAAAAGAATAAAAATCGTCTTTCAAAGATTTTCAAATTTTACTTTTGTATTTTTTTTTATTTTTTGGCAATGAAATTCCAATTGCAGTTGCATTTTCTGTCTTAATTGATTAGTTGATGAAAAATGATCCGAATAAGTGCTTAGACAATATATGATAATATATTGTCTATTTAGCAAGGCTCTGCCTCCTCTTGCACGAGTTTTGTCAACTTTTAAAAGGCTTACATAAGCATTAAACGGAAAGGGTTACGATGATACAGGATGTGTTTTATGTTCCACATCGATGTTTTAAATTGAATACAATTTTATAATTTATTTTTCATTTATTTTTTATAATTTTTAACATTATGTATGGATGTCGGTCAAGTGAATGCCTCTGGCAGTTGTGTAAAGCTGGCTCTTTTGAGCACATTTTGCATAACAATGTCGCAGAACTGTGATGATGTATCCACATATTTATATAGATCATGAATCGCGGTTGTATCATCTTCTCAATTCGCTTTTATCGCATGCAGGATCAAATATTCCAAGAATTTTTCGTTCGAAAGTGTCTAATAAATGGTGTTTTTTTTTAAAGATATAGAACTTCGAATTTAAATAAAACACAAGAAATCGTTTT
Organism: Rhingia rostrata; assembly: GCA_949824845.1. Taxonomy (NCBI): domain Eukaryota; kingdom Metazoa; phylum Arthropoda; class Insecta; order Diptera; family Syrphidae; genus Rhingia; species Rhingia rostrata. The sequence continues at coordinate 75,660,438 of OX463757.1, read as the reverse complement.
CATGTCCATAAATTTGGCTTTATTTGAAGGATAAATATATGCCATTAATATTATTCATTTGGCCGAATAAAGACAAGTCTAGAGATCCAATTTTCAGCCACTTTTTCGAGCATTTGGGGCCGCATGTCGGCAATAACGCAACGGATTTCGGCTTCCAATTCCCCTAACGTTTCTGGTTTGTTAGCGTTGACAAGCCACTTCACATATCCCCAAAGAAAATAATCCAATGGTGTCAAATCACACATCTTGGTGTCCAATTGACAGGACCATTCCGCGAAATTATGCGCTCATCGAATATTTCCTTCAATAAATCGATTGTGACGTGTGGCATGTAGCGTCGTCTTGTTGGAACCACATCTCATCCACATTCATGCCATCCAATTCGGGAACAAAATAGTCGGTTATTATGGCTCTATACCGGTCTCCAAAGCTACAATTGCTGTGCACGGTGGCGAATCGATTCATTCGGGTACTGTTCAACACTTTGCTCACAGCGGCAATTGCTTCTTCGGTGCGGGCTGTTCGACGTCTCTGCGGATGCGTATTGTCACATAGAGTAAACGTAGTGCGAAAACGATTCATGGTTAACCGAATTAATTGCTCTGATGGACGATTATGTCCACCATAAAATAAACGGAGCTTGCGGTTAACTTGGCGAGCTGAACCATTATTTTCGAAAAAAATTTGCACGATTTGCAAGCGTTGTTCATTTGTCAACCTGTTCATGATAAAATGGCAAACCAAATCGAACATAAATGACATTAGAGTTGGCCGATTTGACTACAAAATGTCAGTATTATCTCTAATCGAAAACCAACCTCTAAAAAAATCACCCTTTATTCGTTCCGCGTTTCTGCTTATTATCCAGCATTGGTCGTAAAGAAGGATTCCAGGAAAGTATGGAATATTCACTTATATTTTCTTATTTGTTTCGTGAAACCAAAGTAGCATCGGTTTCTAAGTGCCAATATCTGCCGTATTTCCACTAAGATGTCTTTCGGGGTGTTACAAGTCAACAGTAACCATTTGTCCAAGTTTGTAAATATATAGACAATACTTTATTTGTTGATAGCGTACGTGTAGAAGGTGGCGCAAAAGTTGCCACCCTATTGGAAGATGCTATCTTTTTTGCAGTTGGTGGCAAATGTCAATTCTACATATACAAAATACACGTCAACAAGACATTTTTTCTGCGATCTGGTGGAAATATTCTATATACACCATATAGGACCATCAGCGCTTGGTAACAGTTGTGTTAGATTTTTACTCACTAAAACCACCATCATTTGTATACCCTTTCCCATAGAAGTATATACGTTTTGACATTAAGTTTGTAACATAGAGAAAGAATTTCGAAAGATATATCGCAAAGTATATGGATTGACTCAGAATCGCTAGCTTAGTCCATCTAGCTATGTCTGTCTTGCCGTCTGTGTGTCACCTATTTTTGGGACTTTAATTTTGAGCTAGAGTTTTTAATTTTCGTATATAGACTCTATGTCCAACGAGAAGCAGAACAAGTGTGGGCGGGTTTCAAAAACCGCCCACATCCAGGCCCAACAAAAAAAGCATTATTTTTCACAAAGCGGTAGGGAATTCGGAAACAACATATTTAGATGGGCTTATGGTTAGTGCGATGAACTGCCGCACAGAAGGTCGCACAGATGGGTTCGATTCCCAGCCGTATCAACACCCAAAATGATTTTTTACTAGCCCTCCTCTCGTGATTATCTGACAAATCATCCGAGTAGTACCAACTGTGAAGGATAGTTTGTCTCAACTTCGCCGTTCGGAGTCGGCATAAAACAGGAGATGCCGCCATCGTTCAAGAAGTACACACGCGCACATGAATAGTTGTAAAAAAGCTAAGCCCTGGGTACTAGCGAGCTTGTTGCGCCAAAAATTTGTATTTTTTTTATATCTAAATAGTCCTAATATCTTTATTTCGTCCATATAAAGTTTTTGGCCGCTCCCACCTTTTAGGGGCGTTGGAAAAAAAAAACGTTCGATGCAATAACATCAACAAAGTTAATATAAACACTTCTTCCATAGCTCATAGGGCATTTCCCTACAAAAAAACGTTGTTTACCCTACCCCAAGGCGGAAAAATCTTTTCGAACCATCAAAGAATAACTTTGTGACCATGTCGTTTTCTATATACGTTTTTAGCCACTTGCACTTTTTGGGGATATTTAGTTTAAGGATGGAATGGTAGGGTATTGAACGATTCGCACAGCGGTATGTAGACTTCTCATATTTGTATATGTATTACAACTAAATATGCTACTTATCAAATTTGTTTAATGACTAGCTAAAAAAATTGTTGATTTTATCTGAGAGTTACTGTTGTATCCAAAATTTGTAGCGCGGTTTGTAATTATCGGGCTAAATTCAAGGCTTTAGTTTTTTGTTTCGTTTAGTCAAGAATTTGTTTCCATGCTATTGTTCGTTTCATCTTTACACGCGGGAATAACTAAATATCTGCGGAGATCTTCAGTATGTACCACAGCGCATTGGCGATCTAAACATTTTGATTTCAAAAGATTGTCTAAGCATGTCTTAACCTGTTTCATCACTTATATAACAGCAGCATTTTGAGTTCTTTGCATTTTTACATTCGTCTCCCATTTCGATTTTCGTTGAGAGTCATTCCGTAATTATAAATACAAGCAAGTTGTTTGTTCATTTTTAAGAAAAAGTCTACATGAATCGATTTTTTTGTCGGTTGCGCCTGGAGGTAAGGAATCTTCAAATGATACTAATGGTCCGTACCATTGGTTATTCATTTATTTTCTGGCCTGACAATGTCATTAGTATCAGTCAATATATGCCTACGGGCTTAACCTCATCCCCTCAGAGAGGCACTTTGAGAAGAGCGCTTTGTAATTTCATGTTCGTCAACAAGTCATGAATCGATTCTTTTGTTTTTGTGAAATAATTTAAAAAAAAAACACCCAGAAAACATAGCGTGAAAACTTTTACGCTGGATGACTGTGATGATCAGTACCTAAATCTCTTTTTAGACAAATACAATGAGCTCATTTTGCAGCTACTTTCTCGCTACCAGATTATACTCACTCTACCTTCTGTCAAATTCTTCCATGTTTGTCCTTTATTATTGACATCATTTACTTCGTCTTACCCTCGTTTATGTATAAATGGCTGTTAAACCAAAAAAAATTAAATTTTTTTAGTGCAAAATGATCGACAGTACCTAGGCCCGAGTTTTCTCACAACCATTCCTGTGTGACTGTGTAATTCTTGCACGATGTCGGAATCTCCGAACGCCGAATTTGAGATAAGCTTTTTTCGCCAAATGATACCACTCGGATGATTTTTGAGATCATCACGAAACGAGGGTCAGCGAAAAATCATTTAGGTTATGCTGCATCTGGGAATTGAATCCTGACCTTCTGTGCGCCAGTTCATCGCACTTACCATCGCACCATTGAGCCCGTTGAGCCAATGATGTCAATATCGTCAGCATAAGCTTTTAATTGTACAAGAATGCCTTTGCCTCTGCCCTGGTGTTGGCTAGGCAATTTTGCAATTCTTCTTAGGAACGGTGTTTTCAGTAGTAAAGTCCCAACTCGAACTAATAAGGAGGTCCTATATAAGACCCTGATCATTCCAATCCTGCTCTACGGAGCTGAAGCATGGACCGTCTTAACGCGGTTGAAGAAATCCTTGGTCGATTTGAGAGCAAAATTCTTCAAAAAATCTGCGTTGGCGGGCTATGAAGACGAAGATTTAACCAAGAACTATACGAGCGACATGGCCCTAGCTACATGCGACATGCCCCTGGTCAAAAAAACTCTACAGTGGAAGTTTAAGATGGCTAGGGCATGTAGAACGAATGGACACTAATCCTCGGGTTCGCAGATTCTTCGATTCCCAGCCAGACGTCGGGCGCAGTAGAGGAAGACTTCGCCTTAAGTTGCGCGCACAAGTAGAAACCGACCTCAACCAATTTGGAGTGCGCAACTGGAGGCAGTTAGCTAAGGACGGGCTAATCGAAGAGGCATGTTGGTTGAGGCCCAACATGCCTCAACGCCTTTCAAAGAAGAAAGAAGAAGAATGGTGTTAAAATATAATTAGCACACTTGTCCTATAACTCTCTGTATACCTTGAACGAACGATGTGTTCGTTTTACCTGCGCAGGCTTTCCGTCACATCTTTTTTGTAATTTTAAACATCTTCACACCACAAGCATTTATTTGAAGGTGGCTGTTAGCTTAGGATAATAAAACTACCGCTTCTAAAATCTTGCTATACTTGCTTCATTGCTATTTGTAGACTAGTCTATATTTTTTCCGTATCTATAAACCTTTTACGTGAAGTCTGCTCTCTGGCTTCGATCCACACCAAAATCTCTGTTCAACCTGACAAATCCTTAAACTCATTCCTTATATTTACTTTTCGTTGCATGATTTACTTAACCAGCTAAAAACTTTGACAGATGTTACACAAAAAACAGAAGACCAGGTTAGTAAGAAGAGGCACAAAATTGTTTTCCCTGCGAAGGGTCTGGAGGATACAATTTTACTTCACGAAAAATCCGGAGTTGTGCTTATTATTTTTGTTATATACATAATTCAAGCCGAGTGGCCTTCATTTTTTTCAGATGAAAATACAATACAAACTCAACGAGTATCACATTATATAAGTTTACTCAAAATGATAGATGTACAATCATAGCTCAAGTAAACATTTATTTTGCCTGTGTGACAATGCTGCCACTGTAATTACAACAACAAATAACTGTTAGTTTCACAACATTACGCCAACACGTCTGAAATGCGTGTTTGCTTAACAGATTGACTGTGTGTGTCTAGCAGATTTAAGGTAGCAAGCTAACAGAAATGGAAGATAGTGCTGCTAAATAATCATGATATTCTTTTTCCTTTTGTTACTAGGCATAAAAAACGTATTTAAACATATCCGGGACGTGTTGTTGCGTATTTTATAGGCCATTAATAAAAGTTCACTAAACTTGCTGCTTATAAAATCTTAAATATGGTAGATAATTGTTGGTAATAAATTATATTAATTCTGTCTTGCATACAAAGAAATTAAAATTATGAACTAGCACAATTGTTGGTAATTTATGTACCGTCATCTCATCATTGTAGTCATATAACTTATTAGCGAAGATATTTGTAGTATCTTCGTTGGAATTAAATTGAAATTATGAAATTAGATAGTTTTATATATAAAACTAGCCCGGGTACAATTTTAAAAACGAAAAATTAAATTCCTGTCCCTTAGACCTCGAATGCTCCTCGAATGCTCAGCTCCTGTAAGTAATAGAGCAATTTTGAATACATTATAGCATTCCCAGGGACATGCAGATCATAACACCGAAAACTATCGAAATCCTTTCAGCAGTTCTCGAGATTAGCGCATTTATACACGTTTGGGAAATTTGATGTATACTATGTTTCTAGATATCTACTACTGTGCGTTGTCTCTCGGTGTATCTTCACTATATTCGGCAAACAGGAAATCACAATTAAAGCAAAGAGTCTTATCCTGAATACATTGTACGTATGAAAGTCTAACAATGATCGTCAATTTAATAAGTTTTAATAAGTACTTAGAAATTAAAACGCCCGAGCTCGATAATGTACAAAGTGCAACTGCTTTATTAAAGAGAACAAATTCAAGCTTAAGTCTACGTTAACAATTTGCAGTGAGAGTATTGCCAGATTTAACAATTCAAATACAATTATTCATTATTTTCAACACTCCCACTTTTGAATTAGTTTAATAGAAACAAAATATTTTTCTACGGATTGTTTACAACTCCAATCGAAATTCTAAACTTCTCAAATTTTTCTTTATTTAGAGCTTTTGTAAATAAATCAGCTATTTGTAGTTCAGAAGGAACATAATTAATTGTAAAGTCACCTCGATCATATCTTTCACGTATGAAATGATAGCGCACATCTATGTGTTTTGTGCGCTTGTGAAATTCCGGATTTTTAACGAGCCGTATCGCTCCTTGGTTATCCATATTTAATTCGGTCACACAAACATTAGCAGGTATCAATTCCGATAAAAGCCGCTGAAGCCACACCATCTCCTTCACAGCTTGAGATGCCGCCACATACTCGGACTCAGTGGTAGACAACGACACACATTTCTGCCTCTGTGATGACCAGGAAACGGGTCCATTTCCGATTGTAAAGACGAAACCAGAAGTAGATCTTCTCGTCTCTGGGTCGCCAGCATAATCAGCATCACTAAAACAAACTAAATTTAAATCATTACTTTTTTGAAACAATATACCCATTTCTCTGGTGCCTCTGATGTACTTCAGGATTCTTTTAACTGCATTAACGTTAAACTGGTTAGGTGAATCTAAATATCGAGATACCACCCCTACTGCAAAAGAGATATCTGGTCGAGTAGCAACTGCTAAGTACATTAGACATCCTACTGCCTCTCTATACGGAAACTGCACATCTTTTGATGATAAAGATTCTGTAATCGAAATTTGTTCAGCCGGAGTTGATACTGGCTTACAGCAATCCATTTTGAATCTTTTTAAAACTCGATCTGCGTAAAGTGCCTGACTGACGTGAATGCCACCATTCGACATCCGTGTCAATTCCATACCAAGAAACCACTTGGCATCCAAAACTGTTATTTCAAATTGAGTCTGAAGATATTTTACCAATCTCATACCATCCTCTTTTTCTTTTGCAGCGATTAGACCATCATCGATGTAGATTGTAAGTATGAGCCGCCTTTCGACATCGTTTCCAATAAAAACACATGGGTCCATTTCGCTAACCCTTAAGTTGAACTTCATCAAAACTTTCTTAAATTTGAAGTTCCAGCAACGGGACGCTTGCTTTAAGCCATATAGACTTTTGAGTAGCTTACACACTTTTTCAGAACCATCATCAAACCCTATAGGTTGACGCATATATATTTCCTCGTCTAAATCTCCATTCAAAAAGGCCGTCTTCACATCAAATTGAGTTAGCGACAGACCTTCCGCAGCTGAAATTGCAAGTATCGTACGTATGGAAGTAAATTTTGCCACTGGACTAAATGTCTCGAAATAATCTACTCCATGTTCCTGTGTAAAACCACGAATCACCAACCTTGCTTTGTATTTTCGTTTTCCATGCACATCTAAATTCTTCAATTTAAAAATCCACTTGTTGTCGATAATTTTTCTATTCGATGGTAATTTAACTAAGTCCCAAGTGCGATTTTTAAGCAGACTATTCATTTCATCTGACATTGCTTGTTTCCAATGATGTGCATCTTCACATGCAATTGCTTCACTGTAGCTTATTGGTTCACATTGTACAAGATAAGAATGCTTTTCTGCATAGTGAAACATGCCTGAGCCAACTCTATTCCTTCCACTACGCAGTCGATTTCTCCATGAAACCTGTTCATCATCGCTTAGGTCATCATTAATTTCACCATCTACATTTTCATTCTCGTCTGCCGATGCGAAAACATCCTCTCCTGCGTTATTTTGGTGATCATCAGTTTCATTCACACCTTGACTAAGCTCTTCAATGTTTTTCGAAGTAGACAAACTCCCATGCAAATTATCATGCAAATCATCATGCAAATTATCATGCAAGTCTTCATGCAAACAATTGTTGTTCGTCTCAGGTTCCTGTGATGGAAATACAGCAGCTTTTTGCAAGTCGTTTGAATGTATGTTTTCTTGGCCTGGATGTTCGTTTTCCCTAAAGGTAACATCTCTGGCAATCTCGACTTTTCTCGACGACGGTATCCAAATTCGAAAGCCCTTACTGCTTTCCGCATAACCCATAAATATGCCTTTTTCAGCCTTTTTATCAAACTTTCTACGTTTCTGCTTCGGTATATGCACAAACGCCGCAATGCCAAACACTTTAAAATCTGCAAATTTACTCTGATTGCCCCACCATAGCTCGTAGGGAGTTTTTCCTTTCATAGGGCTAACACCAGTTCGGTTTAGAACAAAAACTGCAGTGTTAACTGCTTCCGCCCAGAATTTTTTAGACAAATCTCGACCACATAGCATCGTTCTAGCGGCCTCAACAATGGTCCGATTCTCTCGCTCAACTTTACCATTTTGCTCTGGAGTGTAAGGCACAGTTGTTTGGTGACGTACAGAATGCTTGTCTAAAAGTGATTTTACAGCTTCGTTGACGAATTCCGTCCCATTATCTGTACGAAGAGTTCTTACAACATTTCTGCTCTCGTAAATAGTCTTCTTTAAAAACTGTTCAATGCATCTACATACTTCCGACTTGTGTTTCAAAAAATACACCACCTTGTACCTTGAAAAGTGGTCTTTAAATAATAAAAAATATTTGGAACCACCAATTGAAGTCTCTTCCATTGGTCCACATACGTCCGCATGTACCAATTCTCCAGGTTGAGATGCGTGAAAACCACTTTGCGGAAAGGGTAACCTGTGCTGTTTACCATAGAGACATGTGTCACAAGAGAAATCATGCACGTCCTTGAAACCGATGCCTTCATTTTTAAGATGATTTCGTACATGCGCTATATTCTGGTGAGCCATCCTTTCATGCCATACTTTAATTGGTAATACTTGCCCCGCAATATTTGCAACTTTCAATGTCGGCATTTGCACTTTGAAGTTCATTTTAAAGAGCTGTTCCTGACGTTCTCCAACTGCTACCAGAGTACCATCCTTTTTTGCGAATTTACACTGCAAACTATCGGATATAAAAGAAAGTCCCTTATCTAAAGCGCGAATCTGCGAGAACAGATTTATTGAAATTTTAGGTACATACAGAACATTAGACAAGTGCTTTTCTATCCACTCATTTCCATTAGATGCTAAAATATTAATATCGCCAATACCCTGTGCAAAAATCTTATCTCCACTCCCGATTCGTATACCAACTGGATCGATAAAATTTCTATACCGCACAAACCATTCTCGTTTGTAAGTCATGTGGTCACTAGCTCCAGAATCCAAGTACCAATAATCACTTACTTTTCTATCGCTAGCCATAAGCGCATTAACATTGAAGTGAACTCCCTCTTGATCCTCACTTGCACTTCCAGTCCACCTTCTATCATCTTCACTAGACGATGTAGTATGCCCTCTTTCCTCCTCACTTGCACTTCCAGTCCACTTTTCGTCAACATTGCAAATTAGAGCATCCCCCCTTCGTACTTCACCTTTACTTCCAGTCCACTTCTTTCGATCAGCTCCGAAATTCTTCTTTTGGCAGTCTCTTTTCCAATGTCCATGCTCATTACATGCAAAACATTTTCCAGGCTTAGAAAAAGACTTCTGATTTTGCTTTCGCGCTCTTTGCTTTGCCACTAGAGCAACTGATGTACTTGCCAAATGCGATGACATGCGTGTCTCTTCCATGACAAGTCGTGACATCAAGTTTTCAAGAGTTTGCTGATCTTTTGCTGTGGATTCCCATGCACAGAAAAAGTGTTTGTAATGCTCTGGGAGAGTCATTAAAACCTTTGTTATAACCATGCTCTCTGAGATGTCCTCACCTATATCTCTTAATTGCCTAACGATATTCTGCAACTTTGATATATGAGTAGCAACATCGTCGTCTGGGTCTTTTTCGAAGCTATAAAAACGCTGCAGCAACAAATGAATACTTGCCTTTGAAGTCTGCTCATATATTGATTTCAATTTTACCCACATTTCTCCCGCTGTTTGACAGTTTACAATGTGTCGAAGAGGAGTTGAACCAATGCTGGTTGCAATTATTCGCTGAGCCTTACTGTCTGATATCCTCCAAGTTAACAAGCGATTATCAAATACAGTTTGAGCCTCACTTTCAGCTTTTACTGGTAATGAACTTTGTCCTTCTACACATGCGTATAGTCCAGCTGCATTTAATAAAATTGTGACTTGAAACTTCCATACAGAATACTGTTCAGAAGTCTGTAATTTGTCAATTTTAAACATTTCACTGTCCATTTTAACCGATTTCCGTTTTATTTTTCTAATTAAAATCAAACAAGGTTTCCCAATTAACACCGCGTACCAAAAATAAAAAAATGCGTAATGCCCTTTATTTGACCTTTTACTTTCCCGCGTGATCTGGGCCCATAACCTTTTAATAAGTACTTAGAAATTAAAACGCCCGAGCTCGATAATGTACAAAGTGCAACTGCTTTATTAAAGAGAACAAATTCAAGCTTAAGTCTACGTTAACAATTTGCAGTGAGAGTATTGCCAGATTTAACAATTCAAATACAATTATTCATTATTTTCAACAATAAGTGTTTAACCAATCTAATCTGGTAAAACAACGTCACGTACCTGCAAGCTTTCGTATTTCTTTTATAACCAGACATTTCTTGAGCTATAAACATTGATAACATTTTTCGCAAGTAAATTTGTAACGAGTATCAACCTACATAAAAAAATTTTAGGGCATACGAGTAGATTTAAGAATAAAATAAAACAGTCAATAAATGGAATTGGTGTGATAAAACATCTGTTTACAGTCATATTTACTTTGTTTACTCAACTGCTATATTTGATTTAAAGAAAGGTTTCCCATACGTATCTCTTTGGTTCCTACAAAATGACGCATTTGCATTAAACATACTTTAGCCCGAAAGGAAGAACACGTTTTTGCATGTGGTATTTTCTTTGTTATATTCTGTAATGCTGTAAAGGGTTTTTCAATAAGAGCGCTACAAAAGTTTTTTTTAAATAAAACGAAAACAGTTTTTAATATCAATGAAATTCTTTATTCCTGTAAAAGTACGTTCAATGCCATTATGTATGGAATTCGATTTCTTTTGCATGGCCACCACTAGCACGCTTGCAGAAGTCCGGACGCTGAACCCAATTTTCGACGGTTTTCAAGCATAATTCGGCCGATACTGCTGCAATTTCACGTTCGATATTCGTACGAAGTTCATCTATCGACGTTGGCTTGTTGGCATATACCATAGACTTGACGTAGCCCCACAGGAAATAGTCTAACGGCGTCAAATCGTACGACCGAGGTGGTCAAGCGACTGGACCATTTCGTGAGATAACACGTTCTCCAAACTTGGTTTCCAATAAATTGATTGTGGCATTCGCTGTGTGGCTTGTGGCGCCGTCCTGTTAGAACCACATGTCCTCCAAGTCCATATCATCCAATTGGGGCCAAAAATATTGGGTTATCATTGAACGGTACCGATTCCCATTCACAGTAACGTGCCGGTCTTGATCATCACGGAAGAAGTACGGCCCAATGACCCCGCCAGCCCATAAACCACACCAAACCGTAATTTTTTCGGGATGCAATGATGACTCATGGAGTACGTGTGGATTGCTGCCTGACCAATACTGCATATTTTGTTTATTGACAAAGCCATTCAGCCAGAAATGAGCCTCATTGCTGAAGATGATTTTTCGATGAAAATTCGAATCATTTTCAAGTTGTTGCTCAGCCCAATTCACGAACATACGACGCTTCTGGTGGTCAAGCGGCTTCAGTTCTTGCGTCAATTTAATCTTGTAAGGATGTAGGCCAAGATCTTTTCGAAAAATTCGCCACAACGACGTCACAGACATGCCCAACGCTTGAGAACGACGGCTTTCTTCAACTGAAGCCTCAGAGGCAGCAATATTCTCGACACTACGGGCACTTCTTTGTCTCACTTGCACGGGAACATTTTGTACTGTGCCTGTGGATTCAAATTTTTCCACTAGACGCTCAATTGTTGATCTGCTAGGACGATTATGACGACCATAAATTGGACGTAGAGCCCTTAACGTTGAGGCCACTTACTCCGAATTTCGGTTATAAATTTTAATAATTTCGACTCGTTGTTGGATCGTATATCTTTCCATCATGAAATGGCAAACCTTACTGAAGAGAAATGTCGAAAGAGCGGCAAGAAATATGGCGTCGTTTGCTCTTCCTGTCGCTCAACTTTTGTAGCGTCCCTGTTGAAAAACCCGATACTTCCATTTAATGTGCAAAGCAGTAAATTCTACCTAATAGAATTTTAAATTTTTAAAAGGCTGAGTAATAAGGGATTCAAAGTACTTAAAAAGATTTAAAAAATATTAAGTTATCATTATCGAGTATTGAAATAATTAAGCTAAGACGTTCAAGTTGTTTTTATTATAAGTCCCAGTAGTTGATTACTTTTAGTACATACAAGGTACTATGAATAAAAACCATGAATAAATATTCTACGAGTATTTGTTTACTTTTTCCTACTCTTCCGAAAAATATGACAGCGGGATTTCCCATTTTCACTTTCGTCCTACCCTAATCCTCATCAAACATAGAAAAAGAAAAATATATACGTAGGGGGAAAGGTAGGTATCGTAAATTTTAAAAGGAGCAAAATGCAATCCCATTTCCCAATATTTGTTCTCCAACAATCGAAGCGGAAAATTTGGTGGAAATGTGAGTTCAATATTTCGCCGCCCCGTTGTGTTGCCGTAAACGCCATTTGAATGTTTTTGGGAAATTGCATGCAATGTTTTGAAAGCCTATTGCATGAACACCAAACACTGGGATTTTTTTACTTTTTTTGACATGATATTCATACGTAAATTCTCTTTCAAAGTATGTAGGAAGTTATTTTTAGTCAGTTTTAGTTTTTAAAGTAGTTATTTAAAATTTATTACAAAAAAGCAGTATTCGCCACTAAAATCAATAGGTTATTTTTTTCATTCACATACGTCAAAACATCGACTTATTATATATGATATGATCATTGATGTAAATGATCATAAAACATTAGTAAGAACAAATTTACAAAATTTTATCGGTTTATCGGTCAATAAGTAATGAAATTTAGTTTTATTGCAGAATATATTCGAAATCACTCTTTGTAGTTTTCCATTATTTGAATAGATGACGCTACATGTCGCTGTGGAAAAAAATCTTTTGGTACAAGATGTCGTTCTTCTTTTAGAATGGTACTATGGAAATTTAGCTTGATGGCGGCATGTGTTTCTTTCTTAATCCCCAGTGAAACAACGGAGCCTATGCTGTTCTGGAACATATTTTCTCGCAGAAGCGTATGAAAATGACATTTGACTAGCAGTCCATATATAATAAGTTAATGCGTCAAAAATTGAGCACATATGACATTCCAATAATAAATAAGTAAAAAAAAATGCATTTACTTAAAATCAAATTAAAAAAAAGACAAAGTAACTGTTTGAGAACAAAAAATATATTTATATCACATTTCGCAAGACAAGGGTTGATTTTCTTATTATTCGGACATTTGAATCTAATATTCCGGTTATTGAACATGATTTCATCCATACAGACTACATTGATGTTGATGCTTTCACGCACTTCCATTACACACTTTCATTGCAACACATTCATATTTAATCTAATCTAGCAGAACTGTCTGAATTAGAATTTTTTTAACGCTTTTTGATGGTTGTGCTGACAGCTTTTATACTGGGAGGGAAATACGCCCACATCTAAATGAAACGAAGAGGTACACGTTTACTATAGATGTGGGCGTATTTCTTGTCCAATTACTCTATTTTTCGGTTGATGCCTGATAGCTTGTGGCCGATTCGGCTACATCTTTAATGATGTTGCGATACTCTATGCACTGTGGGTTGATATTGGTAGAGTGTAAGGGTACACCATTATCTGTTTCGTGGAGTCTGTCCTTACCAACTATCCGCCTTAGTTGTTTTTCATCCCATTTCCTTAATTGAAGTACCCAAGTTTTATTTTCACATCGTATTCTGAATAGAATTCGTAGTCCCCGTTGATACGGTGGTCTATGTTAGGAAGTAACCCTGGCGGCACAACCCCCCACCTGGGTGGCCAGTTCCAATTTGTTAGGACAAGTGGACATCAGTATCCAGATCTACTACGGGATGGAGCACTGTCGTTGGCATTTTAAGTCCATCTCTGATCAAGGATTGCAATTCAAAATAGTCCTGCTGCTGTAACTACTTCTCGTTGTGAGCATTCTTTGTGGCTTATGTTAATTGGTTGCCTATGTTTTGCTGGTTCATTGAAACTAATATTTTATCTTTAGTTGAATACATATGAGCTTCATTTAGACTTGCATAGCTGTTTATGATTTCTTAAAAATTCATACATTAAAAGGCATAATTGTAAAAAAATGTACCTTTGTTTATCAAAATCTTGGTACTATTTTATTGAAACCATTGTCAACGTTTAATTAACTGTTGAACGTTTTTGATTCGAAAGTGAACGTTTGCTTCTAATTTAATTTTTTTTCATTACCTTGCATTTTGTTGGCACATAAGACATAAGTCAAAACAATGCTGAACAAGAATTTGAAGTTTGATGGCATACGTTGTTAGACAATAGGACGTACGTCAAAACAAGTCTTAAACAAAAATTTTGGAAAATTAAACGTAAATGCCAAATTTTCGCGTTTACGTAAACTTGATGAATTTGATGGATATACTTCAAAACCATTCTCTATATCTTTGCAATGGAAAGAGAGATAAATTTGGAACCAGCTACCCCGAAAACATACCAAATTAAAAAGTGTATTTTGGCGTTTACGGTAAATTAATATTAGGGCGAGCATTTGTTAGTAAAGATTGAATATTTGAATGGTAAAATAAAATTAATTTTAAACATTGAGATCGAACACTGCCATAACAATGTAAGAAAGTAGCCATTAGTCTGAAAAATAAATTTTTCCACTCTGGAACGTGCTTTTTCAAACCGCCTGCTTGCGGTTTGCAAGAGCACGTTCCAGCTAAACGAACATATTTTTTAAATCTATAAAACTAGAAAAATATTTGCATGTTAAATAAAACAACAAACTTAACACTTATATGTTTTTGATGATGTAATTTCAATGGATCTGAGTTGTCCCTCAAATTTCTCTTTACTTTTCGACAGTTTTGGTGTTCAATTTGGTGTTGAAATAATTACTAAATTAATTACAAAAAAAAAACAATAACTAACATTTTAAATACTTTAAACTAAATTAATTTTGAATATTGAAAATTTGTATACACTGCACGAGCATTAAGGAAGCAAAAGTCCATCATGTTTGTTAAATTTTCAAAAAAGCTTTGCAATATTAGAAAAAAAATACATTAAAATTCTGCGAAATCGGTTTGTAAAAAATGATTAATAGAGCTCGCCTTTGCACGACGATCAGAGATTTAATATTACATTCAAAATAATGCTATTATATAAAAAATCCCTTTAATAAATTTTATATTAGGTGTTTTACCTAAAAAAACGTGACTAGACAAAAAAAAGAAAAGATAATAATTGTATTTTTTAACACTGTCAGATCAGTGTCGTAGCGAGTTTAATACAAGCAGCATCTACGAGCATAGATTTACCACAGCATATAATATGCATCCAATGCAATAAGTGCGTTTGTTAGTGGGACACAACAGAACATAGCAGTTATTAAGATTTACCTCACTAACAAAATCAATAAACAATGAAATTCATAGGTATATATATTAAACAAGAAACAAAATTTACATACACTTATTACGGTTCTAGCAAACAGTTTCGCAGAGTGTTTTTAAACTACTTTTACTAACATGCAGTTCAATTACATCGTTAATTTTATTGTAAACTCTACTCATGCAACTAATAGCCTCATGCATACCATAGTTGTATTTATGATTAGGTGTGTGTAAATAATTTAATCGACAAAGGTTATAGGAACCTCCATTTGTATAAAACCAAAAGCTCTAAAAAGATAAAATAATCGTGATTAACATAACACAACATAATATCTGAGTAAACAAACAAACAAAAAAGAAAATTTATAAATAAATCAATAAATCAATATAAATGCCACATAATAAATCAATAAATTACGAAAACCACGTTTTAATCTTTTGACACAATTCGCAAAATGATTCTTCATTCTCCTGAGCTGATTTGATGCTTAAGATATTCCTCCTCCCGGATGCCATGCGAAATATATTTTTCTATTGATTTAGAATAGGAGATTTTAATTACTGAGACAAATAAAATATGTGAGCGAAAAATTCCAAGGGAATATTTGTAATTTGGCTGATAATACAAATTTGACAGGTTTGGTGTACTGATACGTATCTTTAACTTTTTTCAGTCAATTTGTTTTGATTTTGTATATTTCTGTATTTTTTTATGAAATCATTTTTAATTTTTTCTACTTGTACAAATACACATATGCGGCACAACAGGATTGTTGGACCCACGGTCTAGCTTTTTACTTAAAGCATATATAGTTTTTACAGACAAAAAAGTTTTTTTTTTTTGTATTTATGCCAAACTTAGAAAATTTTTAATATGCTATACAAATTCATGCTTATGGATGTACATATCTGTTCTTCGATTTGTTCTTTACGTGTACCGATGTTTATTTATAACAACATTACAACTGAAGACAAATACAATCAGCTAATTTTGCAGCTACTTTCTCGCTACCAGATTATACTCACTCTACTTGATAACATAGCAAATTCTACTAAAAAAATTCACATTCGTATAGCCTTTAAAGTGGTATATCCACTATGTTTCAGCATTGTTCTGTGTATTACTGTCCTTCTTATCAGGATTATCCGCTAGCGATTCTAATTCGACTCATATAACGAGTGTAGAACTTTAAGTTAGCAACACTATTTCCAGTGATTTATTTTCAGTTTGGTTTGCTATTTCAACATGAAAATTTGAAAATCATGGGTCTGTCGAAATACGTATCGCGCACTACGTCCATTTTACGGTCAACATAATCGGTCATCAGCGCGATTAATTTGACTAAGTATGGGTCGTTTTCGCACCACGTTTAATCTAAATGATAATACGCATCCACATCTTACAATTTGTACATTCAAAATAACACAGAAGAAGTCATTGCTGCTGTAGAGCGAAGTGAATAGAAGAATTGGATATGTGTCCATCCACTTAATGGAAGATTTTGCAAACAAAAATTTGGTTTGCGTGCTTAAAAAATCCAACTCGTGCAAGAATTGAAGACAAAGGATCATCTAGCAAAGCGTAGATTCGGTAAATGTGCCCAAAACAATACTTCAGTTGATCCCAATTTTCATAACCGAATTCTGTTTAGCGATGAAGCTCACTTTTTGTTGAATGGATACGTCAATAGATAAACAACAGTCAATTTTTGTGGATGTAACTGACTGTTTGGTGTGCTTTATGGGTTGGTGGAATAATTGGTCCGTACTTCCTTAAAAATTATGCTGGCCAGAATGTTATGTTACCATGATGTGCAACAAGACGGCGAAACATGTCACACAGCTCGTGGCACAATTGATTTGTTGAAGGAAACGTTCGGTGAGATCATAATTTTGCATTTTGATCCTGTAAATTGGCCCTGTAAACGGCGCTGGACATCGGGCTGAGTGGCGCGATGGTTAGTGCGATGAACTACCGTGCAGAAGGTCTGGGTTCGCTTCCCAGTCGTGGCAACACCTAAATGATTTTTCGCTTTCCCTCCTCTCGTGATGATCTGATAAAATCATCCGAGTAGTATCAATTGTCAAGAAAAGCTTATCTCGAATTCGCCGTTCGGAGTAGGCATTAAACGGGAGGTCCCACCATTGTGCAAGTAATACACACGCACAAATGAATGGTTGTGAGAAAGCTCGGCCCTGTGTACTAACGAGCCTGTTGCGCCAAAAATTTGTATTTTTTTTACTATATTCTGTGGGGATAGGTGAAGCCGGTAGTCTACGCCGATAAGCCCTAAACGATTCACCACTTGGAGGACAACATTCGCCGCGTTATTACCAATATACGGTCTCAAATTTTGAAAAAGTCATTGAATGTTGGACCTCCATATAAGATTACGTCCGAGCCAGCCGTGGTGGTCATATGCAAGAAATCATATTTAAATTATAATGCCAGAAGATAATCTTTCGAATAAAGTAAATTTTATGTCAATTTAAAAAAATCATATTTGTTATTGAATTTTAAGGTTTTATCGCTCTAACAAAAATTTAATGAATTATAAATAAATTATAAATAAATACCTCATATTATTTGCAGTGGCTATCTTGTATTTGTGTAAGTTCCTAATGCATTTAAATATTCAAAAATAAAAGTTCATACACAACACGGACAATTTTCTCCAGAAATTTAGAAGAGTCTTGTGTTTGGTATTCATTTCGAACAAATTTGCTTAAGCTATATAGGAAATTTGGTTCATTAAAGCTATTATAGTTATAAGGGAAGTGCAATTTCAATAAGCACTTCTCAGAAAATTAAGATATTTAACATAATTTATGAATTCCATTGTAACCGAAAATCAAAACATTCAAATATGTTAACCAACATAAACCGTTAATTAAGTTTTTTTAACTGAAAATATAATTCTAATAAGAATAACCACATGACTAAAAATAATCTTTATTTGATTTTTTTAGCAAACAACTGAGTATGCAATTGGTTTAAGAACACAAAAACATACATAAATGAAAAGTTTCATGTAAATCAATTCAGTGTTTTTTTTTAAATTATGCATTTTTTGTTAATTGTGTTTCCTTTTGAAAAATATCTTGGTATTTAGATATATTTTTCTGGACCCACAGATGTGATATATTTTGAAAAACCCTAAAATTTATAAATTACCATTATATTAATTCTTAATGAAAACTTAGTATGCAGTATTCTGTGCCTGTGAAATATCCGTTTTAGATTTTAAGAAATGAATATTAAACAAAACGATAGCGAAAAATTGCCATCTTGTTCTCAATACTTGTAGAAGCTTCATTATTATATTTTTATATACAATAATTATTATTATTCGAACTATTTTTTATATAGTTGCATTTAAAATATTCCGGAGGTATCATTCATAATTCTAAAATCCCCTCTGGAGGACCTTAAACAACACAAATGCTAGAAACTTTAGTAAAAACTAACCGATTAGTTTGGACTCCATTTTGTAAAACCAATTTTTTTGGACCCGGGCTATTTCAAAACATAATACTAGATACACACGTGGCAACCGTTGCAGCAACATAGCTTTGTTGCACATTGATTTTCGTGGTGCCGCAACCGTTGCCAGAAACTGCATTAACTCGTTCAGTTCGTCAGAAACTAATAAAAAGGTTAGCTGGGGCAAAAATGACAATTTTGGAAGAGCTTTGGGACATAAGTTCTAAAAATTATAAAAATAAAAATCTAAGAAAAAAGCACACAAACATTTAAAAAAAAGAATACAATAACATCGATGAAAATACTTCTACCAGTATTGAGGTTGCGTCGACAGTCGCCACGTGTGTTGCCTCGTGTGTATCTAGCATAAGAATTTTTAAAAATTTTAACATGGAATTTTCGCAGCTTCAAAATGTTTTCCTATATTACCTACGTATACTGGGAAAGTGCAAGCAATAACGAATTATGATTGACGTGATAAAAACTATACTTTTGATCGATATGACTTTTTGCAAGGAGGTACTTTAACATTGCCGCCGTATTAGCACTTAAAATAGGACTACTTCAGCAATAACATAACGTTAACAGTTTTATTTTGGAATTATTATTATTCTTTAATTGTTATTATTAATAGAACTGATTATAAGTTTTTGTTTGTTGTCAGATAACATGTTTGTGTGATTTAAAGATTGGCAATTATCTTGATTAATAGGAATATATTGAGTTGTTGAGTTTGATGGGGTTTACTTCAATTGACAAGTGAAGATTACACTTGTAAAGTCTTTTTCAATGAGTTTAAAGATTTGTTTAGTTTACTTACTTACTTAAGTGGCGTTACAGTCCGGAGTGAACCTAAGACTCAAACAAAATGCCTCTCACCCCAGTCCCTAGGTTACTGTCTCCAGTTGTGGACTTCAAGTTGGTTGATGTCGGTTTCTACATGTGCGTTCCACTTAGCAAGGTTTTCTTCGACTGCGTTAAACATCTGGCTCGATATCTAAGACTCTACGATTGAAGAATTAGTTTTCATTCTAGGTGTTCTAGACATTTCTAATGTCCAATTAGGAGCTTTTTCATCAGGTATATTTTGTTGTACAGCTTGTAAAGTTCTAAAGTTTCCATAGCCATCAACGCAATCGGGACCGAAGAATTTCCAAATAACTTTTCGCAAAACACGGTCAAAAATTTGTTTCATCCCATTTTGATTCGGTGCATGTTGCATCGCCGTAGAGCAGTACTTGAATGATAAGTTCTTGACCACCATGTAACCTTAATCCTGTATTTTGCGAAGTTCAGTTTCTATGAGCTAATGTTTTTGCTCATTGTAACGTTGGTATGGTCCTTGGAACTTCTCGTCTTGTCTTAAAAAAAGTTTTTTATCAAACTAGAAAATCGTGAAATTCTCGCATGCTTAATATTTAAAATTACCCTTGCCTTTTCCAGGTGGTCTTTTCAAGGATTTTCTTTAGTATGAAAATTTGGTCTATTGTCGATATGCCTGGACATGTGATCACATATTTTTTTTGTAAATAGAACATATGGAGCTAGAGCTAGTCATCGGGCATGCTCTCATGCATCCAGACCTTGTTGATGGCTTGGTGCATGCATTTTTCTGACCTCCGTATGTAAAGAGTTCTTTTAGCAATTTGTCAGAACCGGCTGCATTGTTTTTCTGGTTTTTTCTTCCTCTGCCTCTTTCCTTCTTCTGGCTCAATACTCTCCTCACGAGGCGGGGCTTTTGAGTTATAGCGCTTTGAAATGTACCTTTTCTATCACTTCTGCTGTAACTAGTAGCCTATGGTGGATTCGGGGAGAATCTCTCACTCAGATATTTCTTGAAGACCTTGGTAATCTCTGGGTCACGGGAAGCATCTTTGTCCGAACTATTAGTAGCTTCATATAATTGGATAGCCATGTTCTGAATTTGGCTGCGAAGAGATAATTGTTTGAGTCGACGTTTGGCCCTCTGAATATGTTTGCATTAAGAATGTTGGATGCACTCCTTGCATCTACGATCATATGGTCGATTTTGTTTGGCGGTTCTATCATTCTAAGATAGTCAGGTTAACTGGTGGATTCTTAGTCGAAGGGACCTAGAGCTGCTCATCACAGTTTTACATGCTGTTCCAAAGTTTGTTAGTCGGAAGCCATCATCTTTTGTCATTTCGTGGATGATTTGCTATAAAACTAAACCATCGAAGATGTTTTTTTTATGGATTTTCAAATTGTGACGGGCATTTTTTTAAGAGTATAGAACTTTGAATTGAAATAAAATACAAGAAAATCGTTTTAATGTCCATCAATTTGGCTTTATTGGAAGGATAGTTTTATGCCATTAATTATTAAATAAATAATATGAGCCTGGTTCGAATAAAGCCAAGTCTAGTGGTCCAATTTTCAACCACTTTTTCGAGCATTTGGGGCCACGAATGTTACTTCCAAGTCCCCTAACTTTTTTGGTTTGTTGGCGTGACGGCGTCATCACATATCCCCTACGAAAATAATCCAATGGTGTCAAATCAAACAAATTATGCGCTCAACGAATGTTCCCTTCAATAAATTCATTGTGACGAGCGTTGTGCGGCATGTAGCGGCGTCTTTTTGGAACCACATCTCATCCACATTCATGCCATCCAATTCGGGAACAAAATAGTCGGTTATCATGGCTCTATACCGGTCTCCATTAACGGTAGCATCATTTCGGAACAAGTATGGCTCAATGACTCCACACACCAAAAAGTCAGTTTTTGTGTATGTAATCGCGTATTAAGGGTCTCATGTGGATTCTCTTCACTCCAAATGCGGCAATTTTGCTAGCCATTCAACCAAAAATGAGCCTCTTCACTCAACAAAATTTTGCGATGAAAATCAGCATCGAGATCAATCTCATTTTCGGCCCTCATACACCAAATTGTTTCTTCGGTGCGCACTGTTCGACGTTTCTGCGGATGCGTATTATCACAAAGAGTAAATATAGTGTGAAAACAATCCAAAAAGGACGGAGCTTGCGGTAAACTTCGCGAACTGAACCATTATTTCCGAAAAAAAACTCAAAAGTGGACGTGGCAGTGGCCATATTTTGAAAATGTGTACACTTTTACTGGCGGCATTGATATTTCACTGTCCTGGATCAAATGAGTTCCTAATAATCGGTGACAACAGATGGACGGCGAGATATACAGGCAAGAGAATTCGACTCCGCTGGAGACTCTGAGATTCAGCTGGCAAAAAAATGTAATATCGACATAGTTAAAATCAAATCATATTAGGCCGCTTTGTTACGGAAACAACTCAGCTCGCCCAAGAGCTGAAGGGTAAACTTGGAAGAGTGTTCCCCTATTTTCAAATAGCTTTGATTGTTGACGAGTCTTAACACAATGTGTAGTTTCACTCTCGTGCAAAAGCTAGCTCAATTATTGTTGTCAATCAAACAAATTAAATGGAGTATCGATTAATACTATTCAACGTCAAAATAAATTGCTAATTAAATACGTCGATTATTCGTTTTGTTTTATCAGACGTCAAATCGTGATTGATTGAGTTGATAACAATATCTACATATTAATCTTTGCGGCGAACAAACAATGCATCATTTTTGTATGTATATTTCAAGCAGGTATTATTGAATTGAAGCAATTTAGCCTAACAACAACCTGAGTGAAAACCTTGTAATGGAGGTAATAAAGACACAGCCTGTAAAGCTTTGATCTATTCCTTATAAACGAAGGACAACCGTAGGAAGGTAAAAGAAAACCGCATCCTTGTTTGCAAATGGGTGTGATTCTTCTTCTTCTTCTTGGAATGCAGATAGCAGAATACCAATTATTAGAATACCAAGAAAATACTGCTCATTTGATCTTCACATAGTTTGCAAGTGTGTTTTATTAAACATTCGCATTTCCTGTTGAAAATTTAGACGCGACTAATACCAACTGCTAATCTAGATAATAGACATGTCATGATAATGTAAAAACTGCTTTTTAGTGGTAAAGAAGTACAAATGAAACCAATAAAGCAAAAACAATTTATCTTAATTTTAAAAAGTTTAAAAAAAAAACTGTACATTTGGAGCCTGGGCGCAGTTGCCTTGTTGTTAGTACGTATTACATGAAATGTCCGTTTTATTGCAGTAAAATCTCGATAATTCGAACATCGTTAGATCGTAAACCCCGCTGAATCGTAATAAACTGTAGTTCCATTGAAAAATCGCTGTTATTCGTAAAAACACAGTACATTTCGGTCCCCTCGGTAATTCGCAATGATTCGCAATGATTTGTCAAATTCATTAAACGTCTTACAATTTGTTGAAAACCTTGTTTATTCCCAACAAAAAGGGTTCTCTTTTCAAATCTCTGAATTCGTCTGTTGTGTTTCTGTAATGAGAATTATAGTTTAAGCCCCCAAACTTAAGAGCCAAAGGGGTGATGACTCATGGCAATAGAATGCCATGATTTGTTTGTCTACATAGATTCGACTTGTTATTCTTTTTTCAATTCAGTTTATTGTTGTTTATTGTTTGTTCTCTGTTTCACAATGAGTTAAAAACGTACCCATAAGTGTCTGTCCATTAGTGAAGAAAAAGAGTTTTTAAAATCCGTTGCCGATGGCGAGAAAATAAATTAATTTGGCAAAACGCTTTAACATTCCTCCATCTACGCTGACGTCGATTTTAAAGAAAAAGGATATCATTGCTGAAACGCCTTCCAGCAGTAAAATGAAACGCCACAAAACAGGTGCGTTCCCTGAGCTTGCAGGATCGCTTGTCGCATGTTTTTCACAGTGCAGACAACTAAATGTCCCAGTTGGCGGAGTGGGAAATGTGATACAAAAATTGTAAAATTGCAGAACGAAAATGAGAAAGTTTATGTCTCATACCACATGCGTTTATAAACAAAAATACGATATCTTCCATATCGTAGGTATTTAGATTACTCAACAATTTAATGTTTATACTTCTGTTGAATCTTGCGGATTGAAATATTGCAAGGTCAACAGAAATCAATCATAAATTGGTTATAAATACCCATGGGGGTATTCAAATTGATCCAGTTCCATAGTGTCCTCAACCCAGCCGTTTGGCTTTTTAAGAGTTCCAGTGTGGTTCTCAACCCAGCCGTCTGGCTTTTTAAGAGTTCTAGTACAGTCCTCAGACCAGTCGTTTGGCTCATTAAATAAGTTTTACTGCAGTCCTCAATCAAGCCGTTTGGCTCTCCAATCGTAATTAAAGTAATTGTGAACCAAAATAATTGTGAACCATAGTAATTGTGAACAAAAGTAATTGTGTATCAAACAATTGATAATTATAAAAATTGTATTTGAAAGAATAAAATAAGCAAACACTTTTTTTTAATAAAAGTGCCCAAAAAAATTTAATTTGCATCGCCATTGGGATAGGTTGATATGTTAGAACTGGTTTTATCAGGAGCTTGTCTTTCACGACGGTTTTATATTTGGGATAGTTTAGGGGTATACTAAACTCATATGGAATGATTTCTGTGCGGGGAAATTGTAGTTGATTTTTAGGTCCAGTAACATTACAATTTTTTGAAAGAAAATCGTTTCCAAGTATACCGTCGTCCGAAAACGTTGTGGTTTTATCAAATACTTGGAAAGTGCAGGAAAATTTAGAATACATGTTGTCCCTTGCAAGCCCCAATACTTTTCCTTTTCCATGCTTTATTAGTTTCTACATTTGTTTCTGGCTTAATTGTCTCTTTTTTTAATAAAGTTACTTCAGAGCCGGTGTCCACAATAAGTTTGGCATCACCTTTAAGACCTATGTCGAGGGGAAGAACTAATTTTGGGACACCAGTCTCTGGCTGCCGAAGTTACCTTTTTGCGTTATCGTTATTTGTTAATGTCGACCCGGGTTTTTGGGCTCGACCGCGAGTAGTTTTCCTAGTTTCCTGATTCCCATTTAACCTTTTGCCTACATTCGCTGATGTCATGGGTATGTCGGCCGCAGAAAACGCAAGACACTCTTACGTTGTAAACTCTGTTCGTACACCCCTTGGTGATTTCTTAGATTCACGTGGCATTGCCACGTTTTGCCGATTTTCGGCAGTCTCCCGCATCATGGTTATACATTTTGCAAAGTGTACAGAACTGAGTGTCTTTTTCTTTTGAGGCAGTCACTGTATGTATGCCCCTTTTTGGAGTAGAAACTACATATTATATCTATCCTACTGTTACTTGGTAAGGAGATCGGAGGGCTGGAGTGGTAGGTGTCTCTTTGTGGCATATGGGGGACACTATAAGACGGGACTAGCGGAGGGTTATTCTTTGGCTGTAATATGCCAAAACTATTCTTAAAACAACTCTTCGGAGCCGCGAAGCCATTATTATACATTGGTTGAAAAGAGGGAGTGGGTGGGGATAAGAGAGTCTGATAAGTGGGAAAACCCGTTTGTTGCAGACGATCCATATCTAATGCCTTCTGCACCTATTTATCTATTGGTCCATCGCCTATAGTTAATAGGTATTGGCATAGATGAGGGTTTGTGACGCCGCTTTTTAAAGCGTTCTTGGCGGCATCCTCGAGCTGTGAGTTCACAACTGAAGCTGCCACTGTGCCATACTTTTGACCCGCCGCCGCCTCCTTGCAAAACATCAGCATCTGCTTTATCCCTGTGGTATAAGTGATGAGAGCCTCTAAGGGTTACTGTCGAAGCGTAATTAATTTATACCAATTCCCTGGTATATTTCGCGGGGTAAGTAATTGCGGTTGAGAAGCTTTTCGGCATCATCGAAGGATGTCATTCGGTTAGAAGCAATTAACCACTCGTTCTAGAAGGCTTGATTATTTGGCCCTACTTACTGACTTTTTCTGAGTGGTTGAAAGCTGACGAACTAAGGGATGAACAATTACAATTACTTCACGACCCCTGACGAATTGACTGAAATTTTAAGGAAACTAAATACTAAAAAATCGAGTGGTTTGGATAACATTCCAAACATCATGCTTAAGCATATACAAATCGACATCATACGGCAATACTGTGTTATCTTTAACATCTTCCTAATAACTACTACTTCCCGAGCTACTGGAAAATATCAAAGGTGTTTCCAATAATTAAAAAGAAAAATGATCCTTCTGATCATTCTAACTATAGAACAATAAGCCTCCTGCCTAATATCGGGATGATATTTGAGGTAATTATTAGTAAATCTATTTTGTTATCTATACCGAAAAGGAGATTGTACTGCGGATTCAATTTGGGTTAAAAAATATTCACTCGGCAGTGCATGCAATTACGAAACTGATTTCGGATATTAACTGTAATCTCAACGCCAAAAGATATGCAGCTGCCTGCCTTTGTAAACTTATTCGATATGAATTTCTTTCTCATCTAACAAAGATCATAAAAGATCATAGTAACAAGTTTATTTCCGGAAAGAAATTTGTCGTAACAGATAGAGAATACTCGACAGCTGAAGTTTTAAAGGTCAGTAATGGTCTACTGCAAGGAACAGTAACTGCTCCACTGCTTTTTAATATATATAGTTCTGATATACTTAGGGAACTCGATAATTTACTGGCATTTGCCGACGATTCTTTACTGTATACGGTTCAACAATTGAAAACATCCAAACTCAACTTCAACTTTTCTGCTCCGAATGGAAACTTAAAATCAACTATATGAAATGTGAAACCATACTGTTCCGCACCACAATACGACGTGGTAATTCAGATTTGAGACGCAACTGGATAAATTTAACGTGATCCAAGGGTCTTCAGATCGAGTCAAAGACCGTAGTGAAATATTTGGGTTTTCATTTGGACAAATTTTTGTGTTATAATTATAACGAACACCTAAATATTCAATTAAAGAAGGCAAGAGCGGCATTCATGTCGCCTAAAAGCCTTTTTTAATCCAACTATCAAAGATCCGATGTGAAGATCATTTGCTATCAAGCATTCGTTCGTCCATATCTGACTTATGCGAGTCCTGTGTGGAGAAACAGTAACCCACTGAATGTGGAAAAGCTCCGAGAGTTCGAGCGCAAATGTCTCAGAGCCTGCACGCAGATGTATAGAAGTGCACATTCCAATTTTATACAATTTTATGTGTGTCTAGAATTGACAATGTCTGGACCTTGTAAGGAACCAATCTGCTCGTTCGGCAACTTTAAGCGAAAACGGATTAATCTCTGGATTATTCTATCCGAATTCTGGTTACATCAGAAATGCTTTAGAAAGTGGATACATTCTGCCAGATTCTTTCCTGTGTCTGGATGCATTTGGCTACTTATCAGGCTCAACGAACGTCCTAATCATTTACGAATTTTGCAGGGAGAGCAACAGATAAAAGGACCCTTTACTAGCCTTTTGAGTCGGGGGTGCGAATACGAATTGAATATGATACTGCACTAGCATACCTGAATGCGATAAAAGTAACGCTTAAAGGTTGAATAGAGACAAATACTGGTGGCTAGACTGGACTAAAGCCGAAACTTAGGCTTAAGTAAAACTAGGCTCTGTTATGTGATTTTTGATCTATCGATAACTGGGAGAAGTAAGTGTTGTGCTTAGTTTGGGCGGTTCGATTTCGAGGTTAAGATCTCCCGGAAGCACGGAATTTACCAAACCAACGCCGAATTGTTCGTTCGTTCACCGCTATAATTTCAAATGAGTGTACCAGTTTGAACTCGTAAAGAAAAAGAGTATGAATTCGAACCATCGACAGCATGATATAAAAATTCCTAGAAGAAAACTTGCAATAAATCCTAAAAGTCGAACACATCAAACGCACAAACTAACTACAATTCAGTGTGTTGTGCAGATATTCACTTGAAAGCTTATAATTGAGGACTAAGTGAAAATCGGACATTTCATGTGGTATAACCTAGTACTAAGTCAAATCCCGAAAGTAATGGTTGGGTGTTGTAGAACGAGGGTAAACTCTGATTGGCTTTAACTTGACAATGCCTAGTGTTGTAACTCTGACTACACATCAAGTGCTTATTTTTTACCTCCAAGTGGTAACCATCGGGTACTGGTCTTATCCAACCGGATTTGAATTGCTAAACGATAAGCGCGAGTGTTGATAACACGACGAAAAACAGTAACACTATAAACAGCCAGGTCAGAATAGTACAGAATGAAGCCCCGTTTAAATTGGAACTGGCCCTCCTGGTTAGGGGTTGTGCTTTGGGTTAACTACCCAACCATGGAAAAATCTAACGGTTACGAAGCAACCAATAGCCTCAAAAAGGACTGATTTTATTGTTGATGACACGGCTAAACGAAAAAAGGACAACGACGTTCGTATCTGCACCTGGAATGTGAAACATTAAACATGAGAGGTGCAAGCGAACAACTAGCGGAAGCCCTAAACTGCAACAAAGCAGATACTACTGCCATCCAGGAAATACGATGGGATGGGCCGGACAAAAAGAGAATGAAAAACTGTGACATCTACTACGGACCGTATTATAGTGAGCAGAAACAGCGACTATTCAGATGCGGATTTGTTATAAGTGCAAGACTTAGCAAGAAGTCTTATGTTTCCAAGACATTAGCGAACGCATTGTAACGACCCGCATCAATGCCAAATTCGCCAACATTAGACTTATATGCGCTCACGCCCCAACGGAGGAAAAAGATGATATAGCTATGGACTGCTTCTATGAGTTCCTTGACAAAACCTATGAGCGACTACCGAAGTATGATGTTAAAATCGCGCTGGGAGATTTTAACGCAAAGGTAGGAAGAGAAGACATCTTTAGCAGTATTTCCGGAAAACATAGCCTACACGACAACACGTCTGGTAACGGAATAAGGCTAATTGACTTCGTTACGGAACGAAATGCCACCATAGCCAGCACACGGTTTCCTCACCTCGATATACATAAGGGGACATGGCGGTCTCTATATCAGCGAACGGTCAATCAAATTGATCACACAGCGATAGACAAGAGGCACACATCCAGTACTTTGGATGTCCAAACATTCCGAGGAGCTAACATCGACTCGGACCACTACCTTGTTGCAGCCAAGGTTAGAATGCGGATATCCACCGCCAATCCAGAAATACTGTAAAAAAATTGAATGTCGAGAGACTGCAATCGCAAGAGACGTCCAAGACCTTCGCGCAACGCGTATCCCTAAACCTCTCGATTAATACCATACCACCAGCATCGAATGTCGAAGAAATATGGCAACGATGCCAACAAGCCATTATATCAGCCGCAACTGATGTGCTAGGTTTCTCGCACCCACCATCAAGAAACCTCGGTTTGATGAGGAATGCCGACAGATGCTCGCAGCCAAGAACGAGGCCTACAAGGCTAAGCTGCAGGTGAAGACGAGATCGCAAGTTTTACCAAAGTGTAAACGTCAATGCCAAGGATACAAGGCTCGAACAGAATCCTGTCGATATGAACAAGGAAATATCGTAGTTGAGGCACAGTCGATGCTGAGGATATGGAAGAACCACTTCTGAAGACTGTTAAACGGCGATGACGAACAACATCCCGCTGTCAGGCAGAACTAACCATTCAATATTGGCAACGACAGGGAAAGCTGCCAACCACCCGACCTGAGTGAAGTGAGGACAGCAATATCTAAACTGAAGCTTAATAAGGCTACCGAAAATGAAGGCCTTCACGCCGAGCTTTATAAAGCCGGCGGCGATGACTTGGTAAGTAACATCCACCAACTCATAAGCCGAATCTGGTCGGAAGAAATTATGCCTGAAAAATGGAACCTCAGCATGGTTTGCCCGATCCACACAAAGGGAGACCCTCTAAACTGCGCAAACTACAGAGGCATAAGTCTCCTCAACATCGCCTACAAAATTCTATCTGCCGTAATATGTGAACACCTGAAACCGTTTACCAACAACCTGATCGGCCCTTATCAGTGTGGTTTTAGGCCAGGAAAGTCCACAACCGAACAAATCTTCGCACTTCGGCAGATCCTTGAAAAAACCTAAGAAGTCCAAATCGATACTCACCATTTATTCATCGATTTCAAAGCCGCATACGACAGCATTTAAAGAGACGAACTATACAGAGCCATGTGTAGTTTTGGTATACCGCTCAAACTTGTCCGTTTGTGTAGAATGACGATGGAGAATTCTCGCTGCTCCATCAGGGTCGGAAACAGCCTCACCGACACACTCGACACCAAAAAAGGATTTAGGCAAGGCGATGCGCTGTCATGTGACTTCTTCAATCTGATTCTTGAGAGGATTGTGCAAAACTCACGAGCCAACACCAGAGGCACAATTTTCCAAAAATCTGTACAACTACTAGCATACGCCGACGATATTGACATTATTGGTAGGACCCAACATGATGTCATAGCCACGTTTGCTAGTAATAGAGAAGGAAGCGGCAAAAATGGATTTAGCAGTAAATGCTGTCAACACGAAGGGACACACAACATCGACGAATTGGACAGAACGTCACCATTGACAGATATAACTTTGAGGTAGCACGGGACTTAATCTATCTACTACTAAGGAGAAGAAGCATGGACCGTCTCAAAAGCGGATGAAGACATCCTTGGTCGATTTGAGAGGAAAACTCTTCGAAAAATCTTCCGTCCCGTTTGCGTTGACGGGCTATGGAGACGAAGATTCAACTAAGAACTATACGAGCTGTATAGCGACATGCTCCTGGTCAAAAAACTCTGCATTGGCCGTTTAAGATGGCTAGGACATGTAGAACGAATGGACACTAATACTCCGGCTCGCAGAGTCTTCAATTCCCAGCCAGACGTCGGACGCAGTAGAGGAAGACCTCGCTGTAAGTGGCGCGCACAAGTAGAAACCGACCTCAACCAACTTGGAGCGCGCAACTGGAGGCAGGACCGAGCTAATTGGAGAGGCATGTTGGTTGAGGCCCAGGTTCATTCCGGACTGTAGCACCGCTTAAAGAAGAAGACACTGCTGACAAATATTTTAAGAGCGAGCATTGTTGCTACAGGGTGGGCGGGTCTAAAACCTTTATACAGATGACAATCATTATCTTAATATATTCATCAGACTCTTTTTTCAAAATTCCTTACGTTTTAGCCTAAGTCAATGATTTTCTGAAAAATAAGTGCGTCATTGGGCAAAGATTTGCATATTATCTTGGTTAACTTTGTAGAACTTATATGATCCTGACGTTTCGCTAGTTCTAAATTATAATTATTTAGTTTGGGTTCAAACCAATTGATCGTAGGTACGTCTTTTGCTCATTTTCTTAGTAGGCTGTTAACACAAGTGATACTTCTTTCGATTCTGGTAAATCATACAAAAGTGTTTCGATTGCGATTCATACTCGACGAAATCAATACATATTATCTCTAAAAGACGTTATTGTAAAAGAATTGATGCCGGATGTACTAAAAATTCAAATCAATTTACTGTGGCGTATGCGTACTTTATAATAATTTTATCTTTTATAACATTCTCTTATGCAAGAGAAAGGTATTCTTTTCATGAGAATTCGATTTTGAATTTACTATGATATAAGGGAACCCAAAGGAGTGGGTCGCCCGATACCGAACATCGCGTCGATCCGTCTGTCCGTACTGGCTTATCCTGCCTAAACGGTTAAACTGATTTTGTTTTTTTTTTCACAATTCTTGGCTGTTAATAACAAAAACGTAACGTCAATAGCCCTAAAAATGGCTCTAACTATTTTTGTTTAAACTTAACATAAATTGTAATGATAGAAGTTCGAACAAAACTGCATACCCATTTTTTTCGACAAATTAGGAATCACAGATCTTCTTTAAGGACAAATATTGAAAACGTTCAATTCGGTCGAACTGAATAAAACTCAATATCTAGGTTACAACCACAGGGTGTCAATTGAAAGTTACAGTCTGGTGTGCAATTTGGTGAGGTGAAATCATTGGACCTTACTTCTTTGAAAATTAAAACGGAGTAACGGTAACTCTGAATAGGGAGCGATATCATGATATAATTGAAAACTTTTTAACGCCACAACTGCATGCTTTTGGCTTGATTAACATGTGGTATCAGCAAGACGGTGCCACATCGCATACAGCCAGGATTACAATGGAATTACTGCAAGACCTCTTTCCACAACAAGTTATTTCAAGAAATGGTGATGTTGATTGGCCTCCACGGTCGCCTGATTTGAATGCTCCGGACTTCTTTTTGTGGGGATATCCGAGAAGCAATGCTTATGCAAACAACCCAGAAACGCTTGAGCAACAAAATATTCGTGATGAAATTGATGAAATGCCGCGTGAAATGTGTGAGAATGTAATGAAGAATGTACTCGAAAGGACTTGGATTTGTGAGACTAAAAGAGGCGCACATTTACCTGATGTTATTGTATCCATTCTCTTTCATTTAATCAAAAATTATAAAGAAACAAAGTAGTATACCTTCCCGGCAGACACCCTGCACTATTTGCAACAAAATAGTTTTGGACTTTAACGAAAAACCATAGTAATACACAGGAATGTGATAACCTCTTTTCGATGCGTATAAAGTGATACCCATTCCCACTCTTTTTAGGGGCATTCTCTAAAGAAATAGATTTTCGGTAAAAATTTAAGGAAATTAAAACAAAATGATTTCTAAAAAAATTGATTCTTATACCCTTTCCTATAGCATATGGCGTAGGCATAGAATTAGTGTATGAGTGAATTGCAATTTGGTATACCAATAAACCCGTTGGTCATGCCTTCAATAAAAGTTTAAACATTTTCACAATCCGCCAACACTCACTTTTCAGAAAAGCGTCGTTTTTAGTCAAACAAATTTTTTAAAAGTGTCTCAACAAAATATTTAGATAATGTAGTTCTCTGCATTCCATCGATATAATGTTTCCAGCCACATCACCATATTTTAGGAAAGGAAAGGGTATTAAACGATTAACAAAGCGGATTTTAACCTTCTCATATGTTTAAATTGAATATCGAGATTCTTTCACTACTACTCTAATTGTAATGTAATAACTAATAATTTTAGAATGAAAGCAAATATATAAACGTTATAACATGAACGTATTTCATTGATTTGTAAAATATTTTGCAGTAATTTTTTACTGGGTGTGGTAACGGCAGCCATTTTTTACCTTTTCGCTGATAGTTTTCGATATAAGTTGCAATAATTAGGTTTGGTAGCACATTTTGAATCCAGGTTAAGGGAATAAGACTGGATAGATATACAGACATCACGAAATATGTAGATTAAAGTGTAGTTTTATTTTGTATGATGATCTGACAAATCATCCGAGTAGTATCAATTGTCATAAAAAGCTTATCTCAACTTAGCCGTTCTTAGTGGGCATAAAACAGGAGATCCAGCCATCGTGCAAAGAAGTACACACGCAAACATGAAATTCAAAGAAAACAAAGTGGCACAGTTATTTACACATCGATCAAACAGAGGCAAAATTATTTACACAAACCCAGTTTTTTCGTTTTTACTATATCTGGAAGCGAAGAAGAGAAATATTTTTAAGTTTGAAGTTAACTATTATTTAAAGTAACACTACAAGGCTCCTGGGTATTGAGTCTATTAAGCCTTGAACTTCCTCTACTGGAATAGAACTCCAAGCCTTTATAAAATCGTTCCAAGTTTGGTCTGCAGTTCTGTCAATGTTTTCAGGAATTTTAGATTTTACAATGTGCCTATTACATTAAGGTCAGGACTTTGCGGGGGCCATTTTAAAACTTCTTGACTCACTTCGGCCAAATACTTTTTTATGTTCCAGGCGGTTTGTATCGGCGCATTATCACGTTGACGGATAAAATCGCTCCCGATATATCTTGAACCAGCAACCAGTGCAACATCATTCAAAATGTTTAAATAATGTGACTGTTTCATGTTATCGGAACACCTTACAAGTGGACCTACTCCACTATTTGATATGCAACCCCATATCATTATCTTGCCTCCATTGGAATGTCGTGTGGGCTGAGTAACGGGTTGCTTGGCCTTCATTTAAGGGGTGGAATAATAAAACTTACGCCCATATGTACTGTCCCAGGAACAAGCTGTTTCCTCCGTGCAATGAATGTTCCTCCAAAACTCTTGTGGTTTGTTGATGTGGTCCCTTGCAAATTGTAGCCTAACTTTCCTGATTTTGGATGTTATATGCGGCGTTTTCTGGATAACGTATGCATTTATTCCGTTTTCTTTAAATCTTCGTCGCAATGTTCTCTCACTTATATTATTATTTTGGCGATCTTAGCGAACAATCTTAGCATCTTCCCTTTTTGATGTCACTCTTTTTCTGCCTCTGACAATTTTATTTTTTTACATTTCCACATTCGTTAAACTTAGTACTTATATTATAAATGGTTTTCCGGGTACAACCATATTT
Source organism: Rhingia rostrata (assembly GCA_949824845.1). Lineage (NCBI taxonomy): Eukaryota > Metazoa > Arthropoda > Insecta > Diptera > Syrphidae > Rhingia > Rhingia rostrata. Next base: position 75,626,266 of record OX463757.1, on the reverse strand, counting down.
TTTTTTATAAGATTTCCACTGCCGGAACACCCCCCTTGAATTCTGCAACAATGGCAACAATAACAGATAATGTTTGATGGAGGTCACCTGCTTTTAGAGGGTGCTTTTTTTTAGAGGTACAGAACTTCAAATCGAAATAAAACAGAAAAAAAAATCATTTTAATGTCCATCAATTTGGCTTTATTGCGAAATTATGCGCTCATCGAATGTTTTCTACAATGAATCGATTGTGACGTGCGCTGTCTTGTTGTAAACACATCTTATTCACATTTATGCCATTCAATTCGGAAACAAAATAGTCGGTTATCATGGCTCTATATCGGTATACATTAATGGTAACTGACTCTCCAGCATCATTTCGGAAGAAGTATGGCCCAATGACTCCACCAGATGTAATGGCGTCTCAAGGGTCTCGCGTGGATTCTCTTCACTCCAAATGCGGCAATTTTGCTTGTTGACGTAGCAAAATTGAACCTCATCACTGAAAAAAAAATTCCGATGAAAATCAGCATCGAGATCAATCTCATTTTCGGCCCATACACCAAAATCACGACGCATTACATGGTCTCGCGGCTTTAATTCTTGCACAAGCTAAATCTTGTAGGGTCGTTAGCCAAGATCTTTGCGGAAAATCTTCCATAAAGTTGATGGACAAAACTGCAATCGCTGTGCATGGTGGCAAATCGATTCAATCGGGTCCTCTTCAATACTTTGCTCTACAATGACAATTATTTCTTCAGTGCGCACTTTTCGACGTCTCTGCGTATGCGTATTATCACATAGAGTAAACGTAGTGCGAAAACGATCAATGGTTAACTGAATTAATTGCTCTGATGGACGATTATGTCGACCATAAAATGGACGGAGCTTGCGATAAACTTCGCGAACGTAACCTATATTTTCGAAATAAATTTGCACAATTTGCAAGCGTTGGTCATTTGTCAACATAAATGACATTTTAGTTGACCGATTTAACCACAAAATGTCAGTTTTATCTCTATTTGAAAATCCAACCTCTAAGAAAAACACCCGTTTTCAAGGTTACACTTAAAAATGGCGCATTAGAAATATTACAAACCGAACTGCTAATATGCGTATTACCGACTTGTAATGTGTATATAAAAATATATACTAATCGATAAAATAACGTACCAATGAATACCAATCTAAATAGATATGTAAATTAAATTTAGTACCTACTGTTTGTTAAAAAAAAATTTAGATCAACCACCGAAAAATGGTCTACAAAGTTAATATTTCTCTTTTTTATTTAAAAGGTTTTTGTTAATAGAATCTTAATATGTGGTATACAAAAAACTCCGCATAAGAAAGCAGAAATCGGAAATTTCCTGGCAGATACATATATGCATCGAATCTGATTTGCATTTTTTAAGTAAGCGGATTGCCTCAAGAAGTAGCTGTTTGTCGTAGTAGTTCCCCTTTTGTTTACTGACGATATGTTTTTGATAATCATCTCCCCACCTTTACATTGCTCTGCTGTAAGACCGTCTTTTCCACGCTATTGGTCTTGGTCTCCCTCCCCCATATTTGACGCTGGTGGTATGGTATTAGTCGAGAACTTATCGTATACGCGTTCTGCAAAGGTCTGGGCGGTATCTTGCAATTGGAGTCTTTCGAGGTTGATTTTTGCACACTATTTCGCCAGTGTTTTTTTTTTATAAAATTTTCTCTGTTATGCTGAACCTAAATCGTTCCAGGGACGTTTACAACTGTTTGTTTAATCTTGAAATGTTGTATTTGTATTGTTGAATTTATATTTGTGGAAATACGTCTTGTGGAAGTTCGTCCCATTTTTTTCTGAAACAAAAACATAAAAGAATTGTTGAATACCCTATAGCATCCTTAAAATGAATATACCCAAAAAGTGGGGGTTAATAGCTGAATGAGAATGAAATACAGAATATGACATTGTCATCACAATTCGTTCGGGCAGTTTATCTAAATCTTTTTTTTATAGATATTGAGATTATCTAAATATGTCGTTTAGCCACCAAATTCATTACAGTTTTGCCAAAAACTACGTTATTCTAAAAAGGCACTTGTTCTGGAACCTCAAAAGAGCACGTGTACGAAAGTTTATAATACTAGTTCAAAGACCCAAAAACGGGGGACGTACGGACGGACAGACATACATGGCGAAATCGACTCAGCTAGCGATTTGAAGTATTCCATGTATCAACATTTATTTCCAGCTAATTTATTTCTCTGTGTTACAAACTATGTATCAAATTTTATTTATTTATTTATTTTTTTTTTTAATTCATTTTTATTTTATTTTTTCTTAAAACTAACATGCTAGACAAAAATTCATTAAAAAAATAGCTTACTTATCAACTACTTAACTAACTTACTTGCCCTATGCGGGCGCCCTAAACTATACGATAACTTAATTCTGATGCCTTTCGGCCTATTATCTAATATATAAATATAAAAGTAACACAATTTTTACCAAGAAACTTTGAAAAACTTGGTTCCTTGTCTTTTTTTTATTTTATTTAAACTTACATGCTAATTAAAACTACTTATCGACTAACTTAAAATACTTAAAATTAATTAAAACTACCTAAAAATAACTTAGTGTGCCACCATGACTGTTATACACCTAAACCTTAAGACTAAAAACTATCTAAGTCGTCCATAAAATTAAAATGTTAAGTCAACTAGCTAATTTTACCACCACAACAGGTTCTCCTGTTGCAACCTACTCCGTCGGTCCCAATCGGACACACTCCTGCTGAACCACAGGCACTCTCCTCCGCCCTGCGTGACGACGTCTCGGTCGTATAGGAGCCGCCAGTCCACAGTTCGTCGGAAGACGTGGTAGATAAGCGGAACCGCCGATCTATCCTGTATCAACACTCGACTATCCAAATATAGGAAAGCTTCGGGTGGAATAAAGCCGTTTAAGTGCGCACTTTCAAAATATTCATCATTGGGGTAAAAGGCCCCAAGGATGAGACTATTGTTCGAAGCCATTATTCTTGCAGTGTGAAACCGAATGAGTTTCACCAGAAAATTGTCTTTTCTGTTTATGTTGGCCCCGTTGTATAGGACCTGGTTGGAATAGTATTTTGTGAAGTCAGATACTGGTGTTTTGTGAGTTCCAAGGCAGCTCCTCAGACATTGCCTCTCAAACACCCGTATCTTTTCCATTTGAGATAAGGCACTTCACCCTGCTGTCAAGACGACTGCTATAAAGCAATCGTCTTGTCAGGGCAAATGCTCCCATAGCTCTAGCCAGAGCAGCATATAGATACTGATCTAACCAGATGCCAAGGTACTTTACTACACTATTACTCGCCAGTGGCGGTCCGTTTGGTCCAACGATCACCAGCTTTCGCCAGTTCTTTCTCGTATCCCTAGAGGCCCTAGACAACGGTGTCCTAAACAGGATAGTTTCTGATTTCTGAAAGTTGATTTTCAACTTCCAGTCATCACAATATCTCTGGATCTTGTCGAAGTCCCGCTGCAAAAGAGTTCGAATGACTTCGACAGTAGAGGCTGTTCTGTACGCGATAAGATCGTCCGCATACGCAATTGCCTGAGTTAGACTACCTATCATATCATTGGTGTAAACGCTGAAGAGAATCGGCGAGTTTACCGCTACCTGTTGCAGACCATTCCTAATGAAAAATTCTGTGGTAGAAGTTAAATTGCCACTTTTGACAACAAACGTTCTACCAGTCAGCATGTCATGAAGCATATATAGCAGTGGTTTACTTATGCCAAGTCTGGTCAGCTTTAGATAGAGGCCCTCTAACCATACGGTGTCAAAACCCTTCTCTAAATCAACCAGACATACACCCGTGCACTGTTTTTTTGGCTTTGTTCCATTGTATATCAGAGACGAGTTTGGAGGCGACATGAATACAGTCATGTCCAGCCTTGAAACCAAACTAGTTCTCTGGTTTAATATTATTGTCCTCAGACCACTTGAACAGTGCTCGATTGAGAATCTTTTCGAAAACCTTGCTGATACTCGGAAGGAGACTTATCGACCGGAAATTCGCCGGATTGGAGTTGTCCTTTCCCTTTTTCGGGAGAGGATGAACCACCGCCGTCTTCCAACGCACTGGATAATATGCATTATTCAGCGCGTTGTTGAACAGCGTGTCCACAGCTTCAGGGGGTAAGTGTCGCAGTACAATGTTGGATATAACATCGACTCCCGCTGACTTCTTTTTCTTTATGGAATCGAAGATGATCTGGAGTTCCACCTTCGATATTAACAGGGAACTAGACCCACTTCGCTCGGCGACTATGGCGTTTGCCAAGTTTTCGTCATCAAACCGGGTGAAACCACGGTTGTCAGATCGCCATTGCGTTATGTCGCTTCGGAGATAGAAATGATGGAGCAGGGCATTGTCTTCCAGGACGCGGTTCGGGCGAAGGCTATCTATCATTAACCTTATACAGTTCCTGAAAGACAGCCCCCACTGCCTCCACTTTCTCCTGAGGATCTTCAATAACATAGAAATCTTCGTCGAAGACGGCTTCCCCCGGATCAATTCCTGCTGTCAAAAGTATGTTTGTATTGTCAGTTGTTCGTTAGAGCTTAATACACGGAAGGTCGTTATGACCTTTCCTCCTAAAGATCTTATTAATTTGTGGAAACATACTCG